>OY998183.1:2400000-3000000 GCA_963921935.1 Galeruca laticollis
TCCCCGAGTACGAGAGTATAGTGTTTTAGTGTTTGTGATACCCGAGGTAAAAATTTCTCCGTTGTGTCAGGGCGTAATAGGAATACTGGGTGATTCCTTGACAGTGAAATCTGTCCCCCAGTAACAGAGCACAAAACGGTGGAGATTACCCTCGACGCTATCACGAAATCATCCTAACACGTCTCGGCATATTCGCATTTTCGGGGCAGCGACCCAGTTAGAGGTACAGACGCAGTTCCTGCAGAATATAAAAAGGGAAGTTATTCTACCGTAAGTTTTTTGAACAAAAGTTTATTTTATTTAATAACATATATTTCTTAGCGTTCGAGGCACGAGCTCGAATTGTTTAATTATGATCTATGTTCACTGAAAAACTAAACGTGGGACGTGAATCAGTTACCTTATTGGTAAGGGGTGCCTATACTTCAGACATTTCACTATTTTTTTCAGAGTAGAGATTGTGAATAAAACCAGATTTACCGCGTGTCCCGAGGATTTAGAATTTATGGATTTAAACGGGCATGTTAAAGCTTGATTTGAGAATCGTAGAATTTTTCTTACGTTATTATTGGTTCATTTTTTTAACACAGAGTGTCTTTTGTTTCGTGTGGTAGATAAGAGGAGAGCGAGAGCAATCGAGAATAACAGAGTTAAATTGGGTTTTAAGCCAGAGCGAATTGACTTTTCCTTTTAATCCGGATTCACTTACTAGTGGGCAGGGACCACTTCATATATAACAAAAGAAAACCATATTTTGGTTAAATTCCATTTTACATTTATTTCAAGGTGATAGACAACCTTGGGGCTTATAAAAGCTGACACCGGAAAAATTGTACTATTTTTAATTTTATAACATAAGAATCTTGTTTCACTACGGATAATATCCACGTTAAATGTCGTCATACTTCAAGGTCGTTGGTGATAAAGCACACGTAAACTAAAAATTTCGCTTGTGGTCACAAGGTAGTTGGCCTATGTTTATTTGTTTACTGAATCGAATGCGACCCAGATGACTGGGAATTATAGACAGAAAAATATAAAAAGGAAAGCCCTAGGTCTCTCGGGTTTCTTTCAATTTTTTTTTTCTCTCTCTTTTCTCATTTACCATCCTACTAATATTGTACGCGGAATCCGAAATTTATTATTTTGTGAATAATTCCGGCTTATACCGGAGAACCTGATAAATATCCTATAATTACTAGTTGAGAGATTTATACCAGGGTACGTCTAATGTTTGTTTTATATATATTATAGTTGCTACTCCAGTGCGTACAACTTTACTATTATTACTAACATTGTTATCATCCATTTAATATACATATACATTTAACGAATTTTAGATTTTTTATTCTTTCTACGCATTTTAAATATTAGAAAAATTAGTTTTTCTTTTCTTTTTGCAGGACAACTTAAGAATAGAAAACACGCAAACCCAAATACTATTGCTGGGATTATTATATGTGAGCTTTGTGGAAATTTATACACGAAACAAGTAGAATTCCTTTGCCACTTGTCTGCAAATCATTGTATGAAACAGAAGAAATTACTTTATAAAACGAAATTTTGTCAGAAAAATATAAATTACAGAAAAAGGCAAGTAACTGACCTCACCATTCTCAGAAATCTTGAAGAAGATGTAAAGAATGAAATTGATATAGTTGAACATGATTTGAAAGCAGATTTGACAGGAATTAGGTGCACTCATAATTTCAAGTTAAGTATAGATGAAGGTAACAAACTGAAGAGAAGTGATTTACATAGACATTTGTATTATCACAAAGGAGAAAAACTATGGAAATGTGACATTTGCATGAAATATTTTAAAGAGATAAATAATTTAAACAGACATTTGCATATTCACACAGAAGATAACCCATTCAAATGTAACATTTGTTTGAAATTCTTTACAACCAAACGTAATTTGAATACACATTTGCGTACTCACACAGGGGAAAAGCCATTTAAATGTAACATTTGTTTGAAACATTTTGCCGAGAAAAGTAGTTTAACTACTCATTTCTGTTCTCACACAGGAGAAAAGCCTTTCAAATGTAACATTTGTTCGAAATCTTTTGCAAGAAAATATCATTTAACTATACATTTGCGTACTCACACAGGAGAGAAGCCATTCAAATGTAACATTTGTTTGAAATTGTTTACAAACAAAACTAATTTGAATTTACATTTGCGTATTCACACAGGAGAAAAGCCATGGAAATGTAACATTTGTTTGAAATCTTTTGCAAGGAAAAGTAGTTTAACTACACATTTGCGTTATCACACAGGAGAAAAGCCATACAAATGTAAGATTTGTGTGAAATCTTTTGTAACGAAAAATTGTTTTACTAAACATATGCGTACTCACACAGGAGAAAAGCCATTCAAATGTAACATTTGTTTGAAATCTTTTGCAAGGAAATATAATTTAACTATACATTCGCGTACTCACACAGGAGAGAAGCCATTTAAATGTAACATTTGTTTGAAATTATTTACAAGCAAAAGTCATTTGAATTTACATTTGCGTATTCACACAGGAGAAAAGCCATGGAAATGTAACATTTGTTTGAAATCTTTTGCAAGGAAAAGTAGTTTAACTGCACATTTGCGTAATCACACAGGAGAAAAGCCACACAAATGTAAGATTTGTGAGAAATCTTTTGTAATGAAAAATAGATTAACTAAACATTTGCGTACTCACACAGGAGAAGAGTCATTGAAATGTAACATTTGTTTGAAATCTTTTGCAACGAAAAGTAGTTCAACTGTACATTTGCGTACTCACAGAGGAGTAAAGCCATTCAAATGTAACATTTGTTTGAAATCTTTTACAAATAAAAATAATTTGAATAGACATTTGAGTGCCGACTCACACAGGAGAAAAGCCAATCCAATGTAACATTTGTTATAAATATTTTGAGGAGAATATAGATGAAGGTCAGAAATTGAAGAGAAGTAATTTAAACAGACATTTGTGTGCTAACAAAGGAGAAAAGCCATTTAAATGTGATATTTGTTCGAAAAGTATCTCACAAAAACGTAATTTAAATAGACATTTTTGTAGTCACGCTGTAGAAAAGCCATACAAATGTGACATTTGTTCGAAAACTCTTTCACAGAAAAGTAATTAAATACACATTTGCTTAGTCACACAGGAGAAAAGTCATCAAATGCGACACTTGTATAAAAACTTTTTCACAGAAAATTAATTTAAATACACGTGTTCTTAGTCGCTCATTCAATCAAATGTGACATTTGTTTAAACAATGTTCCACAGAAAATTTATTTGAAATCACAAACGCGTAGTCACACAGGAGAAAAGTCATTGAAATGTTACATTTGTTTAAAAACTTTTTCATAGCAAACTTATTTGATATCATAATTTCGCAGTTATACCGCAGAAAAGCCAATCAAATGTGACATTTGTTTAAACACTTTTTCACAGAAAATTATTTTGAATTCTCATTTACAAGTCCACACAGAATATAAACTATTGAAGTGTGACATTTGCTTGGAATTTTGTTCATGGGAGACTAGTTTAATTACACATTTGTGTAGTCACACAAGAGAAAAATAGGTGAATTGCATATTTACGTATTCACACAGGAGAAAAGTCATTCAAATGTGACATTTCAGTAGTCATACAGCTATGTGATATTTGTTCGAGACTATTTACATGGGAGAATAATTTAAGCACACATCTACATATTCACTCGGGAGATAAGCCAATTGTGACATTTGTATATAATCGTTTCAACAGTAAATAAGACAGTTGTCAGTCACTTAGGATAGAAGACATTCAAACGGTTTGAATAATCGTTAATAATAAATGTACTAACATGGAATATTATTATTAAAATAATTTTCACTGTTAACGTACAATCTATAAACTTGGTACAAAATAAATCCTTTGTGATGTTCTTATGTACAAATATTATTAGGATGGATTTATTAGAATAAAAAACTTTTGCAGAAGATATAATTTTATTCTACCTTTTTTTAATAATCCATAAACTACATTTTCAATTAAAGTGTATAAAAATAAACCAAACAATTATTTCAACACATAACAATTAGAAATGTATGTAACTTAACCTATCTAAATATATAAATGCAGGGTGATATTTGTATATCACACTTCCCCGGTAAGAGGAAAGAATGAAATTTAATTGAAGAATTTATATTTTTTTCATTGATAAAATGATCTTATTCTATTTTAGTGTACTTTCAGATGTTTATTTTCTTCATCAATAACTACATTTACTAACTTACTTTCTAATATTTCATATGGACATTTGTAATTTGGTCCTTACTTAGAACTGGTCTCGTTATGAAGCAACACATTGTCATCTATTTTATAATTCATTTCCTTGGCCGATTTGTCCTTTTATTTTTTGATACAACTAATTTTTTTCTTGCATCATCTAATGTCATTTGTAACCTAGATTTCGATTCTAATGGATAATCGTCAAAATTATACACAGGCTCAATTTTTTCCTGTAAATTAGAGAGTAATATACAGGTTTTCCCGAAAACTAGCTCGTAAGGAGTGTTGACGAATGAACAGAAGTATTATACGAAAAATGCCAAAACGGTAACCAAGAAGTCCAATATTCTTTATGCTTGGAAATGTGAATTCTTAGTTAAGCATCTAATTCTTTATGAGTGTTTTCCAGAGCTCCTATTGTTTCAGGATGATAAGCTGTAGAGTTTGGGCGTTACATTTTTAGTAATTTTTAAGTTTCATTCAATACATTTGCCATTTATTCGGTGCCCTGATCTGTAACAACTCTTTTTGGTATTCCATATCGTAAATTGAAATTTTCTACAAACACTTTAGCCATCATGTTGTCTTCCTTATTTTGAGACGTTCTCAGACCTTTTCAGCAATTCCACAACCCTGTCAAAAAATACTTCCGTGCCTTCGACGTAACCTACAGTCGAACAGGGAGCGTACTGGATGTGTATGTGTATATGGAAGTAAAATAAATTACATAGTAGTACTTTGAGCACATATTTAACCAAGCAATGGGCGATGACGAGGATGGAATTAAAATTAACGGCAGGATGTTAAACAACATACGTCATGCAGACGACACGGTTATCATTGCAGACAATCCAGAAACTCTTCAACGCCTAATCAACAAAGTTGTAGAAGTGGGGGATCAACTAGGCATGAAAATTAATGTAACAAAAACAAAAGTAATGGCCATAACCAGATTATCGAACCCACAACTGAACATAAACATCTATGATAACGCAATAGAGGAAGTTGAGAAATTTAAATATCTTGGTAGTGCATAACAGCAAATGTAGACCCTGACGTCGAAGTAAGACCACGTATAGAGCAAGCCAGAGCCATATTCCTAAAGCTGAAAAACCTACTGTGCAACGCAACCTTAAACGTAAGATACAGTTTTGTAAAAGCATATGTGCACTCAGTTCTTCTGTATGGAGCAGAAACATGGACATTAAAAGTAGATACCATGAACAGACTCAAGGCTTTTGAAATGTGGATCTTCCGTAGACTACTAAAAATATCATGGAGTCAACCTATACCTAACGATGAAGTGTTTCGACGTACGGGAAGGGGAATAGAGTTACTTACAACAATAAAACGAAGAAAGGCCGCTTATGTGGGCCACATATACCGTAACAACAAGTATGATATACTGAAATTAATAATAGAAAGACAAATCGAAGGAAAACGTGGTCCTGGTCGCAGACAACATTCGTGGTTAAAAAACATACGCGACTGGACTGCTATGAACAGATCATCTTTAATTCGTACCGCTCAGAACCGAAATAAGTATGCCGAAATTGTCGCCAACCTTCTTTAAATGGAGATGGCACCTGAAGAAGAAGAAGTAGTTTTAAGGTATAAATTGTTCTGTTTACAGTTTGTTAATTAAAGTAAAAAATGTGTATTGACTTTAATACAATGTTGTTCGAGTTGAATCTTGATGGAAACACACATGAGTCCAACTCTAACTCCTATATTCTTCATATCATTATTTATAGAGCGAGTGCTTTGTATTTGAGTTAACTGTTCGATTGATATTGATTAATTGATAATGATCAATAATGCCGTTTGATCAGATAGATCTAACACAAAATTAGGGTCTCAATGTTTATTAGGGTTGTCCTAACATTAACTAAAGAATTATTAAGGTTAGCCCTGTGGCGACCACACACGTTATTAAAAACATTTGACTTCCCGGTCCTTTAACCGAACATTAAAACTGATATATTAGTTGCGTTCGTTTGTATCAATCCCCGAACGTTTTCAAATGGCAAAGAAAGTAGATGACATATATCTGACAAGCATCCGTCAAACGAGGTGTTTGAGTGTCATATTTGTCGGTGCGTTTTCAAGTGCTGACCGACGTTAAAACTACGGCAAAAAACGGAGACAATAACAAATGGTCCGCTATCTCATAGAAACAAAAAAATATTGAATAGTAAAATTGCATTCAATAGGTACTTTTAGCTTGTCTTAAATTTCTCACGTATCTGTATCCGCAACGAACTGCGCATGTGTAGACCCGTTACGGCTCAGCCGAAATGATGCATTGTTACTTCCCCTACTCCGCATACGCAAACGTATCCGTTTTCTGTGCTATTAGCGCTATTTTTCAGGTCTTCTTTGATATTGGTTTGGTTTGATTATAACCACAAAGTTCATTTTTAGCTTTAAAAATACAAACCAGTGACAACATGAAAAAGTTTTGAGGTGATACAATTATGATGTGGAGAATGTGCCCTGAAAATCTGACACCAATTCTCCACAAGATTAGGTTCGTGTCACTACCATTGAGCCTCGTAGCAGGAACAGTATCAATAAAATGTCTTCATACAAAATCATTGGTTGGTTTATTATGACTAAAACTGGTACTTACATATTCTATTTTACATACGAGCAACACTAACCTACGTCTACTATTTTAATTACTACATTTTTATATTAAGGTATGTCACTATATCTATATACAGTCAGCTGGTCAACGGCTTATATTCTATAACGATCAAGGTACCGCGATTTCAGTCAAGGTGAATTTCATGGTTAAACGCTGTGTTTACATAAACTATTATTTCATTTGTGTATACTTGTTGTCGCGCGCTGTTTATAATATACTTGCAATAACTTTGAATTAAAAATATTAATTGTTTTACGACCTTCGTGTTTCAAATTCTATAATGCCTGAAATTAATTATATAGGGATTCAATACACAATTAAAAACAGAACGAAACGATACGTTTATCTGCTAAAAAGGTTTTCTGGACAACTTCTTTACGTCAACGTAACTCCAATACGGATACGTGTAAAAACTTATAACAAGTTAAAAATGTCTAATTAATTCAACGACGTTAATTTTATATATCTAATACTAAATCTTCAACTCAATATACATATTTCGATCATTCATTATAAACGTACAACTCAATGGTGAGATTATTATTTTAGTAACAACATATTCAACAACGTAATCGTTGTGTTAAAAGCCCTAGCTGTAGTTACCTGTGGATATATTAACCGTTATAATTAACATTTACCCAAAAAGTTGATTATTATGTAAGATAACAAAATTATCAAAAATTACGAGTTATTACTAAAATATAATTTCCACGTTATACCGAAATAAACTATCCGATATTATATACCAGTCATTTATAGTCACAAAAAAATTATCTACGTAGTTTTTTTGAGAAATTCTGGAGTAAAAGTAAATAAATAATCTCTGCGTAGATTAGGTGTTATCGCCGATGGTAACCCATGCTAAATAAAAGAATTACGGCGATAAAACTATATCTGTAGAGAAATAATTGAGAACTATACCTCAGGGAATAATATATTATTGTTTTCTAGGCCACATACTTTAGTCAAATCCGTGAATATGCGCCATCGAATTTTAGAAACTATAATGCTGAAGGCTTTACGCAAATAATGTTTAAATAAATAAATAGTCCAACTAATGCGGGTTTAAAGATTATAACTAACTGTTCCACATCTGCGAGATGCCCTGAACAATATTATTCCATGAAATTGTCACTTGTATACACTTCGGGGGATGTATCGTGGTAACAAACTGAAATTTTTCCAAAAACAACCAAAAATGTAGTATATCTAGATTTATAGGACCCGGTGTTCTCGCTCTAGTGAGCTGAAAATCAATAGGGTTTATCTGTGAGACACCATGAAAAATATTCAATTTTAAAACTGGTCACTTGTATACACTCCGGAGGCCGTATCGTGCTAACAACCCGAAATTTCTCCAAAAAGGACCAAAATGTGGCAGGTACCATAGCACCCGTTGTACTAGCTCTGGTGAGCTAAAAAACCAATAAGGTCCATTTATACGATGCTCTGAAGAACATTCAATCATGTAATTAGTCACTTGTATACACTGTCATGCTAACAAATTCTCCAAAAATGAGAAAAATTTGGTACTTCAAGTACCATAGCACTCGTTGTACTGGCTTTAGTGTGCTGAATATCAATAGGGTTCATCTTTGAGACGCTCTGAATAATAACCAATCATAAAATTGGTCACTCCGGAGGCTGTATCGTGCTAACAAACTGAAATTTCTCCAAAAATTACAATAATGTCTTACTTAAAGTACTATAGCACCTGTTGTGCTGGCTTTGGTGAGCTGAAAATCAATAGGGTTTCTCTGTGAGATATCCTGAATAATATTTAATCATAAAATTAGGGACTTGCTGCACTCCGGAGGCTGTGTTGTGCTAACAAACTGATATTTCTCCAAAAATGTACTTAAAGTACTATAGCACCTGTTGTGCTGGCTTTGGTGAGCTGAAAATCAATAGGGTTCCTCTGTGAGATATTCTGAATGATATTTAATCATAAAATTAGTGACTTGCTGCACTCCGGAGGCTGTGTCGTGCTAACAAACTGATATTTCTCCAAAAATGACAAAAATGTACTTAAAGTACTATAGCACCGGTTGTGCTGGCTTTGGTGAGCTGAAAATCAATAGGGTTTCTCTGTGAGATATCCTGAATAATATTTAATCATAAAATTAGGGACTTGCTGCACTCCGGAGGCTGTGTTGTGCTAACAAACTGATATTTCTCCAAAAATGTACTTAAAGTACTATAGCACCTGTTGTGCTGGCTTTGGTGAGCTGAAAATCAATAGGGTTCCTCTGTGAGATATTCTGAATGATATTTAATCATAAAATTAGTGACTTGCTGCACTCCGGAGACTGTGTCGTGCTAACAAACTGATATTTCTCCAAAAATGATAAAAATGTACTTAAAGTACTATAGCACCGGTTGTGCTGGCTTTGGTGAGCTGAAAATCAATAGGGTTCCTCTGTAAGATATCCTGAATGATATTTAATCATAAAATTAGTGACTTGCTGCACTCCGGAGGCTGTGTCGTGCTAACAAACTGATATTTCTCCAAAAATGTCGTACTTAAAGTACTATAGCACCTGTTGTGCTGGCTTTGGTGAGCTGAAAATCAATAGGGTTCCTCTGTGAGATATCCTGAATGATATTTAATCATAAAATTAGTGACTTGCTGCACTCCGGAGGCTGTGTCGTGCTAACAAACTGATATTTCTCCAAAAATTACAAAAATGTCGTACTTAAAGTACTATAGCGCCTGTTGTGCTGGCTTTGGTGAGCTGAAAATTAATAGGGTTCCTCTGTGAGATATCCTGAATAATATTTAATCATAAAATTAGTGACTTGCTGCACTCCGGAGGCTGTGTCGTGCTAACAAACTGATATTTCTCCAAAAATGACAAAAATGTCGTACTTAAAGTACTATAGCACCTGTTGTGCTGGCTTTAGTGAGCTGAAAATCCATAGGGTTCCTCTGTGAGATATCCTGAATGATATTTAATCATAAAATTAGTGACTTGCTGCACTCCGGAGGCTGTGTCGTGCTAACAAACTGATATTTCTCCAAAAATGACAAAAATGTCGTACTTAAAGTACTATAGCACCTGGTGTGCTGGCTTTGGTGAGCTGAAAATCAATAGGGTTCCTCTGTTTGATATCCTGAATGATATTTAATCGTAAAACTAGTGACTTGCTGCACTCCGGAGGCTGTGTCGTGCTAACAAACTGATATTTCTCCAAAAATGACAAAAATTTCGTACTTAAAGTACTATAGCACCTGTTGTGCTGGCTTTAGTGAGCTGAAAATCAATAGGGTTCCTCTGTGAGATATCCTGAATGATATTTAATCGTAAAACTAATGACTTGCTGCACTCCGGAGGCTGTGTCGTGCTAACAAACGGATATTTCTCCAAAAATGACAAAAATTTCGTACTTAAAGTACTATAGCACCTGTTGTGCTGGCTTTGGTGAGCTGAAAATCAATAGGGTTCCTCTGTAAGATATCCTGAATGATATTTAATCGTAAAACTAGTGACTTGCTGCACTCCGGAGGCTGTGTCATGCTAACAAACTGATATTTCTCCAAAAATGACAAAAATTTCGTACTTAAAGTACTATAGCACCTCTTCTGCTGGCTTTAGTGAGCTGAAAATCAATAGGGTTCCGCTGTGAGATATCCTGAATGATATTTAATCATAAAATTAGTGACTTGCTGCACTCCGGAGGCTGTGTCGTGCTAACAAACTGATATTTCTCCAAAAATGACAAAAATTTCGTACTTAAAGTACTATAGCACCTGTTGTGCTGGCTTTGGCGAGCTGAAAATCAATAGGGTTCCACTGTAAGATATCCTGAATGATACTTAATCGTAAAACTAGTGACTTGCTGCACTCCGGAGGCTGTGTCGTGCTAACAAACTGATATTTCTCCAAAAATGACAAAAATTTCGTACTTAAAGTACTATAGCACCTCTTCTGCTGGCTTTAGTGAGCTGAAAATCAATAGGGTTCCGCTGTGAGATATCCTGAATGATATTTAATCATAAAATTAGTGACTTGCTGCACTCCGGAGGCTGTGTCGTGCTAACAAACTGATATTTCTCCAAAAATGTCGTACTTAAAGTACTATAGCACCTGTTGTGCTGGCTTTGGTGAGCTGAAAATCAATAGGGTTCCTCTGTGAGATATCCTGAATGATATTTAATCATAAAATTAGTGACTTGCTGCACTCCGGAGGCTGTGTCGTGCTAACAAACTGATATTTCTCCAAAAATTACAAAAATGTCGTACTTAAAGTACTATAGCGCCTGTTGTGCTGGCTTTGGTGAGCTGAAAATTAATAGGGTTCCTCTGTGAGATATCCTGAATAATATTTAATCATAAAATTAGTGACTTGCTGCACTCCGGAGGCTGTGTCGTGCTAACAAACTGATATTTCTCCAAAAATGACAAAAATGTCGTACTTAAAGTACTATAGCACCTGTTGTGCTGGCTTTAGTGAGCTGAAAATCCATAGGGTTCCTCTGTGAGATATCCTGAATGATATTTAATCATAAAATTAGTGACTTGCTGCACTCCGGAGGCTGTGTCGTGCTAACAAACTGATATTTCTCCAAAAATGACAAAAATGTCGTACTTAAAGTACTATAGCACCTGGTGTGCTGGCTTTGGTGAGCTGAAAATCAATAGGGTTCCTCTGTTTGATATCCTGAATGATATTTAATCGTAAAACTAGTGACTTGCTGCACTCCGGAGGCTGTGTCGTGCTAACAAACTGATATTTCTCCAAAAATGACAAAAATTTCGTACTTAAAGTACTATAGCACCTGTTGTGCTGGCTTTAGTGAGCTGAAAATCAATAGGGTTCCTCTGTGAGATATCCTGAATGATATTTAATCGTAAAACTAATGACTTGCTGCACTCCGGAGGCTGTGTCGTGCTAACAAACGGATATTTCTCCAAAAATGACAAAAATTTCGTACTTAAAGTACTATAGCACCTGTTGTGCTGGCTTTGGTGAGCTGAAAATCAATAGGGTTCCTCTGTAAGATATCCTGAATGATATTTAATCGTAAAACTAGTGACTTGCTGCACTCCGGAGGCTGTGTCATGCTAACAAACTGATATTTCTCCAAAAATGACAAAAATTTCGTACTTAAAGTACTATAGCACCTCTTCTGCTGGCTTTAGTGAGCTGAAAATCAATAGGGTTCCGCTGTGAGATATCCTGAATGATATTTAATCATAAAATTAGTGACTTGCTGCACTCCGGAGGCTGTGTCGTGCTAACAAACTGATATTTCTCCAAAAATGACAAAAATTTCGTACTTAAAGTACTATAGCACCTGTTGTGCTGGCTTTGGCGAGCTGAAAATCAATAGGGTTCCACTGTAAGATATCCTGAATGATACTTAATCGTAAAACTAGTGACTTGCTGCACTCCGGAGGCTGTGTCGTGCTAACAAACTGATATTTCTCCAAAAATGACAAAAATTTCGTACTTAAAGTACTATAGCACCTCTTCTGCTGGCTTTAGTGAGCTGAAAATCAATAGGGTTCCGCTGTGAGATATCCTGAATGATATTTAATCATAAAATTAGTGACTTGCTGCACTCCGGAGGCTGTGTCGTGCTAACAAACTGATATTTCTCCAAAAATGACAAAAATTTCGTACTTAAAGTACTATAGCACCTGTTGTGCTGGCTTTGGTGAGCTGAAAATCAATAGGTTTCCTCTGTAAGATATCTTGAATGATATTTAATCGTAAAACTAGTGACTTGCTGCACTCCGGAGGCTGTGTCGTGCTAACAATCTGATATTTCTCCAAAAATGACAAAAATGTCGTACTTAAAGTACTATAGCACCTGTTGTGCTGGCTTTGGTGAGCTGAAAATCAATAGGGTTCCTTTGTGAGATATTCTGAATGATATTTAATCATAAAATTAGTGACTTGCTGCACTCCGGAGGCTGTGTCGTGCTAACAAACTGATATTTCTCCAAAAATGACAAAAATTTCGTACTTAAAGTACTATAGCACCTGTTGTGCTGGCTTTAGTGAGCTGAAAATCAATAGGGTTCCTCTGTGAGATATCCTGAATGATATTTAATCGTAAAACTAATGACTTGCTGCACTCCGGAGGCTGTGTCGTGCTAACAAACGGATATTTCTTCAAAAATGACAAAAATTTCGTACTTAAAGTACTATAGCACCTGTTGTGCTGGCTTTGGTGAGCTGAAAATCAATAGGGTTCCTCTGTAAGATATCCTGAATGATATTTAATCGTAAAACTAGTGACTTGCTGCACTCCGGAGGCTGTGTCGTGCTAACAATCTGATATTTCTCCAAAAATGACAAAAATGTCGTACTTAAAGTACTATAGCACCTGTTGTGCTGGCTTTGGTGAGCTGAAAATCAATAGGGTTCCGCTGTGAGATATCCTGAATGATATTTAATCATAAAATTAGTGACTTGCTGCACTCCGGAGGCTGTGTCGTGCTAACAAACTGATATTTCTCCAAAAATGACAAAAATGTCGTACTTAAAGTACTATAGCACCTGTTGTGCTGGCTTTAGTGAGCTGAAAATCAATAGGGTTCCTCTGTGAGATATCCTGAATGATATTTAATCGTAAAACTAGTGACTTGCTGCACTCCGGAGGCTGTGTCGTGCTAACAATCTGATATTTCTCCAAAAATGACAAAAATGTCGTACTTAAAGTACTATAGCACCTGTTGTGCTGGCTTTGGTGAGCTGAAAATCAATAGGGTTCCGCTGTGAGATATCCTGAATGATATTTAATCATAAAATTAGTGACTTGCTGCACTCCGGAGGCTGTGTCGTGCTAACAAACTGATATTTCTCCAAAAATGACAAAAATTTCGTACTTAAAGTACTATAGCACCTGTTGTGCTGGCTTTGGTGAGCTGAAAATCAATAGGTGTCCTCTGTAAGATATCCTGAATGATATTTAATCGTAAAACTAGTGACTTGCTGCACTCCGGAGGCTGTGTGGTGCTAACAATCTGATATTTCTCCAAAAATGACAAAAATGTCGTACTTAAAGTACTATAGCACCTGTTGTGCTGGCTTTGGTGAGCTGAAAATCAATAGGGTTCCTTTGTGAGATATTCTGAATGATATTTAATCATAAAATTAGTGACTTGCTGCACTCCGGAGGCTGTGTCGTACTAACAAACTGATATTTCTCCAAAAATGACAAAAATTTCGTACTTAAAGTACTATAGCACCTGTTGTGCTGGCTTTAGTGAGCTGAAAATCAATAGGGTTCCTCTGTGAGATATCCTGAATGATATTTAATCGTAAAACTAATGACTTGCTGCACTCCGGAGGCTGTGTCGTGCTAACAAACGGATATTTCTTCAAAAATGACAAAAATTTCGTACTTAAAGTACTATAGCACCTGTTGTGCTGGCTTTGGTGAGCTGAAAATCAATAGGGTTCCTCTGTAAGATATCCTGAATGATATTTAATCGTAAAACTAGTGACTTGCTGCACTCCGGAGGCTGTGTCGTGCTAACAATCTGATATTTCTCCAAAAATGACAAAAATGTCGTACTTAAAGTACTATAGCACCTGTTGTGCTGGCTTTGGTGAGCTGAAAATCAATAGGGTTTCTTTGTGGGATATTCTGAATGATATTTAATCATAAAATTAGTGACCTGCTACACTCCGGAGGCTGTGTCGTGCTAACAAACTGATATTTCTCCAAAAATGACAAAAATGTCGTACTTAAAGTACTATAGCACCTGTTGTGCTGGCTTTAGTGAGCTGAAAATCAATAGGGTTCCTCTGTGAGATATCTTGAATGATACTTAATCATAAAATTAGTGACTTGCTGCACTCCGGAGGCTGTGTCGTGCTAACAAACTGATATTTCTCCAAAAATGACAAAAATGTCGTACTTAAAGTACTATAGCACCTGTTGTGCTGGCTTTGGTGAGCTGAAAATCAATAGGGTTCCTCTGTGAGATATCCTGAGCGATATTCAATCATAAAATTAGTGACTTGCTGCACTCCGGAGGCTGTGTCGTGCTAACAAACTGATATATCTCCAAAAATGACAAAAATGTACTTAAAGTACTATAGCACCTGTTGTACTGGCTCTGGTGAGCTGAAAATCAATAGTAGTACAGGGTAATTAGCTTATCTAAACTAAAAACAAAATATTAAGCTGAAAATTTGTCTGAAGGTACATTATGGGTGAGTAAATGAAAATTAATGGTCTTGCACCCTGTGCGTGATGGTGGGGTGATGGGGAGGGGCTAAAAAGGAGCTCTTCCTTGGGTTTTTGCTCATAATTTGAAGACGGTATCTCGTAGCAAGAAATTTGTTATACAGAAAAGAAAGCCAATAAAATTTTCTACAAGATGAGTTTCTAACATTTTTTCCCTAGAATTCACCGTTTCTAAGATATCTACTCATTTCAGAAAAAATGGTGGGGACTTATCTTGTAGAAAATTTTATTGGCTTCCTTTTTTATAGAACAAATTTTCGATACGAGGTACCGTCTTCAAATTATAAGCAAAAATCCAAAACAAGGGAATTTTTACCCCCATCTCCCCCTGAGGCAGACGGGCTAGGGGCGAGGATTTTTAGTATATTTATTTCCGAAGATCCCTAACACATTCCTGGAGCAAAAAAATCCCCCTTCTCCCCCCACCGTCCATGCACTACAACCCCCTCGTTGCTAATCCAAGGAAGTAATAATTACCAAAATAAGTTTCGTTGGAAAAATGTATTTCAAAAATAAATCACAAATCAATTGAAATGTCAGTATTTCGAGCCGTCACTATTTTGCTGGTTTCCAGAATTCAAATCTCCCGAAAAATTTTATTTAGTTTTATTTATTCAAGTTCCATGAAACCTTCGATGGCCTCATTGGTCTCGATAACTTAAAACTCTTCCATACCCAATTAAATTTCCCTAAATCAGTCCTCACTACGAAACATTCAACCATCTCTATAAAATATTATGAAACGAAGAAAACGTAATTCTACTCGATTCAACTCGAAGCAAACTCCATTAGTCAAGTCAGGTTACCAGTTAAAGAAAATCAAGGAAATATTTTTATACCAAGACAACAAACTCAAGATGCAGTGATAAAAGGAAGCCGTTCCAACGCACAAAACCAACTAGCCTGGACGGAAATCGCAAATTTTACCTCAGAGCCAATAGAATTCGCTATTACCGAACCGATATATTGCAAGAAGATTAACCTCGAAGAATATCACATATTTTCGATGATAACAACATCAGCACAAAGTACGAAGAATAGCATAGACCATTGGTTCCCAACGGGGGCGATACCGCACCCCTGTGGGCGCTGCAGCCTTTTAGGGGGGCGGTAGCGGATTCAGAAGCAAATAATAAGCAGTCAAGAGGAATGGTGAAATAAAAATGATTTAATAAGGGTTAATAAGCAGTTTTAAATTAGTATTAATAATATTAATACTAATAATAATTTCTTTTAGTTCAGAATAGAAGTATATGACTTGTCCTCGCACGTTGATAAGCGAACGCGCGATGTTCATACAAAATAACATGTTTCGACATGTTCGCACACAGACAAGTTGAATCATGCACGAAATAAAACGTATAAAAGCAACAGCTCTACGAATTTTTTGTTAGTTTGTTGTATGTGCTTGGCCGCGATATATAGTCGTGAATCATAAGCTCTGCCGTAGTAAATAATCGTGAGTGGTGTGTCATTTTATAAACATTACTATCTATACATCTATTGAGAATTTAATTTTTGTATGAGAATGGCTGAATCTACTTCCAGATTAAAAAAGAAATGCCGGCAATACAGTATTGAATATTTAAAATATGGATTTGCGAAATCTTTTACAAACAAATCATTACCTATGTGTTTAATTTGCCGAAAAGTTTTTTCAAATGAAGCTATGAAACCTTCTAGGCTACAAGAGCATTTACATAAAATGCATTCTGATAAGAAGAACAAAGATATATTCTATTTTCAAGAACTCGAAAAACAATATTTAAAACAGCCAACTATATCAAACCATTTTGCATCGTCTTCTAAACGAGACGATGATGGGTTACGAGCCTCATATAACGTTTCATTGTTGATCGCAAAGTCAGGAAAACCACACACCATTGGCGAGGAATTAATTTTGCCGGCAGTCGAAGAGATATTAAAAACTGTTCTCCATCATAAGACACCATTTGATATCATTAAAAAAAATCCTCTCAGTAATAATTCAGTGCAAAGAAGAATAGATGAAAAATTGAATAGATGAGGCTTTTACTTGATGAAGATCCATACTGAACGATGAAATAAAACAATATAGTTTGTTTAAATCTTCATATATTGGAACTAATGTTCAATTTAAACTTGTTAGTGAAACGCGTCAACAAGTTTAAATTGAACATTAGTTCAAATATATGAAGATTTAAACAAACTATATTGTTTTATTTCATCGTTAAGAATAGATGAAATGGCAAATGACGTTGAAATATCATTATGCGATTACCTAAAGACTTGCAAATTTTCCATTCAACTCGATGAGTCAACTCTACCAAGTAACGAAGCTCTACTCTTATCATACGTACGATTTATAAAAGAAGAAAAAATTTATCAAGAGTTATTATTTGCTAAGAATTTGGAATCTGATACAAAGGGACATTCTATATTTAATATCATGCAAGAATTTTTTCAAGAGAAAGAAATTCCTATTAGAAATATTTTGTCTGCTGCTACTGATGGTGCTCCAGCAATGACCGGGCGTCATAAGGGTTTTATGGCACATTTGAGAAAAGCAGTGCCAAATGTACTCGCTGTACATTGTATTATTCACCGTCAGCATTTGGTTGCAAAAAAATTAAATGAACGTTTGCATGCGTACCTCAATAACGTTATTAAAGTAATCAATATCATTAGAAGCAATTCATTGAATGACCGTATGTTTCATAAGCTTTGCAATGAAAATGATGAAGACTACAATCGCTTGCTGCTGTACACAGAAGTACGTTGGCTCTCTAAAGGTGTTTGTCTGAATCGTTTTTCAATCTATTTGACTCAGTGTTGGAATTTCTTGAAGAAAACGAACAATTGCGCGGAAACATGATTACGTCAAAAAATGACATCTCTTATTTGACGGACCTGTTTAAAGTATTTAATCAAGTAAATCTACAATTGCAAGGTGATGATTTAAATTTAATTAAAACTAAAAACGTCATAGCTGCTTTTGCTGGAAAACTTCTTATATTCAAAAGAAATCTTGGTAGAGGTGAGTACAACCATTTTCCCACATTATCAACAGTGTCTGCAAAACCGGAAGATTTACTTACTTACTGCCACCACTTGGAAGTTCTTCATGTTGATTTTACAGAGCGTTTCCAAGATATTTTAAACATGGAAATACCAAGTTGGGTTATAGATTCTTTCGCAAACACAGATACTGAAGGCTCATCAAATTTGGAAGAGGAGCTATTAGAACTTACATCTAACTGAAAGTAAAATTCAAACGTGGATATCAAGAGTTCTGGCTTCAAAAACCAATACCAGTTCTCTATCGTGGATTGTGAACAATAGTACAGAAGTTGTTAATTGCATTTCCTTCGTCCTATATGGCTGAGCGTGCATTCAGTGCAGTAACTGATTTTCGGTCAAAAAAGAGGAACAGACTACACATCACTGAACGTGGCGATCTGCGATTGATGTTAACGAAATTGGAACCCGATATTAACAAACTGGTAACACTCCACCAGCCTCAACCGTCTCATTGATTTTTTCTTTATTATTAATTTTGTATTTCTTATTGTATTGCATTTCTTATTTCTATTGTGATTGTATTTCTTATTAATTCTGTGTTTATATTTAAAAGTTTAATAAACAATTTTATTGTACATTTGGTAGTCGTTTAATAAATTTCTACTTCATCATTCCTCTAAAATAAAATTTAGACATTAACTGAAATTAAAGCTAAATACAGATCAATTGGGACGGTACAGATGATATTCAAATAAAATTAACTACTTTGGACTATCCAGCGCTTGGGGAGGGGGGGGGGGTGGTGAAATTTTTGTTCTCTTCTATAGGGGGCGGTGGTCCAGAAAAGGTTGGGAACCACTGGCGTAGACCATCGTATCCAAACGGACCATCCTAATATGGAAGAAAAAGAACACATCCTCCGCCTCTGCAGAAAATATTCAGATATATTCCATAAACCAGATACACCTCTTAGTTTTACGAATCAAGTTAAACACTACATAAGAACGAAGGACGAAATACTGGTATATACTAAATTATACCGCTATCCATACATCCACAAAGTAGAAGTTGTAAGTCAGATAACCTCGATACTAGATCAAGGTATAATTAGACCCAGCTAATCTCAATGTCCTTACCTGTCTGGATAGTGGTAAAAAACCCGATTTTTCAGGAAAAATTAAACGGCGCATTGTTGTTGACTACCGCAAAGTTAATAAAAAAACCATCGACGACCGGTATCCAATACACAACATAACAGACATATTGGATAAACTTGGCCGATGCCAATATTTCCCCACCCTAGATTTGACGAGCGGTTTCCACCAGATAGAAAATTCCGAGGAACATTTTCCTAAAACTGCTTTTAGTGTAGAGAAGGGACACTACGAGTATGTAAAAATGCCATTCGGGCTTAAAAACGCATCCGTAACATTCCAACGGGTAATGGATAATGTCTTGAAAGGACTCCAAGGCGAAATATGTTTCGTTTATATGGACGATATTATCGTGTTTTCCACATCTCTACAGAAACATATAGTTCATCTCACCAAAATATTCCAACGTCTCCGAGCTACTAGACTGAAAATACAATCAGACAAATGTGAGTTACTAAGAAAAGAAGTTAGTTTCCTGGGACATATCGTCACTTCAGAGGGTATAAAACCGAACCCTAACAAAATTAAAACCATAGCCACACCTAAGATAGCTAAAGATATCAGAGGATTCCTAGAACTTTAAGGATACTATACTCCGTTTTTAAAAGGCATGGAGTAATAAAAGCTCATTAGGTATGCAAAACCGATACAGGGTGTATAATAAAATATCTCCGAAGTTTATCTAATTTTGTACTAAAATTTCTAATTTGTTACGAATTTCAGGTAGACACCCCGTAACTCTGTATTCGGTTGGGTCGCCTATTGTATTGAAAGGGTCGCTCTATTGTATTTGAATGAACAAATAAACAATTTAATCCTCAGAGGCGTGCAATCAGGACAAAACAAACTTGGGATATAAAATATTATATAAAAAATAGCAAATTTTTTTGCAGTAGGTATCAACTTTACTACTAATATACCGTTTACAATAGGAGAGGAAAAAAGAAAAATGCAGGAATAAAGTACGAATTAATGTAATATTTATAAAAAAAAGTCTAACAAATAATAGTAATAACTAACACAAAAACTAGTCTATATATCAGAATCAGACGATTCTGTTGAGCTTCCATTATTACCATTGATTATAAATGGTTCAATCATGTGTTCACTTATATGATCCATTTCCCACATATTTAGTTCTTCTTGTTTCACGTGTTCAACACATTTCTTCCAGTTTTCTTTGGTTACGTTACCTAACGCGTCTTCGAATAAAACTTTTACGTCACTCATTTTGAATGTCGTATTCTTTCTTGAAACTTCCCCTTTCACTTGAGCCCATATTAATTCTATGGGATTGAGCACCATTATACCACGCGCTGATGCCATTTGATCTACAACGTATCTACTATATTTGTGTTTATGTGAATTGGCCAGTTGCAAGAGCTCATTTTTCAGCGGGTTATCTGGGCATTCAATATTTTTCGAGGTTAGCCAATCGTGGATATATTCTTTACGCCATGCAGTTGAAGATAATTTCTCCACTAACCTGGAGTGATAACTTGCGTTATCCATAACAATGACTGAGCCCGTTGGAATCAGATCTAACATTTGTGAGAAATATTCTTCGAAAACGTCTGCATCCATATCTTCATGATAATCTCCGGTTTGCTTCGACTCAAAGCACAACAATCCACCTTTAACAAAACCTTCGGCACTTCCGATATGAGTAATAATGAGTCGACGTCCTTTTCCTGCTGATGGATTGAGGCCTGTTGACCACCCTTCAAGAGCTGCCTGCCTCCGACTTTTGACATTCGTGTCTTGCCAAAACATTGAAACAGTATGACCTTCATTTAACCAAGTCTCATCCAAATAATAAATTCGTTTTTGATCTAGTCTTGCTTTCCGAATATTGCGCAAATAACTCCTCCTCCAAATGACAATGTCGTCTCTATCAATCAACATTGCGTTCCGATAATTTTTTTTATATTCAAATCCAAGTTCCTTCAAAATTTTCCATAATGTACTTCGAGACATTTTCGGAAAATCTTAATCGTCTTGAACCGAAGCCATAATTTTGGAGAGAGTTGGGATCTCTTTTCTAAAGAAAAAAGCATGCACCTTACGCCTTATTCCATTCTTCAAGTCGTCATCCATTTCAAGTTTGGGTCGGCCTGGGGACTTTGCTGGGGCTGTGATGTTTCCATTTTTTTCTCCTTCATTAAATTATAAATTGTTGTTTTTGAAACACCCATCATTGTTGCAGTAATCTCCACAGTTTCATCAACACTTCCTGTCAAATTCATGATTTTTCTTCTAATTTCTTCGTTCTTCAACGAGGAATAGCAGTTTAATATCAGATTTTTTTCGTTCAGCGACAATGGGCCAACTTTAGGTCGCTTAGATGGTGATAAATCCTCCATATCTGGTCGAATTTGGTTGGAACACTATATAGTTGGAAGGTGTAGTTAGGTATTTGTCTCGTATGATGAGAAGAGAACTTGTATAGATGAACAAAAATAAACACCAGTTAACAATAACGGTAAAAAATAATAACAGTAATAATGGGGAAATCAATCAACACAGCAGTTTCTCCAGAACAGATGAACTGTAAATTGGAAATATTCAACGTTTCCTGTGGTGGTTACTTAGTAAGGGTCCCTCGTATACTGGATGTTTACCATAAAGGCATATTATTATGGAGGAAACCCCTTACCTTGCAACCTGTGTTCGGGAACAGAATAAACAACGACACATTTATAAAATCACTGGGTTCAAGTTTAATACATTTAAAAATACACTACTATAAATATCAAACGACTTATTCGAAGTATTAATAACAATAATAATAATCTCATCCTGGTTCGTTCACATCCATTATATAGGAAACATAGTTGTGTTTTTCTGCACAGCTGACCTCCGTACATGTCTGTTTATAAAATAACAAAAACAATCTTTCCTTGGTGAATGACATTGAGTATGGTCGGCCGATGCTCCTTAAATACTATAATTAATATTAGATTAAATATTATTATTATTTCTAAGGTAGTGTCCTTTTGTCTTTAATGTCTTTTAGGGATCACTACATCAGCCCCTCTTGGAAGAGAAAAATTATCATTTTAATTTTTCGATAACACTTATATCTAAAACTGTTTTAATGAATGTTTTTGTTTTGTCTTTGTTTAGTAAACAGTACTTGTTCGTTTATCAACACACTTCACTTATTTGCAATTGTTTCCGCTCATTGTATACAAACAATCGATTCTTATGAACGGTCTGTTGTTTTTTTTCTGGAGATGTAATCTCACAATTTACCCCCTTGACTCCCGTTATTTTAAACGGACCTAGATAATGTGAATCAAATTTGTTTCTTGCTTCATTTTTTAGAATAACTAACTCCCCTATTTTAAAATTTACGGGTGAAGAAACATGTTCGCTATTATTAACTCTACTTAATTTATTATTTATTAAAAACTGTCTGGCCCTTTCATTAGCGTATTGTAATTTATATCTCAATTCATTATCATATTTTTCAAAATTGTAGCACGGTTCAATTTTTGCGTTTAAAAATTCTGGCAAATTGGGTTTTCTCCCATATAATAACTCAAAAGGAGTGTATCCGTGATACGTATTTGGTGTTGTATTATAACAATATGCGAACATTCTTACAAACTCACACCAATTATCCCTAGAATCTTTGATAAAATTTCTTATATATTCGTTAAATGTCCGATGTAATCTTTCGCAACTGCCTATTGTTTCGTGGTGGTATGCTGTTGAAAAATTATGTTTTATATTCAATAGTTCTGCTAAATTCTTCATTATTTCGTTCTTATATTCCGTCCCTTGATCTGTTCTTATTTCTTTCATCAATCCGTAATTTGGTATAAAGTTGTCGAAAATTGCTTTTGCTATTGTGTGTGCTTCCTTATTCTGAACTGGTATCATAACTGCGTACTTAGTTAATTCGCATAATATCGTAATGCAATAACGATTTCCGTTGTTACTCTCTACAAACGGGCCTATTGTGTCTATGTAAATAATATCAAACGGTTTTATAGATGTATCTGTTATAACAAATTTTTCTTTGTGACTGGGCTTTGCCTTATTCACTTGACATTTATGACAATTTTTTACGTATTTCCTTACGTCTTTCTCCATGTTTTTCCACTTGAAATTTGCTCTTAGTTTCTTTAATAACCTATTATTTCCTACATGTCCCCCAAACATTGGATCATTGTGGTATCTTTCTAATATTTTTTGGATCTCTTCTTTCTGCTGTACCGTTTTTGGTACGTCGCATATACATACTTGAATACTTTTTAACCTTTGATTTCCTATTTCTATAAATTCTTCTACTGTGCACTTTTTAAATATATCATCATTTGTGTATATTTTCATTCTTTTTACTTCATTCCTTACCGATAGCTCTTCAAACTTTTCCAACGTTCGCCCTAGGTCGAAGTTGTGTAAACCGGTATTTAAGGCTTCACTAAATTTCAATTTGTTTTTGATCCGAATGCTCATCCTAAGCGAGATACGATTATTTTCAAAGTGTAAAATTGGTAATTTATGTGCCTCAAGGTTATTTAAAACTTTTACTACTGCTGGTTTTTGTATTCTTACTTCTTTTGTTTCCACTTTATTCATTTGATCCTTTGCTGTTTGTACGTTTTCTTTTTGCGTTTGTGCTCTTGTGATTGCCAAGACATGTGAATTATTTTTGTATAAATCCTTAAGTTCTTCAATGGATATTCTCGATATGCAGTCCGCGTAGTTCGCTATACCTTTAACATACTGTATTTCAAAATCATATTCTTCCAAATCGATAAAATTTCACGTTTTTCCTAGACAATTTGTTTACCTCTTAGTTGATTAAAACTTTTATCGCTGAAAATTTTATCCAAAATTTTCGGATCAGTTTCGTTATTTTCCTTAAACGTTGATTTGTTCCATCCTGTATGTATCTCTAATTTATTCTTCCTTTCTTCTAGTTCTTTTAAACTGTACACGTTGTCATTAATCATTAATGTATTTTCAATTATCTTAGCTTTAGCTCCACTTTCTCTCGCCTGTTTCATGTATGTAATTAGTTGTTTTCTCTGTTCCTATATATCTTTTGAATAATCTTCATCAATATATATTTTTGTTCCTTTTAGTTTATTCGTTCCGTTCAAAGTCTCTACTTTCTTATTCACATCTTTCATCATTATTAGTACTGGTCTATTTTTGTTACTGGTTTTGTTTCCTAATCTTTTAAATTTCAAAATATCTGTTTTAACATCTACTGTGTTATTAACCTTGTTCATTACATCTTCTAATTTGTTTTCTAGTTGTTCCTCATCTTCTTCGTTTTCTTCTTCTATACCATGTATTACCAAATTCTTCTCTCTAAAATTTTTCTGAGTATCTGTCATGTTTCCTTGCAAAAATTCTGTTTTTCCTTTAGTTCCTTATTTTCCATCCTTAAATCGTAGTTTTCTTTCTTTAACTGCGCTATTTGTCTACTCATTTCTTCAATTTTCTCTTCTATCTTGCATATTCTCACGTTACTGTTGACTCGATTATTGTAATTTCCATTATTATTGTATTTCCTATTTTTATTAAAATTTTCGTATCTGCCGTAGTTGTTTCCTTGATTATACTGTCTAAATGTTCCTCTTGAATGATTACCATTATAACATCCTCTGTTGATTCCTCTCCGATGGTTATTCCTAAAGTCAAAGTTTGATTTCCTGAAGAAATTCCTGTTATCTTTCATATGTAAGACGTGTTGTTGTCCTACTATACCTTCTACTGAAACCAATTTTGATAATACTTCTTGTGTTGTTTCAAAACTTCCCGCTGCAATTATCGTTTTGCTTGCATCTGTTGCGGCATTCATAGTTACTGCCTTAATCGTTGCTTCTTTCGTATATTTCTCAGCTAGTCGTTCAGGCATCCCTTCCGATATGTATGCTGCCTGTAATCTTTCCGCCAGTTTCTCTATTTCTGTTGCATACTGTGTTACATCCTTTCCGTCTCCTCTTATCCCTTCTTTAAGTTTATCTTTGATGTCTGCAATGGAGTTTTCCGTTGTGATTAAACTTCTAGCTTTTCCTGTTAATCTCGTCTTTATCAATAGGATAGCATTTTCCTCATTACCAATCGTGTTTGTATGTAGTAAATCCAATGAGTCTAAGAATGACTGTAATTTACTTGCTTCGCCGTAAAACTCATTCGGTAAAACTTTACTCGCAAAATTAAAAAAATCGTTCATACTTGTCGCCATTTTCAACTGTTTGCTTATTGTTTGTAATACAACCGCATTAATTTCCTCAAATATAGAGTTAGGTATGTCTATAATACAATTTATTGCTTGAAATGCCCTTTCAGCTTTATCCCTAATCCTACTTGAATAACTTTTACAAGTCTCTTGTTGTATTGAATTTAAATTTTTCCAATTTTTGGCTATTAACCTAGTAAAATTATTGTAAAGACCTACTATGCTACTAATTACTTCTATATGTACGAGGTCTGACAATTAAGTAATGCGACAATATTCAAAAATCGAGTATATCTAAAAATTAAGGTACATCAATGCGATCCCCTTCAAAGTAGTCCCCTCCCGCACCTATACACTTATTCCAGCGAGTTTTCCAGTTTTCGTAACAATTCTGGAACAGTTCTTGCGGCACCTCTCCTAGTACCCTCGTCACAGATTCTTGGATATCTTCAACGGAGTCAAAATGTCGACCTTTGACGAATGTTTTCATGTGGGGAAATAGGAAAAAGTCGCAGGGTGACATGTCCGGTGAATAGGGCGGTTGCGGTAACGTTGCGATGCCTTTAGATACCAAAAACTGAGAGACACTAAACGCAGTGTGACAGGGAGCATTGTCGTGATGCAGAACCCAAGTCTTCGCGATCTCTGGACGCACTCTGAGCACCCTTTTTCGTAATCTTTCGAGTACATCGCGGTAGAATACTTGATTTACGGTCTGTCCAGGTGGTACGAACTCTTTGTGAACCACCTCTTTGCTGTCGAAGAAGCAAATCAACATGGTTTTCACCTTGGACTTGCTCATTCTCGCCTTCTTTGGCCTTGGCGCCCCAGGGGATAGCCACTGTTGGCTTTGTCGTTTAGTTTCGGGGTCATATCGAAAAAACCAACTTTCATCACCAGTAATAACTCGATCGAGAAGAGTTGGATCACTTTCAACCTGCTCGAGAAGATCTTGAGCGATGTTCAATCGGTGGGCTTTTTGCTCATCTGAAAGGTTCTTCGGTACCATCTTCGCACACAGCTTTTTCATGGCGAAATCTTCGGTTAAAATCTTTCTAACTGTTTCGCGGTTAATATTCAACTCGTCAGCCAACATTCGAATGGTTAGTCGCCGGTCTTGACGAATAAGGGTGCGCACGCGCTGCGCATTCGTGTCGGTTCGCACTTGAATTGGCCTTCCGCTCCGCGCTTCGTCTTTGAAGCTCTCACGGCCATTTTTAAAATCGGCATGCCACCGAAACACCTGACTACGACTTAGGGCATCACTACCATACACTTTAAGTACTTTTTCATAAGTTTCTGTCGCGGTTTCGCCGAGTTTCGCACAAAATTTTATTGCGCACCGTTGCTCTAAATTTCTCTCTTCCATTTTCGTGACATGCACTACTCGCGTGTTGTTACAAAACACTGAACAGCTGGCGAAGAAATGATCGTACGAGAGTCGTCAAGGTCTCAATCGAGAGAGTAGGGATCTGCTATTACGGTAGCTGAGTTACAGATTCGCAGTGTTACCACAGGCCGAGAAAAAAAAATCGGTCGCATTACTTAATTGTCAGACCTCGTTTATCAGGATTTTTAGGAGTTTCTTTCTTCAAAACCCTTTTCCCCTGTTTATTAACTTCTTCTACAATCAATCGTAATTTATTCTCAAAATCTTCCCACGTTATTGACATTTAAGAAAAAAAACTTTGTTCATAAGAATAGAATGCATGTGTACTTACAGATTACTTATACGGTGAGAGTTCCTGTTGCCTGCTTTATTGCATTGCTTCTGTTGATATCTCTTTTCAACGCTCTTCGGTGTGTTTTCCATACTGACCAAACGAATTTGCAGATAAAAGCTATTGTTATAATGTATAGTAATACCATGATGTGCATCGCAACATTATCTTGCTGTACCATGAAAGTGTTATTGACAATTCCTGTTTCTTTTGCTTCCTGTTTGGTTGATGAATTTCCCATTGTTTCTTTTCTCCAAGGTCCCAAATTTAAGTAGAAAACCGTATAGTTCTATCTTTATAACATCAATTGTACCATAACTTATCATTTACTTTACAGGATAATTATTATACTTTTAATTTTACCATAACCATGTAGTGGCGATGTAGATTTACCATTTAATTTTACCATAAATTTCCATTATACAATTACCATTTCCATTTAGTTTGCAGGATCTCCATGTAGTGCCGATTACCATTATACTATTGATTTTACCATAACCATTTTACAATAACCATTAAATTTGCAGGATCACCATGTGGTGGCGATAACCATTATACAATTACCATTTCCATTTCCATTTTACCAATCGTTACCATTTAGTTTGCAGGATCGCCATGTGGTGGTTACTTAGTAAGGGTCCCTCGTATACTGGATGTTTACCATAAAGGCATATTATTATGGAGGAAACCCCTTACCTTGCAACCTGTGTTCGGGAACAGAATAAACAACGACACATTTATAAAATCACTGGGTTCAAGTTTAATACATTTAAAAATACACTACTATAAATATCAAACGACTTATTCGAAGTATTAATAACAATAATAATAATCTCATCCTGGTTCGTTCACATCCATTATATAGGAAACATAGTTGTGTTTTTCTGCACAGCTGACCTCCGTACATGTCTGTTTATAAAATAACAAAAACAATCTTTCCTTGGTGAATGACATTGAGTATGGTCGGCCGATGCTCCTTAAATACTATAATTAATATTAGATTAAATATTATTATTATTTCTAAGGTAGTGTCCTTTTGTCTTTAATGTCTTATAGGGATCACTACTTTTATAGTTGAAAAGTTCTAGTAAGTACATTGTATTATGGGGGCATTTTCTTAGAACTGAAAAGACTATATTTCACAATAATAAAACCATTTTTGAGCTACCTGTTTGTCAAGTTTCTTCAATTACCTGCTAATTGGGTGAAATAATCGGCAAATGGGGTTGGTGTGGATATATATATATATATATATATATATATATATATATATATATATATATATATATATTGAAACTATCTAAAGTTGGTAAGTCCAATTGAAAGTTACAGAACTAAAAAAAGATATAGGTAATAAGTTTATTATTATGTTTTCGTTAGAGAATATTATAATAATTATTGATTTGGGACACACTATATAGTATAGAGTAAGTCAGAATTATCTTTATAAACCTATACAAAAAGTTTAAATTTTAATACAATGTTTGCATATAGTGTAAATAATCATTGTATCTAAACAAATAAATCCTTAATTTTAATTGGTGAAGTGATAGATAGTAGCCGCGAATAAACATGTGACATTATGTTTACAATGACAGAAATAAAACAAAGAGGTTTGTTGACGAAAAAAATGGAAAAAACGGCGTGGTTGAAGGGGATGAAAGGAAAAAGACAGCAGGAGAAGTCATGAAATTTGATTCTCTTTAAAAAGTTGTAAATTAAAAAATGAAAAGTCAAAAATAAAAGCCGGATATTAATACAGTGAAGAAAACTAACCTGTGAGTGACATCCTATGTAATGTTAAACCAGAAAGTGGTAAGATATTTATCATATTTATTGACTGGAAATTATATCAATTGCTATACTTATTCCTACTAAAGAACATTTCATTTTCCACTGAAGTATATATAACATCTGTATGCAGATCTAATGTTACTTGTCCCATACAAAGACTTGGTGAACTTTATTTATATTATGAATCAGAATTAACCTACAAATGAACACTCATAAGTCGGCTGAATTTGCATTTATTTGTTAGTTGTATATTTAATAGTTTTAAAGGTTTTGTATAGTTAGATAGGATTATTGAATTTAGTATTAAAAAGGGAAGCTTACCTTACTTAATATTCCAAAGAACACAATATTAATCCATATAGAAAAATAGATAACATAACCAACATTTAGGATTTAGAAACACATGTAGATATTGTTGATATTTCAACCAGTAGTAAGAGATAGAGAACCTACCAACGATGACGATCGTTGTCGAATGAAGCTGTAGAAATGTTTACTCGTAATACAGGGTCAGTACGATAAGTAATTCACTTAACACAAATAAATTTGAGAATAATAAAAACAGTATTTATTGAATATTTACAAATAACATCTAAATGGTAATTAATATTGAGTTGCAGAGGAATACTGATAATTTTGAGGTGAGGTTTATAAAGTTTAATTCATATTATGACAATTTGCATTTGATATATTAAAATCATTCACATAAAGAAAAATTTTATTTTAATTATAAATGTTACATTGAGTGAACCGCTACCTGAGAACAAGAATCTCAACCATAATTATAGCTAGCCGGATAAGAAAAATATAAAACATAGTAAATATACAAGGAGATTCGTAAAAAAAAAGGAAGAAGGTAAAATTTAAACTTATATATTAAAACATAGAACATACAATAATAATAATATATATGTATTTGTATAAAATTGTTATTCACATTTATTTTATTATTTATTGTATGTAGGATTATAACTACCTGGAACTTAGTGGAGGGACTCGTCTACGCCCTTTTATACATAATAATAAATTTTCTGGAAAATTGATGTCAGTGATATAATCCACAGTTTATTATATTATTGATAATTTGAAATTTCATTTTAAATAATATTACAAAACGGTTATTTTCGGAAATGAGATCATTTTAGAAGCCTCAACTTTTTTTAAATGACTAAATGTGGTTCGCCTATGGTTCCGGCCAAAATGAGTGATTTATTACTCCATGCCTTTTAAAAACGGAGTATACAGGAAGTTTATAAAGGACTTCGCAAAAATGACGAAACCTCTAACAACTTATCTGAAGAAGGATGCCTAGATCAAACATATTCCAGAATTTTTAGAATGCTTCAATACATGCAAAAAGTTTTTGATGAATGAACCTCTTCTACAGTACCCGGACCTTACAAGACCCTTCAATCTAATCACCGACGCTAGCAACTATGCTATAGGAGCAGTGCTTTCCCAAGGACCAGTGGGCAGCGATAAACCCATAGCATTCGCTTCCAGAACGCTAAACGACAACGGAACTAAGTATTCGACAATTGAGAAAGATATGTTAGCTATAGTATGGGACACCAAATACTTCCGCCCTTATTTATTCGGAAGAAAGTTTAAAATTCTCTCAGACCACCGCCCGCTTCACTATCTCTTTTCTTTGAAAGAACCAAACTCCAAACTAGTAAGATGGAGATTAAAATTGGAAGAGTACGATTACGAAGTTGTGTATAAGAAAGGAAAATTTAATATCAACGCCGACGCCCTTTCAAGAGTGGAAATACACACCAAAGAACTGTTTGACCTAGCAAAATACGTCGATGAAGTGAATAGAAAATTAGAACCCCGGATGTAGAAAATACCTCTTTATACAATAATCCACCTGAGGACAGACTCTCAGACTTTGTCAATGAAGATATTCCGGAATTGCCCCCCTCTAGTGAAGAAATACTAGAACAGGCGAACTTAGATCAATCACAAAGAAACCGAGAAAAAAATCGAGAGGAATCACAACACAACATACAGGAAGACAAACGAGAAACATCAGAGGACGAAACGAACCACACTGCAATAGAAAACCCAATATTAGGCATCTCTATATCTGAGAGACCGCTCAACTACAACACCAACGAAATCGTCTTCAAAACAGTTAATTACAATCCTCGATCTCCCGGAACATTACACATATTTCCAAACAAACAGCGCATGTACGTACAACTCTTGAAAACCAACCTAGACCTAGATATAATTAATTTCTTTAAGAACCACCTCCAACCAAAAAGGAAATATACATGTCTCTTCGAAAGCGACGAATTATATAAACAAATTTGCGAAACCATCAGGAACATATTCAAAAACAACGCTTACGACCTAATTAAATGTAACATACAGCTGGAAGATGTGAATTCAGAAGAGAAGCAAAAATATTTATAAGGGCATAACTAATCATAGAGCAATAACTGAAACAGAATTTCAAATAAGAAAACGTTATTTCTAGCCTAATTTGAAGAAGGATATCGAAGACATCGTTAATTTCTTCGATATCTATCAAGAAAATAAATATGACAGACTTCCACCAAAACCAACATTTATGGTCACACCTACACCCACCAAACCATTGGAAATCATTCATGTCGATCTATTTCAAGCCAATGGACAGAAGTTCCTAACCATAATAGATGGATGTGTTTTTAAATGAAACTCACGGTCTCTAGTTAATTCCACAATATAATACAAGTTATTGAAAATTCTGAAAAATTGACAATTGCTTCGATAAATCAATTTTCAATAATAGATGGATATTCCAAAGATGGACAGGCTTAACCAATAGAAGAAGGAAACGCAGTAAACGTAATTAAAGCTTTCCATACATTTGTAACTCACCAAGGATTACCTTCTATAATAGTTGCAGATATCGAAACAGAATTTAAAAACGGAATCATACAAGAACTTGTCAATTCTCATAAAATATCCATCCACTACACAACCCCAGGCAGTCCTCAGTCCAATGGTATGATCGAAAGATTCCACTCAACTTTGATCGAACACCTAAAAATACTCCGAAACACAAAAACAACGTTATCCATGAAAGAACAAATGCCACATGCTTTACTAGGCTACAACAATTCCGTCCACTCCTCAACGAAACTAAAACCCAATGGAGTACTAAACGGACACCTAAATGCAAGAGAATCCTTTTGACATAGATATAAAAAGAACCTTACTAAACGATTACATAGAACAACATCGTGAGAAAACGAAATAAATTTGTAGGGAGATCAACGAACACCTTTCCGACTGTACATAAGAAAAATATAAAACACAAATCCAAAAAGAAAACTAATTCTAAATCTTCCTCATAGATTCGCATGCCTAATGGGAGAGGAAATAAAAATGAAAGATTTGAAAGAAAATCCAAGAGTGCTTCCCCTCAACCTGGGACAAGCAAAGACTTTATACACTTTTTCGAACTACAACCTATAATGAAAGAAATCATAATTATCGATAATCAATACCAAGCAGTGGCTAAAGCCATAGAAGACGGCCTCAGCTACCCTTATTTTACCAGCCTACAAAATTTCGATCAATCCCTCCAATTTCAACTAAAATAAGCCAAAGAGAAAAAACTGTCAATTTATCCAACCTCAAAAAGGAAACGAGGAATTCCTAACTGCTTAGAAAGTATTATCAAGTCTATATCCGGAAACCTAGACCAGGAATACGCCGAAATTTACAATACAGCAATCAAACGCTTCAAACAAATCAGGATAATATTATAAAGAACGTAAATCATCACATGAGCTTACATTTAAGGATTTTCGAAAAGTTTAATGAAACTCTGACTCTTCTAACACACAACCAAGAAACTATTTTCGAAGAAATAGATCAAATCAGTAAAAATCTAAACAAATTTGTATTCGATTTCAACCACTATCTTCAAGCCAGAAATGCACCGGATGAATTAAACCTATCCCTCCTAATTATCCTTCAACTCCTGAACGATCTACAAGAGGTAATCACATTCTCCTGACTAAACACCCTTCACAATAGTGTCTTGAGGAAAGATGAATTAGAATGGTTAGTGACAAAAATGCTAGAACACCACAGTGAAGATCATCTCTTATATACAAAAGACGAAGACATCCTTAATTATTACGATATAATAAGCGTAGACACTTACCACACGAACCACGCTATCGTACGGTATCCGCCAAAATAAACAGTACCGAAACAGAGAGTGCTGTGGAGTTGTTTATGTAATATGGATTTGTCATATTTGACTTAATTGTCATTAGTTGATATATTAATAGTACGCTGCAGTTAAATTTGATTTATAAAAGGTTCTAACAACGGAAGAAAAAGTTTTTTTGGTAGAGCATTATTTTCGTTCATACGGAAAAGGTCGTAATGATGGTCCAAGCTTAGAACAGGTGTCAATAAAATATCAACAAAAATTTAATAAAGCAGCTCCTAGTAAAAGTGTGATGTTAGCTGTTGTTGAAAAATTTCGTCGCACTGGTAGTGTATTGTGTGAACGTAAAGGTTCTTCAGGTCGTCGACTAACGAAAATGAAGGACGTGTTTTTAACCAAGTTGTGCAATCACCTCAAAGAAGTCTTGTAAGAACTGCATGTAAACTCAACATTAGTGAAACGTCTTTACGTCGCATGTTCAAATCAATTGGTGGTTATCCATACCGTATTCAAGTTGGACAACGACTAAATGCTGCGGACAAACGTGCAAGAGAAATTTACTGTGGTCGCATGTTAAGTTTAATTTACGAAGATCCCGAATTTTTGAAAAACATGGTTTTCAGACGAGAGTCACGTTCATCTTAGCGGCTATATTAATCGACAAATAACCAGATTCCTTGGATTTGAACGTTCTGATGTCATTGTAGAGAAACCACTCCACAGTCTTCGAGTTACCGTTTGGTGCGCGGTATCTGGTCATGGAATGATTGGTCCTTATTTCGTTGAAGATGATAATCAGAATCTACTTACTGTCAACCAAGAGCGTTATAGAGAGAAAATTATTATACCTTTTGTGAGAGATCTAAATAACTTTTGCCGTGCACGAAATCTACAGTTTCGCACACAATGGTTCCAACAAGATGGTGCAACGAGCCATACAGCTGTGCGCACCTTAGACTTACTCCGTCAGCATTTCGATAATAGAATAATTTCTCGGGGAACAGACTTCGAATATCCTTCTCATTCACCTGATCTGACGCCACCTGACGCATACATTTGGGGCATATTGAAGGACAAAATATTTCACTCGGAAAATCCACCGGCGAATATTGCCGAACTACGGGAAAGAATACAAAATATTTTTCGGCAGTTACATCAACCACTTTTTATAAATATGACTTACAAAATCGATATGAAGCTTGTTTGCGTGGAAATGGTGAACATTTTGAACACTTATATTACAGAAATTAAAATTTTTTTTTTTTGTTTTCGGTACTGTTTATTTTGGCGGATACTGTATTTATCCTACACTTTCCCATTTTATATCCTAAGACCTTCACATACTACCACCTATTCCCAATACCTACACAAAATTCTACTATAATTATTCCTCCAGAACCGTACCTTTTGGTCAACGAAGATACCTTCCAATACTCCGAATTTCCATGCAAAAGAACCAGTGCCAATTTTATGTTCACTCGCGTAAAAGTCGTTTTTAAAAATGATCGAACAATTTAATAAAATGGAACTTTATTAACTGTAACGGCCACCTCGTCGGAGAGCTACTCAGGCGTGGGTTATATACTAGTAGAGACCCAAGGAGTAGGTCTTACCGGTTCTCGGGTAATCCTATTCATTTTTACGTAAAGAGACGAAAAGATAAGTGGGCGCCACCCTGAGACCTACTAGTTTATAAGTTACCTAACATCGACTAATCTCAGTCAGCAACGCAAGAAGTTGGAAGGTTATATACAAAATATGAACAAAGTTGTTTAAAATTTACAAGTAGTTTTATTGAATAACAGATGAAAATTGAAAATTTATTTACAAATTGTTTTATTGATAGAAAAAATTATAATTTGACTGAAAAATTTAAGAAAAAAAATGTGGACAATTTAATTTATGAGTTTAGAAAAACAAACTAGAACTGAAAGTAAATTAAAATACAAATAAAACAAATTTAGATTCTGAAGGAAACTAAAGTTTAGCCAAGAATTAAATATTTTACAAAGTTATAATTTACATTAGTACAAACTATTAAGTTGATATTATAAGAACATTCGTTGGAAATAATCTATAGTTGTCAAAGATTATGGCTGTGGCATCTGGCTGTGCTACGTTCAATCCCTTCGGTTCTGCATAGAGCTGTGGTCCCAGCAGGTAGAATTCATCAAAAAAAAATGTTTCTGTCGCTACGAAGGCTTAGTCTAGTAATATGACTTTAGGCCGGTACGGAAAGTTTAGGCCAGTAAGGCAAAGTTTATGCCGGTAAGGAAAAGTGCTAGAAAATACACTTGAATCAGATATAGTTCTTGAATTCAGAAAATGCAGGATATCTGGAGATTGAAATTGCCGTAGGTACAAGTAACATGTGTACAAAATTATGAAATAATATCAAACAACGTGGTTCATATATCCTGTATTTTACAATATTTTAAGAAAATTCATTCATTTCATAAATAAAAAGCACAATAAAAATCATAAGAAAAGTTTCTAATTTATTTAACTTTATTTTAATGGCTTTCCAACGTATAAAAAAATATAAAAAACCAGAACACGTGGTTCATGTTTCCTTTATCAATATTTTAATCGAGATTTTAGATATAAAAGCATAATAAAAAATCGTAAGAAAAGTTACGAATTCAATTAATTTTGTTTCAATGCCCTTCAACGTAGAATTCCATTGGTATAAAAAAATATAAAAAACCAGAACACGTGGTTCATGTTTCCTGTATCAATAATTTAATAGAGATTTTAGAAATAGAAGCATAATAAAAATCTCAAGAAAAGTTACGAATTCACTTAATTTTATTTCAATGGTTTTGAACGTAGAATTCCATTGGTACAAAAAAATGTATGAAGAACCAGAACAAAATATATATAACAAATTAGTGTTTTTAAATGAAACTCAAGGTCTCTAGTTAATTCCACAATATAATACAAGTTATTGAAAATTCTAAGAAATTGACAATTGTTTCGATAAATCAATATCATCGTCAGAATGACAGAAGTTACATTTCATTTTATGCCTACCTGATGTTTAGTAGTTATATTTTTTTTTTTTTTTGGCTAGACCAAGAAGTAACCTAACTTGTGATTGGCTTAATATATGTTTATAGAAAAAAGAAGAAGATGTGATATTACAAATATTGAAGCTTAGATATTATTAGCCCTATGGTGATATCCTGGATATCATTTTTCCAATTAAGATCAGTATAACTGTGCAATGATATAGAAAACCAGGAAAACTATATCTGCTGATCTTTACAATTATCACTTAAGAAGACAGTTTATTAGTGGAGAATTCCCTAGATTTAACTGTTCATTGACAACTTCATATTGTGGGTTTCTTAAATGTCTTCTAATTTCCAGTTCTTCAAGGAAATCCAGTTCTTGTTTCTTTTCACAAATATGCAGCACTTCTAGTTCTGTGTGTCAATGAATGATTGGTGTCAAGTAAATGTTTTGCGTAGTGAGATTTATCTGGTTGTTTTAATCTGTAAGATCAGCAGATATAGTTTTCCTGGTTTTCTATATCATTGCACAGTTATACTGATCTTAATTGGAAAAATGATATCCAGGATATCACCATAGGGCTAATAATATCTAAGCTTCAATATTTGTAATATCACATCTTCTTCTTTTTTCTATAAACATATATTAAGCCAATCACAAGTTAGGTTACTTCTTGGTCTAGCCAAAAAAATATAACTACTAAACATCAGGTAGGCATAAAATGAAATGTAACTTCTGTCATTCTGACAATGATATTGATTTATCGAAACAATTGTCAATTTCTTAGAATTTTCAATAACTTGTATTATATTGTGGAATTAACTAGAGACCTTGAGTTTCATTTAAGAACACTAATATGAGCATATTCCACGAAGTAAGGGTCGAGACAGTCAATTTCATATATAACAAAAACTAAATCGACATAATATCTCTAGTACTGAATGTTTTAAAGAAAAATTAATTTGAAACTATTAAGTACCATGTGATAAAGGATTAGCGGAGAAATATTATACATTTTAAGCGAAAACTTACCATTTCATAGATACGATAAAATGTTGAACTCGATAATAAGTAATTGAATAAGGACCGAACCTCAGCGTGCATTGGCTTATATATCCAAATGAGACGAACTCTTCCGAAAACTTAAAGCTCGACAAGCGTCGACCAGAAGTATTATTCGATGTTACGAGAGGTAAACGAAATTTACGTTACTCTTTCATCGACGAGAAATATTATGAGTGGTGAACGAAATTCACGTTACATAACTTAATAAACAATTAAATGTTATAGTTGTAAAGTATAAGTTAAAAAGATGAAAATGCCGGCTCGCAACTGGTTTTGTTCCCGCTGTCCGAAGAGGGGGAACGCTTCTTAGATTCAGCAACGTCGGCTCTTTTCTAGGAAATCCAGGTTTATAACTCCTCCACCCTTAGAGGAGAATCCGGGGTTGAACAGGCGGATTCGGTACTTCTTCATCCCTTATAGCTGGCTCTCTAAGTTTCCTATTATAATATCTAGAGTAGTAGTAGTGAATAAAATAAAGTCCAATAAAAACAATTAATAGATATAAAAATGTTGTCCATACACTAATATTATGAAAGTGTACTGAATTTTGAAATGATTCGTTTAAGTTTTCACTTTGAATATCTAAATAGTCTTTTAAATTATTAAGTCTATCCAAATTAACATGTTCTAACTGAAGAGAGTCAAATTTCACTGGTTTTTTATTCATAACATTTTTAATTGTAAGTTTTGGAAGTTCGATTAATTTTAATTCAATTTTATTAAGTCTATTGCTACGGAGAACTACGTTGTCTATATTAACTATACAGTTTTTTCCTAATTCTAGAATAAATGTTACTTTTAATGGTACTTTGTCTTTATCACTACCGCACATTTTTTCAGCCACTGTAGTCTGAGGAGAAACGACAGCCCATTTATTCGATTAAAGTTTTTGAAAGCTAACTTCTCTTATACTAACTGGAATAACATGACAATTACTTAAATTTTTGGAAAATGTTAACATTTGCACTTCACAAGGGGCATCTTCTTCTTGTATAGCTATTGGTGTCGATTCATGACAGAAGAATTCTTGATCGCTAATTTCCTGACAATCGTTGCCGAAAGGTATGAAATTTTGCTCATTGAGGATAAGGAATTTGGTATAATTATAAGAAAAATATTGTCTTTTGGAGTGGGTAAAGGAAAAAGTTGATATAAATCGTAATTTTTGATTTCTACAACTGGTATTTGTATTATAAATATTATTTTATTCATTTTACAGTAACTTTTAATCTGCATTACCTTTTCGAAATTGATAATATTTTCTGTAATTGGTTCGAATGGCAATTTGGAATTTGATGAATCTGTATTAATAAGTTTTAAGTGTTTCAAGAGATCTTTCGGATCCATTATTGAATTGTGGAATATGTTTAATTTAGAAAATGTTATGGCTGTTTCAATCCTCTCTAACAAATCGTATACATTTTGATATAAAATGGCTATTTCATACAAAGCATGTTTAATATAATAATACTCGAAAGTTTGCCGGTTTTTGTTCTGTGCTCTTTCAAGTATATGTTCAATTTCAGTTATTTTAGATAGTGCTTTTATTAAAAATATCAATTGATTCCTGTATGATAGTAACTTGTTTATTTACTGATGATTTCATTTTATTTTGGTTTGTTGGAAGGGCTTCAATAGCTTGATCGTATTTTTCGGAGTCACTGCTATCTAGATTTCCTGTTATTGATTTTATAATTGAACCTAAACCGTTTATTATTCCTCTTTTTATTCTGAATTGCTGATCAAATGTAGGAATTAATCGATTGATTTGAACAATGATCTTATTTTCGATCATAGTAAGTAATTGAAATTTCATCGAATTCTGAAATATTGGAAATATTAGAAATTTTACTGAAAAACATGCCTTGCAGTTTAGTATGCTTATATTGTAATGACTTAAATTCACTAATTATTTTTGATGTATCAAAAGTTTTACAAATGACCAAAAGTCAACGATATTTTGACTGGTCCCTAATTTAATCGGTAATATATTATATTATATTTACATTATGGAAGGTAGGATATATTAGTCCGTAACTTCCGAAGTTGATGGCTGCGAAGAACCTGCAACGAATTTTTTTCTTAATTCTTTTATATGAATTATTTCCTTATTATTTCTAGTATTCATTATATCTACTCTATTCCTATCTAATACACTAATTATCTTAAATGGACCTAAAAATGTATTGTCTTTCTTACATCTATATTGAGGATTTTTCTTATAAACTATTTGACCTACTTGAAATTGTTCATTTTTGTCCCCGTTAACGTTATGCTTTGAAATTACTTTTGCTTTTTTTGATTCAAGTGCTTCTTTAACTTTATCATATACATGTTCTAACTTATTTTTATGATTTTCGGCATAGTCTGAATAAAAGGTTGTTGGTAAAAATATTTCATTGGGATTTCTGGAGTTCGTGTGCCCAAAAGTTAGCTCGAAAGGCGTGTAGTTAGTAGCACTATGTATACTACTGTTATAACCTAAAATAGCATAGTTCATAAGATTCTCATTTTCTTTAGGATACATTTCTCTAAGTATTCTAAGGTGTTCTATTATTAAAGAGTGAAAACGCTCAACAATAGCATTTCCTTCATGATGGCCTATAGTGGTAAAATGTACTTTTATTTTATGCAATTTTACAATTTCTTGAACTACTTCGTTGCTAAATTCCGTACCGTTATCCAAAATTAATTTTTCTGGTTCGCCAAATGAAGAAAAATATTTAATCAAAGCGTTACTAATGTGAATCGCGGTTTTAGCTATTATCTCATATGCTTGAGCAAATTTTGTAAAAGAGTCAACTAATGTTAAAAATATTTTGTTATCAAAAAAGAAAAGATCAATATGAATTATTTGAAATGGGTTTGAAGCTGTCTCTATAAGCATTAACGGCGAGTATGGATTTTTCCAAGCATATTTGGTTTTTTGGCAAATATCGCATGAATTTATATAGTTTGTGACTGAGTCTCTCAATCCTATCCAATAATAGTTTCTTTTTAAATGTTCAATAGTTTCAGAAATACCTCGGTGGTTACTTTTACTTTCATGATGATTTTTTATTAACAAAATCTGTTCATCTTTATCTTTTACTGTATAAACTGATTGCGTGCATCTAATTAATTTAGAACCTTTCTCTGAAAATTTGTTTAAATATACTTCATTGAAATTTCTATATAAACCTTCTGTATGGAAGTACATACAATATGTTTTATTTTGTATGGTGTAATCTCGCAGAAATTCAAAAATTAAATCGTGATTATTTTCTGTGGGAATTTCTTGTTTAAAGTCTAATTTATGATATATTTGTCCAAAAACTAAAATTTGATTTACCTTATTATTAATAATTTCGTCAAGGATTTTAATTCCTTCGTTAGTAGTTTCATTAGCTGTTGTGTGTTGTGTACTACTACCAGTGTCGTACTCAGGGGGTCTAACTTATATATCAGATATTATATTAATATTTGATTGATTTTGAATATTAGCGTCGTCCAAAGGATTCTCAGCTATTTGTTTAAGATATTGTAATGTGTCACTATTAATATCTCCGGGATTGTTAATAATGGACTCATTTTCTAGTGCGTTTAAGGTTACTGTTGAGAGTGCACCTGCATTAGTGTTTGTTTTCCCTTTTTTATATTCTACGTCATAATTAAATTCTTCGAGTTTAAGTCTCCATCGTACTAATTTGGAATTGGGTTCGCGTAATTTAAAAAGCCATACTAAAGGTCGGTGATCAGTTACTATTGTAAATTTTCGACCATATAAATAAGGACGGAAGTACTTACATGCCCATACTATTACTAATAGTTCCTTTTCTATCGTGCTATATTTTGCTCTGAACTATTTAAGGTACGCGAAGCATAAGCAATAGATTTGTCTGAACCAATAGGTCCTTGAGATAAAATAGCGCCTAAAGCCACATTTGAGGCGTCTGTCGTTAATATAAATTTTTCATTAAAATCTGGGTATTGAAGAAGAGGTGCATTAGTTAATAAATCTCTACAAGTATTGAAAGCATTAACAAATTCTTGATCATGGATAATTTTAGAACCTTTTCTTAAACATTTTGTTAAAGGTTTTGTGATTTTGGCAAAATCTTTAATGAATTTACGGTAATATCCAATTAAACCAAGAAAGCTTTTAATGTCTTTTGTGGAATTAAGTATTGGAAAATTTTTTACAGCTAAAATTTTATCGGTATTTGGTTTGACTCCAGAGGGGGTTATTAGGTGTCCTAAATAATTGACTTCTTTTCGTAAAAATTCCGGTTTGTCTAATTGTATTTTAAAATTAGCTTCTCTGAGTCTGTCAAAAATTTGTCAAGTCGAGTAATATATTCTTGGAGAGACGTACTATATAAAATAACATCATCGAGATAAACTAAACCAGTTTCATTTTGTAAACCTCTAAGTATATTATCCATGACTTGGTAAATTTTTCATTCCCATGGGCATTCGAACAAATTCGTAATCTCCATTTTCGGCGGAAAACGCTGTTTTATGGATATAATTTTCATCCATTTGTATTTGATGAAAACCTTTAGCTAAATCAAGGGTAGTAAAATATTGACTTCTTCCTAATTGGTCAAGAATTGTACTAATTAAAGGTAGTGGATATTTGTCATCGACTGTCTTTTCATTCATTTTTCGGTAGTCAATAACCAATCGATATTTTCTCTTATTTGATGCGTCTTCACGCTTCTCTACAATCCAGATTGGACTATAATACGGAGATGTGGAGTGTCTAATATTACCTTGTGATAACATATTGTCGATTTGAGAATGTAATTTCTAAAAAATCGATAAGCTAAGTTAGGATCAATTAAACTTCTACTACTACCGGTATCTATTAAAAAATTAGTAATGTGAGCGTTCTTTTTGTTTTACTCACTTTAAGTGAGCTGAGATTTTTCCTCCCCCTTTACCGATGCTGAATGTGTTCTAAGGGTGAATCAGTTGGACTTGAGTCGGAAATAAAGTGGAGGGGATGAACAAATATTTGATTTGCTTGGGTTATTTGTAGTTTTAACCAAGGTTATCTATAGTTTTAACCATTGATATATGAACACACATAATTCTATTTTTCTTTTGTTACAAATTATGGATATAATAGCATTATTATTATTATATGTTTTGTTTCTTATTCAAGCATGCGGACAGATCGCGCGCTTCAATTGAGATGTCGTTCTTTTTGGTGCTTACTCACATCACTTTATCTCAGATCACCTTTACTGAAGTGATCTGAGATCTCAGTCAAAAAGAACGCACCTTATGTCGTGGTTTTTCATATCCAAGCGAAAATTTATATCTGCGTTATCGGAATTGTAAGTCGTGTGGGACGCTGAGACTGCTGAGAGTGTGTAGCAGGTGCATTTATCACGTTACTTTCTCGTTCTAGATAATGATTATGATTATATGTTTCTTTGCAAATCTGAGTATGAGAATTGCAACAGTTATTATTTTCAGCGAATTCATAATTTGGAGAATTAAAATTTTCAGGATATTGAAATTCATTCACAAAAATGATGATTTTTTATACGTGTATTACCAGATGACGTATCCATTGGCTCTGGATAATTCCTATTCCCATTATGATAATTTGAATTTCTAGAAATTTGAGTATTTCTAGCAAAATAATTTGCATATGAATTGTTATTTTGAAAATCATCATTTTGAGGTGATTGATTTTGAGGAACATAGAAAGATCTTTGGTTATAATTAGAATTATTTGGATGATTGTTATTATTAGGATGGTGGAAATTATTATTTTGATTTGAATTATAGTTATTAAAGTTTCTGTTAAAATTGGGAGAATATTGTCTATTAAAAGGTTGAGATAGTCTTGAGGTTGATAAATTATTTATCCGGGGATTTGATGGTGCCATTCTCTGAACTGGTCTAAAATTTTGTGAATTTAAATAATTAGTTTTACGCTTACTATACAAGAAATTTTCTTCTTGGACTACTCAAGACATCGCCTTCTCTAGGCTGTCTGGATTTCGTAATCGAATATTATTTTGTAACTGGCCCATGAGCCCACTAATAAATGTTTTTAATGCTAACTCATCATAACTCTCTAGTCTAATACATTTTTCTTGAGGTGGTAGATTTGAAGCATTTATTATTGATGCTATTAAACTTCTACAATCTTGGCAACGCATGCCAAAATTATATGGTGTTTCATTTTTGAATGGATATAAAGCAATTAAGTCTTGAACGAGACAATCAAGATTTCTTTGATCTCCAAAATTTAATTGTAATAATTTTTTAATATCATCCCATTTAGTTAATTCTGAACGGGATCCTATTAAACTTAAGGCTCTACCTGTTAATTTACCTATTATTGCCCGTAAAATATATGAATTAATTTGAGCACATTTGTAGTATCTGCGAATTGACTTATCAAACTTTCACAAACATCTAAAAATACACCTAATGTGTGTGCATTTCCATCAAATTCTGATATACTATCTACGTATAATTTTAAAAGTGAATAATTTACATTTACTGTAGCCATTTCTGAAATTGAATTTTCTGAACCTGAACTATCCTCAACTGGAGGCAAATTCTCAATATTTATTAATATATCTGAATTACAACTATCTTCTAAATTCAATGATTGACATAAAATGCTAAGGTCTTCAATGTCTGACATAAAATATTAAAACATATAAAAATGTAGAAAAATCAAAAATCACTCACACTCAATATGAAGGAAAATTATATAAGAGAACAAAATTCGCTTATCAAAGTAAATGGGTTGGCTTCATCTATCTACTTCGTACCAAAAGAGGTTGAACGATGCAGTTTCTTCCTCTAAATTTGGCTGATCTTCTTAAAACTAACCGGATTCTGCAATGTTGGCTTCTTCCGGGGTCTCCAAACTTCGGCGATGTGGATCCTTCGTCTGGATGAACACTTTCCAAATTACCGATATTTTCGACGACTTTTCGCGATCGTTAATTGTCAATAAACTATTGATATAGACCAGTTTGACACTATTTTTGTTGTCGTTCCGTTTGACTGCGCCAATTTTATGTTCACTCGCGTAAAAGTCGTTTTTAAATATAATCGAATAATTTAAGAAAATAGAACTTTATTAACTTGATAAACAATTATAGTTGTAAAGTATAAGTTAAAAAGATGAAAATGCCGTCTCGCAACTGGTTTTGTTCCCGCTATCCGAAGGGGGGACCGCTTCTTAAATTCAGCAACGTCGGCTCTTTTCTAGGAAATCCAGGTTTATAACTTGCCCAATACTTATGCAAACAACAACGAAAACCGAATACAGCATCAACCAGATTCTTCAACTGAAAAATTCAGAAGTCTCTTGCAACTATATTCCAGTGCAAATACGGAACACAATCATTGAAGTCTATCGAACTCCCACTATGTAGCAATATTTACTGGATCCACAAAAATAATGTCCCACGCCGAAACCAATGGTTCTGCAAGGAGTGTACCTGATCGAACTTCAACCAAACTGTGAGTTCAAAACACTAGAATAACTACATATAAAAACCAACAAAATTTAAACCACTGAAGATAAACCAAGTGCCCTTAAATAACCTGCATCCAAAGAAAATCCAAACCAACGGAAGGCGAAGAGAACACCAAAGTTTTGTTCGTCCCTTACAAAACTTCCCCATGGGATGGAGAAGTTACGGTACATTGAACTTCATTACGCTCACTTCCTGTATGCGAAGCCATTACACCTGAACGCTGACTTTGCTAAAATCCAACGAACATTCGATGAAACATCCGATGCCGACGAAGCAATATTATTGTATAAATTAAACTATCGATTTTTATTATAGTCAGTCTGATTTTAGTTATATTATTTTTACCAGTTTTATTGTGTAGTTTTGTAACAGTTGTTAATAGTAACTAGAAAGTGTTAAAAAATTAGTTTTGAAGTGGCAAATCTTATTTTGTTGCACTCCGGAGGCTGTATCGTGCTAACGGAAAGTGCCCGACGACGACGACATACACACAGGTTTTTTCTTCTAAAAACCGTTTTTTCGTGTTGTTTTTGATGAAAACGTATAAATAACTCAAAAAAAATTACAAATTTCCAAGTTTTTTTTGGGTAAACGAATAATTTTCTCGCATATTAGATAGGTTGGGCGGAAAAGTGATAAGCCATAACTATCTATTACCAAAACAAAAATAGTATAGTATAGTATAAAACAAAAGAATAATTGATTTAGTAGGTAATCGAATTATATCGTTGTATGATCGTACGAGCTTTACATGTATTATGTACCTATAAATATCACAAGCCGAATAATGATCTAAAACATGATAAATACCACACTTATCAATACTCTGATATGGCCCAAATCAAGCTACAAATGTTCAATTGTACTAATATACAAATTAAAATTACTACATACCTATAACTAATAGAAAATCGCAAGTGATAATGAGGATCATAAAACGATAATATAAGTCTTTATTGAGAGGTGATTCAGCAAAACTAAATTGTCTCTGTTATACATAGCTGGAACGTACCTGAATATAGGCCTGAAGTAATGAAAAAACTCAAACATGTTCTGAAAAATAATAAATATCCAGAAAATCAAATTAATAGAATCATTAAACAACGTACATATAAATTACACAATAATAACATAAATCCAAATATACAAATAAAACAAAGTCAGAAAAACTTGAATACATTTTGTCAAAACATAACATCAATGTAAGCCATAAATCCCACAACACATTATCGCCACTTTTTACTAAACTAAAAAACAAAACCAAAGATAATAAGAAATCAAATATTATATACTCCAAACCATGTATGAATTGTCCAAATAATTATATAGGAGTGACAACACAATACTTGGAGAGCAGAATGAATGGTCATAAATATACAAAAAATGCATCAACTGCTTTACACAAACATGAAAGCACTGAGAATCATGAATTTGATTATAAAAAAACAAAAATCAAGACACCAATTATCAATTAAATAAATGATCCACATAAAACAAGATAAGTTTTCTGTGAATGATAGACAATATATTGAAAACTTGAGTCAACTTTATTATAAGCTGATTAACTAATTCATTTCCACCTACCTCGTATAGTACCGTTTCGTTGAAATTCTATAGTCTATATAGAAAGGAAAAGGAGTAATAAATCATTCATTTAAGTAGATTTCATAGACGTACCAAAATATATTTTAAGAGGGTATACCGTAAGGTACATTTTGTATTGAACGAATGAGTTGCAGCTATGCTAAAGAATATACGATTTAGGTCAGTGGTAACAGGATGTACTAATTTTAACAAAAAAGTGATAGAGGTACATAAATTTTAGTAAGTTTGATAAAGAAAGGCAACACAGTTTATTCCGAAGTATCCGAACTGCCACAAAATGCAGGTAGTCATTACGGGTTGTTCGAACTCTGCCAGTGTTTAAAATTTTGGAGATTAACTACCAAACCAGTAGGGGTCTAATAGCCTAATCCGATTTAACAATTTACCTTGAACTTTAGGTACTCAAATTCAATATAAGAAAATATTAATAACATACATATATTTTCAACGTATATTTGCCACTTCTATAAAATTACATCTACATTACAATAAAATATATTCAATATACATAAACATATAAAAAAAACAAAAAAATAAACGTGTGGAAGATTTTTACATGCAACAGTTTTCACAAACATAAAGCGAGAAATAACATTTTTCCTATATTGATCCAAATGATCATTAATGAAATTAATTTTAACATTAATAGTTTTTTTGGTTTTTTTCTGGCTTTGGTTTGCCGAACGTATTTTCGCGTATACCTCCGTTTGTAAATCCAATAACACACTAGTGAATTGAACAATGTTTGGATGTGCTTTGTAAAAAGAAGCACCGAAATGCGAATGAAAACTCTCACAAGAATTCGTTGTTCTATAACTCTTTCGTCATTCGGAAGCAAAAAATGTAGTTCATTATAAAAAAATTCTACAACTTCCTCAGGACTAAGATACATAATACCGAAATGTACTTTTAAGTATTCGCCAATTACAGAACCTTTCTGTCTGTAGTCTTGTACCAAATGAAACTCCTGAATCTTACGAAACCAAGCTTGACAGAGATGAAATTTACAACCAAAAAGAATTTGATCTCTGCCAAAACATTCATATATAGCGTTATGAATGCTTAGTTCAAAATCTACTACGACTTCTTTAGGTTGAAAATTTAAGCCTACTTCTTTACATTTTTGTCTTAAAATTAAAAACAAATTTGAATATGTTTGACTTCATTTGTCCGGCAGCAAACAAAAAACAAGAGGTACATAATAGCCGTTTTTAAAACCATGAATGGTAAACATTTGGTAAAAAAAAGTTGAACAGTATTTAAAAGTCCCATCCATCAAAATACAATCCGAATTACATAAAAAATTAAGGTTGGAAAAACAGGAGAACACAATAATTTTAAATACCTGGTCTGCTGTTAATAGAAATTCCTCTTCTCGGTTCGTTCGTAATTGTAATTCACGAACACTATTAAATACTTCTTCCTGATTTTTAGGCAATAGTGTAAGTGCATCAACATCCTTCCCCTAATCCCCTAAATATCGATCAAAACAATCAAGATTTCTTCAAAATATTTAATTCAAGAAATCTTTGAAACCTTTCAGAAATATACATAATTCTATGGGCCTCCGATTTTATCTATTATAAACCCTAATGACTCGAATAGGATTAAACTAAATGGTTGCGGCACAGTTCGAACATTTCAGTAATCCTCAAATTGATACAAGTCAGGTAAAATTTTATTTTGTGGCAGAGTTCGGATATGCCCGTTTATTCATAATATTTTTTATTTGTATTACTCCTATATGTAGTGTTTGGGGAATTTTTCTCAGAAATTTTAAATGGCAAGTGGCCTACTGTAATCGGCTTAATACGATTACACCTATTTACAGATTATTCGATGATTGAGAGGGATTTTCCAAACAACCCAGTTTTCTTAGAAATATTATCGGGAATATTATTTTGAAAGAAAGTAGGTACATTAAATCAGTACTTAGTATTAGTTCTTTGAGTAAAGTTGTATGGTTGTCATAATATTGTAAACAGTTGTAATATATTTAAAACATTTGTTGAATGTTAATTGTGCAAGTACCAAACAATGTCGATAAGCCAAGGACCATCTAAACGACCAAAAACAGGTCCATCATCTTTAAATGAAAAAACTCTGATATTGAATTGTTATATATCATTGAAAAACAAGGATCCAAGTGCAAGTGTTGATGATATTTTGGAATTAACGGCTGCTATGTTGTGTGTTGCTAAATCAACAATTTATAGATTACTAAAAGAAAGCAAGAATGGAACTCTTCAACCCCCTAAAACTCCTTCAGGCCGAAAACCAATTGAGATCGATGAGTCATTAAAACAAAGACTAAGGCGTAAAGTCCATGGATTTTACTTACGAAAGGAAATTCCAACACTTGACAAAATTATGACATCAGTGCAAGAAGATACGGACTATCCAAAATTCTCCAGAATGACATTATGCAAACTTTTTGAAGATGTGGGTTTCAGATATACAAAACATAATAGAAAATCTCTCTTGATAGATATACCGGAAATCGTTTTTTGGAGAAGAGACTATTTAAGAAGCATTCGACATGCCAGAGAACAAAATTTGAAAATCTTCACTTAGACGAAACATGGATAAATGCTGGATATACAGTTTCCAAATCTTGGCAAGATGAAAACATTAAAAGCGGAAGGCAGGCATTCGTGGAAGGTTTGTCGTTAGGTTTGCAGCCACCATCTGGAAAAGGGAAAAGACTTATCATTGTCCATGTTGGAAGTTCTGAAGGTTTTGGAGATGGTGGATTATTAACTTTTATTTCAAAACGCACGGGGGACTATCACGAAGATATGAATGGGGATGTCTTCGAGGAATGGTTTGTTCAAATGTTGGATCTGATTCCAAAAGGGGCTGTTATTGTTATGGACAACGCAAGTTACCATTCACGGTTACGAGAAGCATTGCCCACAAGTCGTTGGCGTAAAGCAGAGCTTTTGGAGTGGCTTATTTCGAAAAATATTAAGTTTCCAAAAGATCCACTAAGGAAAGAACTTTACAGAATTGCAAAAATGAACAAGAATAAATACAAAACCTACATTGTAGAAGAAATGGCTTCTTCTCGTGGTATATCAGTTCTTCGACTTCCCCCTTATCATTGTGAACTTAATCCCATAGAATTAATATGGGCTCAGGTGAAGGGGGAAGTTGGAAAAAAAATACTACTTTTAAAATAAACGATGTTGTGAAATTGTTTGAGAGTGCTGTAAGTCATGTGAGTAAGGAAAACTGGACAAACTGTATCGAGCATGTTATCAAAGTAGAGGCAAATATGTGGAAAATTGACAATATTTGTGATGATTTAATGGAACCTATTATTATTAATGTCAACAACGATTCTTCCTCTTCCGAGTCGGATATAGAATAAAATGTAAGTAATAAATGTATTCCAATAATTATTTCTTTTCATTTTTTATTATATTATAATTTAAAACGTATTTTAACCCAAAATACACACCACTGCATTGCGTTATTGCTTATCTGCTAATCATTTAACAATGAATAAACCCTAAACTTTGCTACAACTGAAACAAATACGGGGTCGATCTACCTGGTTTTTAGATTTACGGAAGAAATGTAATTTAAAGTAAGAGATTTATCAAAAATTTCATGGTGCTCCCTGTAAAGGTTTTGCATACTTAATTAGGGTTTATTACTCCTCGTACTTTTTGTACATACTACAAGGTAAGTACATCGATTTTAATGCTACGTTTTTATTGATGTTTTTAAGAAACCTACTAATATTATGTTTTATCTATCTGCTAATATTTTAATCGTTCCTTATTTTTGCAATGGTATTGTTTTGAAAATGCTTCCAAAGAAGGAGCGAAACGTTAAGATTATATCCATTTTCAATAGAAAAATGTGAAATATAATCGTCTTTTAATTATTTCAAACAACCAACGAACCCAAGAAAATAAACTTTTCAATATTATATATATATATATATATATATATATATATATATATATATATATATATATAATAAGCAACGAATAGATTAGTGGGTATTGCACGCAAATAGAAGAAGGGGCTACTGAAAAGAGTGGTAACCGCAGACATGCATGTTTCTAGCTCATTAGCCGTCATCGGTACGGTACAACCAAGAAAAGATGTGAAACATGAGAGCAAAGGTGTTGAATGAAACATGAGAAAATATAACAGAATTCAGCAGGATAGTCAAACACATATATATATATATATATATATATATATATATATATATATTGAACCAGATATCATATATATTAAAAGAATTCAGTTGTGTAGGAATATTTTGCTTATATGAAAATGGATTGAAATGATGTAATTTAAGAAAACATTATAAAAAGAAAACACCATTCATAATAAAAAGCATATAAAGGAAAGATATATTAAATAATTAGTTTATAACAAAATTAAATAAAGAAATTACCTTAATAACTGTATAAAATTAGAAATTGCCTAACCAATGTCGTGGACAAATTTGAAGCTGCCCAAAATGATGAATGATTATTTGCTATAGCGTAGTCAGCTGTTCATCTGAAATAAAACAAATCTTAGTATAGGCAATTCATAATTATTATCAGTTTAAACAGTTAAGTTATAAAGCATATACATATTTAAGAGAATAGGGAGAATAAGTTTCATAGATTAGTTAATAATGACATAGAGAAAAATTATATATTGCAAAGTAGAATAAATTTAGAGTCAATAAATAATAATTTGTGAATGAATTTAAAGAAATATTTGATAAGACAGTATAGAATTAGTGTAAATAATTTAAAGCAAAGAATATAGAGAGGTTTCATAAAGGAATTTATGTTCATAAATTAATATAAGTAATAAATTGTCAAAAACAAAACTAGATATTGGACTATTAAAAGGTAATTATGTATATCACCAACTATAAAGTATTTATTTGATAAAAATTCAAGGAACTCTAAATAAAACTTATAATGCCAAGTGAATTTACATTAGTACATGTATAAAACTTTTTTGTAAGTGAAATAAATGTTAACATAATTCGACTGCTCAAAACAATATGTGATTGGTTTAAAAAAAATTGACAGAAAGAATTTCAATCAACGAAGAAAAAACAAATTTTTTTAAATAGTGACCTGACAAACAAAATATTTGTTTGTTGAATAAAATTGAGAATCGCCAGGGAAGCGTTAGTAGTGGGGAGTCGGCGTCGAGATAACAAGAGACTTATGTAAAAGTGTTCCCGAAATTTCATGAAAATTCCCAATTAACATGCCTAAACTTATGAATAACTGTTAAATACAATACTACTAATACTTACAAACAGTTATATCCAGTTTTCCTGGGAGAACAATCAATATTTCTCCTAATTATCTGTGTTGGAACTTCGATGGAGTATTCCTAGGTCCAGAGGTGTTAATCCCGATTCCAGAACTTCAGGTCAGTGCTTATTTAAAATATTGTTGGTCAATAATAAGAGTTAAAACATCACAAACTCAGATCAGTGCATAATTTCATGAAATTAATAAACTTTGCGGCAATGATCGATCTAGAAAAGAAAGAAAACGGACTTTATGTCGATAATTAATTAAACAAATCTTTAATACTAATTAAAAAGGCCTAATTCAATATAAATAAAGCTTATACTTACGCCATTTTCTAATATCACAATTTTTCATGTAATATTTCCATGTGTATATAAATCTTATAATTTATTTCTTCCACAGCAATTTGTAATTTGTCTTGTATATGTATATATTTCAAAATAAATTCTTTTATATATATATATATATATATATATATATATATAAAACCATCTCATGATATTCATCGACGAAAACTGTATGTTTATCTAACAGCTCACAAATGCTACGCATTGTAAAGTTTCCGTTTGCGTCGCTCTGAACCACATGACTAGAGTTAAGCATGCGCACAGGATGGTATATAAAAATCAATAATATCATTTCGTAATCCATAGGCGTCGCAGTTTATAAATATTAAATAAAAAAATGTTTTCTTAAAAATTAAATTCTTTTAAAAGTAAAGTGTTTCTTTTTATTTTATATAAGTGAAATATATCTACGGAAGCCAGTACTCAAAGAGAAACAGGGTTTCATGCTCTACTGAACCAATAATATAATTATTACATAAAAATAATAAACTATATCTAAATAAACAACACACATCACATAATTAAATAAATAAAATTCAAACATATATAAAGAAATATCTATCTAATTAAAATATTATAATAATAATTAAGTTCAATATATATATATATATATATATATATATATATATATATATATATATATATATATATATATTAATACAGTTCCTTTATTTAAAATTAAGGGTGAACTTTTTTAGCTGGAACCAGTTTAAGGAAAAACTTTGTTATATTTATAACCCTTATACCTCCCTTTTTACCCGAATTGACACAGGGAGGGAATGGAGTTAATCTTTCCAGTGCTACTTTGATTTCAAATACCTGGCTAGCCTCTTTAATTATTTTCCGGAGAGTGGTGTGAGTTTATCAAGAATCTCTATCAATGTTAGGTATGAATTTAATAAGAGTGTCCATTCACATTATTGTACACAGTTGAAGGAATGGAGATGATTATACACTGAACATTATCTTTTAAAACATGTTTTTGTTCATTAGCAACTTTCATCACCTTTTTCATGGAATCAGTTATTTTCTCTATACAAATATCAAAAAATACCTCTAGTTCGCCTGTAAACTAGCTGGATTGGGTTTATTGGATTGACACAGTAACGCAGCAGCTTCAATATTTTTATTGTCCATAATAGCTGATTTTGACAACGGGAAAGAAAATATATTTACAAAAAGTTTTATACTTTTCAGAACTTCAGATAAGTTTTGTTCCAAAAAAATGATTAGGACATCTAAAATTCGTGCCGATAAAATTCATTTATATCCATGAACACGGCATTTTCATTTTGTTGGTCATACCTTTTTGGAATAACCCTCCGTCTGTGATGCCTATTAAAGTCTTCGTCTGCATTGACATGTAATGTTGCAGCAAATATTTTGGAGGCTTCAATTATATTATTCACTTCGTCGGGACTTGATCTTATGGTTTTCAGGGTATTTTTGGTACTATTTATAATAGAAATTGTATCAATTATATTTAGCTTCTAGAATTTCGGTAACAAACTTCATCTTTAAAAACACAGTTTGTAAAAAAAATAAACAGCAGATAAAGTCAAAATTTAAAATACGTTTGAACAGACCATATGCTTTTCCTTTAGTACTACTGTCGACATTGATATTTGTAGAAATATTCTCCAACGTATTTAATGAAATGTTTACCGCATTTAAAGTTTCTGCACGAGCAGTCCATCTAGTTTTAGACAGATTTTTTAAAGAAATTGAATTTTCTATTTGCTGTAAACTAGCTCTTAACGTTTGGTACCTCTTTGTACTTGAATTAAAGAAAACGTAAAGTTCTTCTAAAATATTAAACATGTCAGTCACTAACCTACTAGCTTTAGAACAATGCTCCACTGCGGTATTAGTTCTGTGTGCTTGGCAAGGAATATATGGGATTTCGCGACCCAGTAAATCTGAAATTTTCTTATGAGTACTGTTAAATTTTCCTGACATAGCAGAAGCAAAGTTGTATGACTGGAAGGCTAACTTAGAAACATCAATATGTTAACTATTTAGGGTCTCTAATATTTGTTGGGGTGTACCAGCTCCAGTTTTATCAACAGCTTCTACAACACAAAGCAATCTTTCTTGGGGTACTACTTTGTTATCCACAGTTCTTATCACTATAGAAAGAATATCTTTGTTAGACGCATCAGGCGTATGATCTGCCATTATTGTAAAAAATGAAGAATTGTGAATCTCATTAACAACTTCCAATTTTATTTATTTTCCTAATAGATCTATAAAATCATTTTGTGACTTTGAACTTGAGTAGGTAACGTGGTAAGGTCGTAAATAAACACCATCCAACCATTTTTTAACATGTCTTGCCACGAGTTTGACAATTTGTATAAAATTTTCATCTTCTTCATTGTCCCGAAATGCAATGCACTGCCTACCCAATGTCCTAGCTACATCAAATAATATTTTTACAATTTCTTTGTTATAACTTAAAATTCTGTTCTCTTCTATAAGAATATTGCGCGTTTTTTGTCTAAGATAGCATCGATTCGACCAGATTTCACCAAAAAATTGGAATAATCATAAAGAGCAACTTTATGAGCATAAGAAGTAAAATGCTTGCCTAATTTTCCTAATTTTAAAGAACTACTACTTTTCATTTTGCCCCAGTTTCTGACTCCGTTTTTAATCCACGATGTTTCGGTCTTTTCTCTGCCAGGCCCTGACGGAAACAAGAAACATACAAAACAGAAAGCAGCGTCTTTTGCAGTGCTATATTCAAGATATTTAAACTGACTATACAATATATATATAATCATAAACCCGTTTGTACCCGCTGTGGGTGTCGGGTGTGTCGCTTATTCGTGGACAAACTTCCGCCATTCCTTTTTATTTTTAGCTTTTTTTGCCGCCTCTGTCCATGTAGTTCCTTTTTCTTTTAAAATTTCGGCTACTGTGTTATCCCATGTTTTTTCTGGGCGACCTCTTTTTCTCTTGCGTACTTCTCTAGCTTGCCAAATCATTTTTGCTAGTCTACTGTTATCCATTCTACAAAGGTACCCAAACCATCTAAGCTGCTGTTTTTAGTATTGGTTCTATGTTTAGGTTTTCCCTTATTGTTTCATTCCGCATTCGATCTTTTCTGGTAACACCTTTGACTCTGCGTAAATACTTCATCTCTGTTGCTTGTATTCTGCTTTTGAGTGAGTTTGTAAGTATCCAGCTTTCACTGCCATGTACAAGGATTGGTCGAAAGACTGACTTGTACACGTTCAATTTGGTGTTAGTTGTAATTTATTTTCTTCCCAGGAAATTTCGATTTAATGAATAATATACTTTAACAGCTGCACTTATTCTTTCGTTCATTTCTGCTTCCTGTTTTCCATTGTTTTGTATATCTACTCCCAGATATTTGAAACTCTTCACTTGTTTTATCGGCATTTCATCAATTTCGATATTAAGGTGCTCTTCTTCTTGTCCCACCACCATTATTTTTTTCTTTTCCATATTCATATTCATGTTTCGTTGTTTCAATATATGCTTCCATGCTATCAAATTATGTTTCAGCTCTTTTTCGTTTCTAGCGAACAATACTAAATCGTCGGCAAAAACGCATTCAGATATTCCAACTACTTCCATATTTCTATAACCTATTTGAATTTGTTTAACTTTTGTTTTTACTTCCTTCAAAATGTCATCCATTATCATTATGAATAATGCCGGACTCAGTACTCCTCCCTGTCTTAATCCTTCTTTTGTTTTGAAATCATCGGACTGTTCATTATCTTTCCTTACCCGGTTTCTGGTTGCTTCGTAAATGCTTTTAATGTTATTTCTTAGTTTTGATCCAACTCCTCTTTGTTGTAGACTTTTCCATATTTGATTTCTGGGAACGCTGTCAAAGGCTTTTTGAATATCTATAAAACCGAGGTACACTTTTTGATTTGTTCTTAGTTTTTTATCTATTACTTGTTTCAATGTAAATACGTGGTCTTGGCTACTTCTTCCTTTCCTATAGCCGCTTTGGGATTCTTCCAACTGTTTTTCTATTATTTTCCTAAGTCGAATCTCTAAGATAATTTCGTAAACTTTCACTGCCGCGCTCAGCAATGTTATACCTCTATAATTGTTACAATTAGTTTTGCCTCCTTTTTTGAAAATTGGCAATATGATACCTATTTCCCAATCATTCGGAATTTTTTCTTCGTTCCAAATTCTTTGAAACAATTTAGTTAGCATTTGTATCCCTCTTTCTCCTAGACTTTGTAACATTTCTGCGGTAATACTGTCGTAACCCGCTGCTTTACCTCTTTTTAACTTTTGTATTGCTTGCTTCACTTCTTCTATTTGTATCAGTGGTTCATTTTCCAGTTCCCGATGTCTTTCGTCTTGTAGTTTCATCTGTTCTTCTTTCTCTACATTAAGTAATTCCTCAAAGTATTCTCTCCATCTCTCTATAATTTCCTTATCTTGTCGTATCATAACTCCATTTTTATTTTTTATCTGTTTTACATTGTTCGACTTTCCTTTTCTTAGTGTTTTTAGTACCTTGAAGAAGAGTTTCTGATTTCCTTTACTGTATTCTTCCATCTTTTTGCCAAATTCTTCCCACGTCTCTTTTTTAGCTGTGATTACCATGTCTTTAACTCTTCTACTTTGAATTTTATAATTTTCGTAGTTTTCAGTCGTTTTATTTCGTAGATATTCTATCCATTTTTGCTTTTTTAGTTTGGTATGTTCTTGTATATCTTCATTCCACCATCTCGTTTGTTTTTTGTTGCTACCGGTTCTAGTAATGCCACACACTTCCGTTGCTGTCTCTAATATTGTAGATTTGAATTTGTCCCACATTTCCTCTATTGATATACTTTGTATTTTATCTTGACATATTTCCATTTCTTTTTCAGTATATTCTGTAAATTATTTAGATACCTCTATTTTTCTTAACTTATATGATTTTATTTGTTTTTTTAATTTTTGTTCATTTTTCCCATTGTTCGAACTTCTTTTCTGGTTCTCAGTTGCCATCTTCAATGTTGCTCTTAATAAGTAATGATCGCTGTATATTTCTGCACTTTGCATGACCTTGATATCTTTCACATCTTTTCTGTTTCCTTTGTTTATGAGAACATAATCAATGATGGAGTTTTCATTTCTGCTGCTAACCTCTCTCGTGTATTTATGTGACTCTTTATGTTGATAAAACGTATTAGTTACTATTAGTTGGTTTAATATACAAAAATTTATTAACCTTACTCCATTGTTATTTCTCTTGTTCTCTCCATATATGCCAATTACGTCATTGCTTTGTTCGTCTTTCTTTCCAACTCTTCCATTAAAATCTCCCATTATTATTAGTCTATCTTTAGCATCCTCTATTGTTTCCCAGAATTCCTCTTTTTCGCTCACTCGTGCATCTTCGTTTGGTCCGTACACTATAATTATCGTTGTGCTTTCTCTTAAATTCAATTCCATTTTGAGTATTCTTTCTGTAATTCCTGTCCAGTTTTTTATATATTTCTTATGATCTTTCTTTATTATACATCCGATTCCTTCTTTTGCTCTACTTTTTGCGTCTACCCCATTATATATTAATAAATGTCCCTTTTCTAATTCAATTTCGCCTTGACCTTTCTTTTTGGTCTCTGTAATTCCTAATATATCCAAATTTTCCTTTTCAAATTCTTGTATTAATTCGTCTTCCTTTCCTAATAGTCCTCTTACATTCCATGTAGCTATCTTCCACATCCTCTCGTTTTCTTTATTTCTATTCGTAATATCTTTTCCTTTGTTTTTTCTTTTTTATCTGTTTTCAGTAGCCTTCATCTCTTTTTTATAAGTTTTTATACATTCTAATTCATTTCAATTGTCATATCCGTTTCCACTGTTACATTCGTTTCCATAGCCATTTTTATAGTTTTCCTCTCGATTTACTGTTTGGGTTCTTAGTTTTTTGCTGTCCGCGTAATTTTTCTTAATTGTTCATCCAGTGTATCAGCTTCTGGAGATCTTTCCTGTACTTTTCTTTTCCTGGCTTCTTCTTTCTCTTGTTTTCGGCCTTGTTGCAAGTCTCTATTACTTCCTTCATATACTTCATTATTTATAATTAATTTATTGTATTTAATATATGCTTTGTGACCGTTTTCTCTAGCTATCTTCAATTGTGGATACAGCAATTTTCTTTCTTCGAATATTTCCTTTGGATAGTCTTCGTCGATCCACATATTTGTTCCTTTGAGTTTTTTGCTTTGTCTAAGTATCTCCATTTTCTTGTTGCTTCTCACTAATCTTAATAATATCGGTCTATTGACTCCAGTTATTGGTTTTCCAATTCTTATGACATCATCAATATCATCTTCTGTATTAAACTTTATTTCTAATGCATTTATTACCTGTCCTATTTTTTCTATTGTTTTTTCATTTCTTTCATTCTCTCTCTCCTCTATTCCTTTTATTATCAGGTTTTTTCTTTTAGTTTCACGTTCCGGAGACGCAACTTTGACGCCTTGTTTTTCCACTTTTTCTTTCAACTTCTCGTTTTCTAGTTTAGTTTCATTTAACTCATTGATTACTTGTTCTAATTTCTTGTCCACATTTTCTATATTTTTATTCAAAGTCTCTAGCATGCTTTGTATTGTTTCTACGTTTTTTTCCATTTTTTGTTTGTTTTGTTTATATACATTTACTAGCGTAAAAAGCTATACCGCCTCGACGGCTCGGAGAATTCGCTTTTATTCTCTACTCTACTTTATACACAATCCGACAACGCCGCAAAATATTCTATCGAAGTTTGTCGGCTTATCTCTGTTACTTTATTTATATTATCAATTAACCTATTTCTTTGTCCAATGATTCTAATCACTTATAATTAATATTTTGTTTTAAAAACTACTGTTTTTTTTTCACTACACCAAGATTCATAACTAAACAACACCATAACGACTTTTACGTGAATTATTTATCACCACAAGTCCCAAATTTTGAGATTATTGCAAGAGAAAAACAAAGTACGTGTTTATTACTTTTATAGAGCAAATAACTGACTATACAAATGTCTTTGAAACCTGTTTTTACCGTCGCTAGGAAATGATGACAAAAGTGGTTGATGTGGCCCTAGATTTATTACTCTCTTTGTTGATCACTTTTGAGTTCCCGTCGTAAACCGGGATCATGCACAACAACTTCATTTTTGTCAGGATTATTATCAATTTCTAAATCAGTAAGTTTTGCATCAAAGGATAATAAATCGTTGTATTTTCGCAAGAATCTTTTACAGAGGTCGCTATGTCAACCATTTTTATCGTTGTTACGTACTCATCTAAGACTTGGTCTGATTTTATAGATTTTACAAGATGTTCTTCTGAGCTAAATACATTTAATAAATAGATAAGCTGTCCAGAGCAATTTTCAAAATCACTCACAGATATTGCATCTGTTGAACTGATATAAAAGCCTCAGGCCTAAGCAGAGCCTTAACCTCATCACCCATGGTTTCACTTTCTACATGATGTTATGTAGTAACTACTAGTTCTTTATTTTTATCAATTTCATGAATACATGTAAGGAAACATGAAATATTATAAGATAGGTAAGTGGATTGATTGGTATAAGTTATAAATAATAATAATATTACTTTATTAAAGTCAAGCTACTCGAAATATCAAAATTATTTTAGAAAACCAAAAAGATGTAATAAACAAAAACTTTACTAAGGTCTACCGCGTTCTCAAAAACTCAAAGCTAGACTTTCTGAAATTAAGTGTCGTTCGCAAGTTCAAAATGGTGTTAATTCTTGCTACAGCTAGTAAATGTAAAAATGCGGGATCATAGGATTTGTAATGATGTCTAGAAAAATGTATACTCAGATAAACTAGACTTTAAATGTTCTAACTAAAGTTTTACTGGCAAAACAACAACAGCCTATTGTACGAACTAAACTTTTCAGTTAAAATAGATTGACAGTAGAATCCGAAAACCAGGGGTACGAAGCCCTGCTCAGCAGCGAATACTCTCGAGATTATTTCGTATCTCTTAAATCAAATCTGCCTTAGAGGCCTCTCGAATTGATCCCTGCTCAGCAGCGAATCCAGACGAGATTTTTATAAGCAAATGCAAAAGAAACTAAATTTTTAACAGTACAACGGCCTGTTGGGCGGGGTTAAATATTCAGATGAAACAAACTCTATATGTGGTATCTCAGGCGGTTTTACTAACAAACACCAGCCTATTGTACGAAATCAAATTCTCAGATAATGAAAACTACCAGACGAGATTTTTCTAAGCAAATGCAAAAAAAACTAAATTTTTTTAACAGTACAACGGCCTGTTGGACGGGATTAAATATTCAGATGAAACAGACTCTATATGTTGTATCTAAGATTTTACTAACAAACAACAGCCTATTGTACGAAATCAAATTCTCAGATAATGACACCTACCAGCAGAATGCGAAAACCTCTCTTGGGTATCCCTGCTCAGCAGCGAATACTTTTGAGATTATTTCGTATCCCTTAAATCAAATATGCCTTAGAGGCCTCTCGAATTGATTCCTGCTCAGCAGCGAATTCAGACGAGATTTTTCTAAGCAAATGCAAAGAAATTTTTTTTAACAGTACAACGGCCTGTTGGACGGGATTAAATATTCAGATAAAATTGACTTTATATGTTCTAACTTCGGAATTGTACACAAATACTATGAATTCAAACGTTAAAATAAAAGCGGCTAAGCGTTGGATGATAATAGCTATTCACAGAAAAATTTTATATCCACTTACCTGGTTCACAAAAACCAGCCACAGTATTCGGTATAAACACAATGTAATTTGCAAGCAGGAAAAGAAAGAAAAAAGCCCCGTTTACCTGTATGCTACGTCCTTTTATTAAATTCTCCTACCCCACTTACGAAGTCTCCTCCTTAAAATTTTGAAAATGCGCGCACATTAGCAGACTGGTTTAAGTGAACTCGACAAAAGGATATACCGGATGTCTCAGAAGCAGTACATTTATATAAAAATAACTATTCATAGGCAAATTTCGAAAGAGAGGCGATTTAATTATTAAATAAAATGAAATGTATACTGCTCGGTAGCTGGAAATGAAAACATTAAAAAGTAACATCGTTACATCCCCCTCTTTCTTCGGTTAAAAAAAAATTAACAAATTAAAGTGAAGCTTGCATTTGTTATATTTTTTTTTCCACTCATTCTTAAAACTAACCGTTACCACCTAAAACAAAAGATTATGCAAAAATAATTAAAAACAGTATCGGATCTTGCGGCAGGGACATCTATCCAAATTCCTCACGGGGTTACTGGAGCCTAGAGCTCCTCGTACTTAGGCTGGGATACCGCCGGGAAGAACGTGTCCTCACTCTTCTTACGGTGGAGGCGTTCCGCAGGATTGTATATCGCGGATGGGCCGTAGTGGCGTAGTCCGGAATTTTCATGGCACAGTCACAGAGGTCACACTGAATGCCCACATCTTGCCGGAATCGGGATATTTGCGGTGCTTGGATGGTTCCAGAACATTTTCCTAGCTCCGGTGTAGGTCTGGAAATTCCTCGGCTGGTACAGGTACAGTCTTTCGTCGGCCGTCCGGAACGACCGCAGCTGGGACACTTAAGAGTCTTCTTCATTAAGGTGGTTCTGAGAGTCGGCTTCGCACAAGAACAGTCCCGGGACATCTTACCAAAACTGGAGCAGAATAATATGGTTTTTCCCCGGTTACAGGTATTGCGACGGTGTCCAAGGTATCCACATCTCGGTCTCATTATGAAAAGTAGTAATTACTAACATTACTCTGAAATCTGTTTCAAGTCTTTAATATGTATTCGGTTATAACGCTTGCCTTGTGCATCTTTTAAATCGTACACAACGGGAGATAAAACTTTCACCACTTTATACGGACTGGAATATTTCGGGGCAAGTTTCGCGGCCACATGATCTGCGGCGGATGACAGGGTATGTTCTTTTTTCATTACTGAATCACCTACTGTACATCTCCAGTCACGGCGGCGTAGATTATAATATCGGCTTTGTGTCGTAAAGGCTCTAGACAGATTCAACCGGACTAAATCGAAACACTCTTGTAATTTGTTCAAGCGAAGTAGGTACTGTTCAGAGACTTCATTTTTGGTATTTCCAGCATCAGTGAGTGTTTCGGATTCTTCATCGGTATTTTCAGCGTCTTTGGGTGTTTCAGATTCTTCGGTCGTCTGATTTTGTTCCACTTCTCGGCGTAGTGTATTCGGGACGTCGAGATCTCTTCCGAAATTGAGAAAGGCGGGAGAAAAGCCGGTAGAGTCGTGCTTAGAATTATTAATGGCAAACTTCAGGTCGGATGGTCTCAGATCCCAGTCTCGGTGGTCTTGTTCGCAATATTGAGCTATCATGGTCTTTAAGGTACGGTTAGCTCTTTCGACGGGGTTAGCTTGTGGTGTATACGGTGGGGTGAATCGATGGTATATTCCCAAGCCCAACATTTCCTTAAAGAGCTTACTATCATATTGTGTCCCATTGTCTGATAATACGGTACGTGGACATCCAAACGTGGTCAGAACTTCTTCGTGAAAAGCGTTACTTATCGAGCTAGCGGTCGCTTTTCTGATCAGTTTACACTGTACCCATTTTGTGAAACGGTCCTGGAACATGACTATGTAGCAGTTCCCCTTTTTACTGCGCGTCAGCGGTCCAACGATATCGGTACTAACAGTTTCCCATGGACGTCGGTTTCGGGACGGTTGCATTTTCCCAGCTAACTGCTGTTGAGACGGTTTGTACTTTAAGCATTGCATACAGCCACGGACGTACCTGGTTATGTCCCTAAACATTCCTGGCCAGTAGTAAATCTTAGCAATCTTCGCTATTGTTTTTGCAATCCCTAAGTGTCCGGCGGTAGGGGCTTCGTGATTTTCCTGTAAAATACGGGATCTTTGTGACTTCGTCACACATAGCTTCCACGGGTCAGACAGTTCAGGCTCACTCAGATCATTTAGGTCCCAAAAATGAGGGTACAGTCGTCCTTCCTTGATGCAGTAATCCGGAAATTTACCTGGGTCTCTTTCTTGTTTCGGTACCAGGAACATTCCTCTGGAATATCGGCTATGCACACTTCCGCTGATTGCTCAGGAGTGTCCGGCAGCGGGTTGATTCTCAACTTAGCTTCTCGGAGACGGCGGAAAACCTCAGCTAGATTTTGCAGATGTTCTTCAAATGTTTCCCCTAATACGATAATGTCATCCAAATATGCAAATGCATTCGGATCCAAGTCAGGACCGATAATTCGATCTACTAGGCGTTGAAATGTGGCGGGCGCTGAATGTAGACCAAACGGCATAACGGTGAAATGGAAAAGTCCACGTCCTGGTACCGTAAAGGCAGTGATGGGTTTGCTTTCTGGAGCTAATGGGACTTGCCAATATCCACTCTTCAGATCTAAACTAGAGATATACTTTGCGCGTCGCAATTTATCCAGAATAGCATTTATGAATGGAAGAGGGTAGGCGTCCTTCTTTGTGACCTCATTGACTTTTCGAAAGTCAATACAGAAACGGTTTTTCCCATCCTTCTTCTTAACGATAACCACCGGAGAACTTCACGGACTGTTTGAGGGTTCGATTACCCATTCTTTCAACATCAGGTCCACCTCGGTGTTACAAATCTCTTGCATCTTTGGATTCTGCGGACGGTGTCGTTGCTTAATCGGGGTTGAGTGCAAGAGGCGAATCTCGTGATGGACTAGGTCTGTCGGTCCTTGAACTTTCTCGAACTTCGGCAACTCTATTTCTAGAAATTTTCTCAGCGTTTTCTCTTCTGTTACAGTCAAATCTCGGTCTTGTAACGGTGTTATAGTTTCTAGAGGACATTCTTCCCTAGCTAACTCCATATTCTCGTCATATTCTTCTAAATCAGACCGGGATAAGCCGGTTAATGTCCTGAGTTTGTGACAGTCAGTAATCCTATCAGTCTTAACGTCTTCGCAGGTTTTTCCATCAGTGGATCCTAGAGGATATTTAGAACTAGATCTCCCTGTATCACCTGGGGGTTCTTCCCAGGCTAACGGGAAGATATCGGTTAATATCCTCTCAGTTTTTCCAGGAGGATGTTCAGTACTAGATCCCCTTTCATCACCTTGGTTTCCCTCCAAGGCTGACTGGGAGATATCGGTCGACATCCCATCAGTTTTCTCTGGAGGGTATTTCTTGTTATAACAGTCCATACCCTTATCAGTTTTTCCTAGAGGATATTCAGTACTAGATCTCCTATCACCTTGGTTTCCTTCCACGGCTGACTGGGAGATATCGGTCAATATCGTATCAGTTTTTTCCAGAGGGTATTTCGTGTTATAACAGTCCATACCCTCATCAGTTTTTCCTAGAGGATATTCAGTACTAGATCTCCTATCACCTTGGTTTCCTTCCACGGCTGACTGGGAGATATCGGTCAATATCCTATCAGTTTTTTCCCGAGGGCATTTCGTGTTGTAACAGTCAATATCCTTAACAGTCTTTACATCTTCAAAGATTTTACTAGCAGTGTCCAGTTCTAGAGAGTTTTCGCATCAGATCCTCTTTCCTTCTTCGGGATATCTCCAGATGTCCTTCTAGTGGGGTCGATAACAGAAAAATTTGTTGCAGCAGGGCCAACAACAGGCAGATTCTCTCCAGCAGTTTCGGTAACCATACCATTTCTTCTAGTGGTATCAGCAACCATACAGTTTGTTCTAGTGGTATCAGCAATCATACAATTTGTTTTAGCGGTATCAGCAACAATCATTTCGCATGACAACCCAGGATTGTTCTCTCCTGGCGGTGGCATTACTACGTCTATAATTCCTATGGGAGAGAACATTGTATCTGGCTCTTGACAGTTAACTAGCTTTCCGTCCTGGTAGATCTTCCCTGTACCTAGTTCTAAGCAGAAATTATACTTCTTCAGTATATCAAGACCAAGAACCATATCAGCGACTAAACCTGGAAAATGTTCCAACGGTTCCTCCATGGTGACGTCATTTACCATCAGCTGCAGATCATAGATGTCTGTGATAGAAACCAAATTTCCATTAGCTAAACGTGCTCTTGTCGAATGACTGACTGTTCGCTTTCGTTGGGAAAATTGCTTCGCTACCGAATCACCCACGTACGATCTGATAGCTCCAGTGTCCATCAAGGCTTTAAACTTGAAGTGTTCCATTTGGACGTCAATTTGGGGTCGCGGATCTGACGGTTCGGAAGTCGGATGTTCTTGAGAGGCTAAAAGATTAGGAAACTGTGGCGGCCTCCCTTCGAGACAGTTTCGGTTTAGTTTTCCTGCTTCGAGCATGAACAGTCTCTGGTAAGGACTCTTTCCTTACGGCAGCGGGAACAGAATATTTTAGGCTGGTTTCTACAGTTTGTTCGGACGTGGCCTGTCTCACCACAGCGCCAACACAGTGTACTAGAATTTCTCGGTATAGGTGTTCGACTAACTGGATCAACTGGGCGAGAGCTACTGGTACTAGCTATGGGTTCTCGGGGCGGACTGGGGGCTGCATTCGTATTCTGTGATGTATTTACTGGTTGAAAACGTCCATTTGTCCCTCTTGGCCATCCACTGGTGCTAGGAATATTTTGAAGTTCCTTTCGCAGCAACTCGTATTCCTTTACCTCTTGGCAAAAAGAAGTAAAATCTTTAAAGTCAGCTTTACGAATCTGCTGTCGGTATTCTGGTAGCAGGTTACGATATAACCAAGCCAACTGTTGTTCATCAGATAACTTCCCATGTCTACGCATCAAGGTTTGCAGATCAGTGATGTATGCCGACACTGCCTCGCTTCTCCTTTGCAGACGCTTGCTAATTTCCGCTTCTAGGTCCACCTCGTAATTAACAGGGTAGAAGAAAATGCGGAAAGCCTTTTCAAAATCATCCCAGTTTGTCCATCGGTGCCGGTTGTTGCGGAACCACAGTGCTGGTTCTCCAGACAGGAACTCGGGTAAGACCGGAAGCAAATTATCCTGTTTCACCTTCTTAGCAGTGCAGATTTCTTCAAGTCGTTCTAAGAAACTTGCCGGATCATCGCGATTTCCAAAAGATACTTTCCAATCGTGGACGTTCAGCGGAGGTGTAACTGGAGGCGTAGTAGTCATGGTTACTTCAGAACTCGGGTCTACAGCAACAGATTCCTTGAGAAAACTCACTAGTCGTCTTCGTTGTTCTCTTACAGATCCAGACGAAGATAGTTGTCGCTTATTTAATTCGGCAGAGAGTTCTGCTTTCTTAAGGTTATATACCCAGCCTACAAGCGGTGTGTCTTTAGCTACCTGTTCGTATGTACGGTGTTCGTTATTAACAGAGGAATCACTATCCTAACTAGCTGTCATCAATTCAAAATCCTTAAACCGGTACGGACCGTATATCCGAACAAAACCAAAACCCAGAGAAAGTTGTGGTATTAGTCCACTCTGTACAGTAATCAAAATAAAACAAGTCCAGTTCGGTTGATCAACAATAGGGAATTTTAATCAACAACAATTCAATCTACGATTTCAAATTAAATAAAAACAATTAAAACCAATGAAGACCAGGCATATGCAACCTAGAAAATACTTTCCCGTAAGAAAAAAAATATATATATATATAAACAAGAATGCAAATATAAATTTGGAAAAGGTATTCTCTACGATATTTTCTAAAAAAAAACAAAGTCTAAAACCAGGTTCTTTTTCTCTTAATCTATACTAAAAATTACCATTAAAACGAAATAATAGTTTCAACTTCAAAATATTATTGCCAATAATAAAAGATGATAATTATCGTGGGACAATCGGTACCATAATTATTAAAATATTGGCATGTAAAATCTATCAAATTTATTTCGATAACACTAATTACTTTTTAGAATTCCATAAAGTTCGCACAAATGAATAAAAAAGCAATTGTTATTGATTGTTATCTAGAACTGGCCCACAAAACAAAACTGGTCTTCTTATCTGATAAAAAAAATTCAGCTGGCAATATTTATTGTAACTTCAAAATATAAACTTTCACGTCGTTATTCGCTTATAAAATGAAAGAATTGTTAATAGATACTCAATTTTTAAAATAAATCAATCACAGGTGGTTTTCGGACTGTTGACCAAAATGTAATTCCAGATTTAAGTCGGTTTAAACAATCGTAGTATTTTTCAGGTTCAATTACTTCGGATTTGTACTTTTCTATTCAAAATTTACTCAATTTCAAATACAGGGTTATCCCGGTATCCAGAACAATATTCTTATTACAGCGGCAGTTGCGCGGCTTTCCTTTCTTTTCTAAACAACGCTTATAGATAAAACAAAACCACGGTCTCTGTTGTGCCCTTTTGCACGCTTTCCTCTATTGCTTAAAAAAAACGATTATTCCTTTACGACAAGGGTCCCTGCTCGGGCGCCATGTGTGACGTGCTTTTTTTCCTTATAAGAATCACGGACGTCACTATGACACCCACGGCTTCGGTACTTCCTAGTTTTCCTCAGGCGCCAGATTTTTTGGGGTGGTTTACTCCACCGAACTCTCGAAAATACGGCGTCGAGAGTTACCAGGGTAGCCACAGATGGAGGTTCAGTAATTCCAGGGGTCTGTTGTTATGGACCTTTCCGGATACGTAGTGTGCAAACAGACTTTAATTGCTTACCACTATCAAACAAATGAAACTACTCGCTACTGGAGAAATTATTAATTTTTAATTCCACAAATAAAATTGAATTTTACATAAATGAGAAATTGCAACAATACCAAAATAAACTACTCGCTACTGGAGAAATTATTAATTTTAATTCCACAAATAAAATTGAATTTTACATGAATGAGAGATTGCAAAAATATCAAAATCTACTACTAAAGATCTACATTACTAATCAAACCAAAAGCGGACTGACACCAAGCAATAAATATTCTAGCTATTTTACAACGGAGGCGGAAAATAACGTGCGGAATTCTACTAGTACGTAGCAGGTGAAAACAATACAAAGTTCCTAGTGATAATATGTCAAAATGCACAGAGAAAGCGTTATGGTTGCACTAACAGAGCGTACTATATCGGTTCTTATATTTGTGTACCTTTTTAAATAAAGCGGAAGCAAATAATCAATTAACTAGTCTCGGCGGCCGGGTTAATCTCAATAGCCACCGGAAATTCTTAGCGATTTCACTAGATTCAACTAAACTAGGTTTTACTGATCAACACAATGGCCTATCGTACAAAATCAAATTCTCAGATAATGAAAACTACCAGCAGAATGCGAAAACCTCTCCTGGGTATCCCTGCTCGGCAGCGAATACTTTTGAGATTATTTCGTATCCCTTAAATTAAATCTGCCTTAGAGGCCTCCCGAATTGATCCCTGCTCAGCAGCGAATCCAGACGAGATTTTTCTAAGCAAGTGCAAACGAACTAAATTTTCTTAACAGTACGACGGTCTATTCAGCGGGATTAAATACTCAGATAAACTAGACTTTAAATGTTCTAACTAAAGTTTTACTGGCAAAACAACAACAGCCTATTGTACGAACTAAACTTTTCAGTTAAAATAGATTGACAGTAGAATCCGAAAACCAGGGGTACGAAGCCCTGCTCAGCAGCGAATACTCTCGAGATTATTTCGTATCTCTTAAATAAAATCTGCCTTAGAGGCCTCTCGAATTGATCCCTGCTCAGCAGCGAATCCAGACGAGATTTTTCTAAGCAAATGCAAAAGAAACTAAATTTTTAACAGTACAACGGCCTGTTGGGCGGGGTTAAATATTCAGATGAAACAAACTCTATATGTGGTATCTCAGGCGGTTTTACTAACAAACACCAGCCTATTGTACGAAATCAAATTCTCAGATAATGAAAACTACCAGACGAGATTTTTCTAAGCAAATGCAAAAAAAACTAAATTTTTTGAACAGTACAACGGCCTGTTGGACGGGATTAAATATTCAGATGAAACAGACTCTATATGTTGTATCTAAGATTTCACTAACAAACAACAGCCTATTGTACGAAATCAAATTCTCAGATAATGACAACTACCAGCAGAATGCGAAAACCTCTCTTGGGTATCCCTGCTCAGCAGCGAATACTTTTGAGATTATTTCGTATCCCTTAAATCAAATCTGCCTTAGAGGCCTCTCGAATTAATCCCTGCTCAGCAGCGAATCCAGACGAGATTTTTCTAAGCAAATGCAAAAAAAACTAAATTTTTATTTAACAGTACAACGGCCTGTTGGACGGGATTAAATATTCAGATAAAATTGACTCTATATGTTCTAACTTCGGAATTGTACACAAATACTATGAATTCAAACGTTAAAATAAAAGCGGCTAAGCGTTGGATGATAATAGCTATTCACAGAAAAATTTCATATCCACTTACCTGGTTCACAAAAACCAGCCACAGTATTCGGTGTAAACACAATGTAATTTGCAAGCAGGAAAAGAAAGAAAAAAGCCCCGTTTACCTGTATGCTACGTCCTTTTATTAAATTCTCCTACCCCACTTACGAAGTCTCCTCCTTAAAATTTTGAAAATGCGCGCACATTAGCAGACTGGTTTAAGTGAACTCGACAAAAGGATATACCGGATGTCTCAGAAGCAGTACATTTATATAAAAATAACTATTCATAGGCAAATTTCGAAAGAGAGGCGATTTAATTATTAAATAAAATGAAATGTATACTGCTCGGTAGCTGGAAATGAAAACATTAAAAAGTAACATCGTTACAGGCCATATAAACAACTGCAAAAGTTATTAACAAATTAAGTTAAAAATGGGTTTCATTTATCAAAAATTACTCGAAAACTATTCCTATTTCAGATATTTCAAAAAACCATTCTTAGAAGATGAAACCTCAATAAAAAATATTTGTAATTTAATGTTGAAAATAGAGCACCGCGCGCCGAGCGCCAAGGCGATACGCTTCCCTAAAACCGCCCTTAACATATCAAAAAAAAATATGCCATAAATGTTAATTTAGGATTTAAAAAGATACGGTATTTTCCATATATTTAAAGGAATACTGTGTCACGGAGAAAAAAATTGTTTCACTTATTTTTCATAAAATGAGTCTATCATTAATTAACATTTTTAAAATTTTCTAGATTACATTATTTCAAGACGGATAATTTTTTTAAACACTTTTTGATATGATATTATATTGCGATATTTTTAATTATTATAATCTGTTGTTATTATTATACATTTGCGAAGTCACACAGGAGAAAAGCCTTTCAAGTGTGAAATTTGTTTGAAAACTTTTTCGCATAAAAGTAGTTTGAATACGCATTTGCTTAGTCACATCAGAGAAAGGCCTTTCGAGTGTGACATTTGGTTTGAAAACGTTTTCACTGAAATATGATTTGAATTCACATTTGCGAAGTCACACAAGTGTGACATTTGTTTGAAAATGATTTTGAAAAAAAATTAGCTGAGTTTATTCAAGCTATTTTAGACGATGAAGACACCAAGTCATTTGGTGAGTATATTGAAAGATATTATTCACAAAATTCTAAAGAATGGGCATATTGTTATTATGCACCTCGAGAGTTTTCATAAAACAATTAAATATTAGTGTTTTAAATGAAACTCACGGTCTCTAGTTAATTCCACAATATAATAAAAGTTATTGAAAATTCTAAAAAATTGACAATTGTTTCGATAAATCAATATCATCGTCAGAATGACAGAAGTTACATTTCATTTGATGCCTACCAGGACCCCTATTCTGTAACTCAAGCGAGAACTCGTGCACGACTATTCATTGGTATGAGTATTCTCTCACTCCTCACTCACATAATTCTTAAAACCGTATTCACGATGAATCGGCGCCTCCGCTACATTTGGCTCAGCGTTGCCAAATGGAACGGCCAGTTTTGACCTACTATTTAGTAGTCTAAATGTACTTTAGGTTATATGAGGATAAGAAACAAAGAAATATTTTTAGATTATGTTGTTATTCACATATTATATATGTTGTTATTGAGGGTGATTTGAGATTGTGTGTATATTTCAGTTGTGTGTATTAGTTATTTACTATATTAAAAAAAGACAATAATAATGTTGTGTATAGCACAAAAACATTGTTAATAGAGTTTATGAACAATCATCCAGAATTGCGTAATGGAAAATTTACGCCAAATTTTACAATTAAAGCAGTACAGCAAAGATATTATGCGCAAGTCCGTTCTCTTACTCTCCTGCTTTCACCCAGTAGAGTAGTCGCATAGGAGTATGTGAGCACTCTCCTACCTTAGAGAATACGGATTTATAATTTTTAGGAGAGTGGCATGCGCAGTAACGCTAAATTGCGAGAGAGAATTCGTGCGCGAGCTCTCGCTTGAGTTACAGAATAGGAGTCCTGATGTTTAGAAGTTATTTTTGGCTAGACCAAGAAGTGACCTAACTTGTGATTGGCTTAATATATGTTTAAAGAAAAAAGAAGATGTGATATTACAAATATTGAAGCTTAGATATTATTAGCCCTATGGTGATATCCTGGATATCATTTTTCCAATTAAGATCAGTATAAGTGTGCAATGATATAGAAAACCAGGATAACTATATCTGCTGATCTTTACAATTATCACTTAAGAAGACAGTTTATTAGTGGAGAACGCCCTAGATTCAACTGTTCATTGACAACTTCATATTGTGGGTTTCTTAAATGTCTTCTAATTTCCAATTCTTCAAGGAAATCCAGTTCTTGTTTCTTTTCACAAATATGCAGCACTTCTAGTTTTGTGTTAGGTGTCAATGAATGATTGGTGTCAAGTAGATGTTTTGCGTAGTGGGATTTATCTGGTTGTTTTAATCTGTATGCTCGTAAGTGCTCACTCTGTATCGGATTTCAAAATTCCTAAGGGTCTGACCCAAATAGACAGCATTACATTCTGGACATTTGAGTTTATATATACCTGACTTCTTGAATAGTGGTATTTTTGTTTTTACATTTAACAATTTTGTACTAACGTTACTTTCTGTTTTAAAAGAAATTGTTGTATTCGTTGCTGAAGATATTATCTTTGAAATATTATTAGAAATATTTCCTGCATATGTGATGGTTTTATAAGTTTTTATTTCATCAGCTTGCTTAGGAAATATTAGTTATAATGTCACTTTTTACTCTTTTTTACTAATTAGCTTATTTATCATATCTAATGGATAACCGTTGGATGTTGCTATTTGTCTAATTGTATTAATCTCTCTGTCAAAATTACATTTGTTTATAGGAACTGAAAAAGCTCTATATATCATTGAATTATATGCTGCTAGTCTGTGTGACATAGGGTGATTGGAATTGAATGGAATTGTCACATCAGTCTGTGTTGGTTTTCGGTAAATTGAATAATCGAGTACATTATTAACTCTTTGAATTTTTAAATCAAGAAAATTGATTGAGCTATTTTCTTCAATTTCTAATGTAAATTTAATTTTCGGGTGTAAATTATTGATGATGTTAAAAAATACATCTAATTGTCGTTCACTACCCATAAAACAAGCTAATATGTCATCTACATATCTATACCAAAATAAAATATTTTTCGAAATATTACTTTCAAAGATCTTTCTTTCTAAATTGTCCATAAAAATGTTTGCTAAAATAGGTGATATAGGGCTTCCCATTGGTAAATCTTCATTCTGAATATATATCTTATTGTCAAAAGTGAAATAATGCTGATTAATGCATACATCAAATAAATTAAGTATATCTGATATTATTCCTGGATTAATATTTTTATCTTCTAGTAATTTTCTTACAAGTATTAGACATTCTTTAGGAGGAATTTTAGTGAACATATTAGTTACATCGAACGAAATGAGTTTATAGTTATCTTGCAAGTGGATTGCTTTCAACTTTTTTATTAGTTCTATTAAATTTCTTATTGAGTACTGAGATTCATATCCGTAATTATTGAGTATATTGTTGAGCTTCTTTGCCAAAATATTATTAGGAGCATTAACATAAGAAACTACAGGTCTAATTGGTTTCGTTATTTTATGTAATTTAACGGTTCCATATAATTGTGGACAATGTGGATTCTTATGTATGATAGACCTCTTTTCGTAATTATTTAAAAGATAATTTGAATTATTAACAATATCCCTTACATTATTAGAAAAATTTTTTGTTGGGTTTGCTTTAAGAACTTTTACATCGCTGGATTCTATAAAGTTATATATTTTGGAATTGTAATTTCCAGTCGTCAAAATGACAGTTGTGTTCCCCTTACCAGCTTTTGTAACTGTTAGGTTATTATCCTCTATCTTCTTTTTTATTGCATTTAAAACTGTAATGTCATTTTTTGTTTGACGTTTAACTTTTGAAGGTTCAATATTTTTTATTAAATTGGCAATTTTTAATTTCTCATAAAGAAAATTATTCGAATTAGATTTTAAAGCTATTTCTGACTCTGTAGCTATAATTTGTTTAATATTATTCGTAAATTTTGGTGGTATCCTGTACTTTAAACCTTTATTTAAAAATTCTATTTCTCTATCTGTGAAATTAGTGTCTGAAAGGTTTTCAAATCGTGGTGCAAAGTGTGTTGGTATGTAGGTACTTACAGTTTCATGATGTTTTGAGTATTGAATTTTATGTTGTGTGTGTTCAAGATTCAAAAATATTACACTATAGCAGCCATTATTCAGCATCTATCAGATCGATAAATCTATCAATCTGCTAATAATCATGACAACCTTTACCTACAAATCAAATCAACAAACTGCTTAAATCTAGCATTCTGATAAAATCTTGGTTAATAGAAATATTATAGGCTAATATCACTATAAACAAAATGATATTTAACTAAAAATAATTCATAAAATTGCCAACAAAAACGCTTTTGTAAAGCAAATATACGTCACGATTACAAAACGGTACGCAAAACTAGTTAGGTTATGTTATGACAGTAATGTTTCATAGACAGGAGACGGGACGAATAAAAAACGGCAACATTGGATTTTGTTCCTCTCCTCCTCCGAATAACCGCTCCTATTATGAAGGAGGAAATAGTTCTTCTATTTCCACAGCGGTATAGTGTCAACGACTACACACTTGCCTATCTAGGATCGTCGTTATAGCATACCTTAAATGACCCGTTTAAGTAAGTCACATTTGGCTCTTTATCATAGAGTTTTTTTACATTAGGTGCATTCTTTTAGACAGATCTCAGCTCGCATCAGTAATGTGAGCGTTCTTTTTGTTTTACCCACTTTTAAGTGAGTTGAGATTTTTCCTCTCCCTTCACCGATGCTGAATGTGTTGTAAGGGGGTATCAGTTGGACTTGATTCGGAAATAAAGTGGAGGGTATGAAGAAATATTTGATTTGCTAGGGTTATTTGTAGTTTTTTAACCAAGGTTATCTAAGGTTTTAACCATTGACATATAAACAATAAACACACATAATCTATTTTTCTTTTGTTACAAATTATGGATACAATAACATTATTAGATGCTGATACGAATCTGTTGTATAGTTTAAATATATCCCTTGAAGATGCACAGAGGGCGAAGGAAGGTAACAACTGATTATGTTAGAATATTAGCCATAATACAAATCTTAACTCAAAGAACGATGTGGTTATCAAAGATATCAAGATAGGTTATGTTTATATGTTTTGTTTCTTATTCACGTATGCGTCGACAGATCCCGCGCTTCAATTGTGATGTCGTTCTCTTTGGTGCTTACAACACTTTGTCTCAGTTCACCTTAACTGAAGTGATCTGAGATCTCAGTCAAAATGAACGCACCTATTAATCACATTAAGAAGGACACCATTTTTGTTTGCAAGGATTAGCAAATATGTCAACAGTCAACAAAAGCACGAAATTTAAATCGGATCTTAATATATCTAGTCCGCAGTGGGATTTAGAATTTCTGGTTTTATTCACTGTTGACATATATTACTTACTAATTCTACCACGCAAAAACTGTAGCATTTGTTTAAAGTGATTAAAGAAAAGACTGAAATGCTACCATGGGTAAATTATCCCACAGGATATAGCCCAAAAAAGGAACGAGAAGAAGAAGAAGAAATGCTACCAAATGTTACTTGCTTAACCAGGCCAGTCATGTTACGCTACGGAAATAGAAGAATTTATTTCCTCCTTTTTTTATTTGAGTTATCAAATTATTTGCTTGTTGGCAGTTTTAATCAGGTAATATACTTCCTGAATCCTGGATTTTGTTCAAATAACATTTGGTTTAAAACCAGTCAGAATGGATATAGAGCAGAAAATCGTTAAGGAAGAAATTATCGATATCCATGATGATTTTGTTTGGAATATGGACGTGAAACAAGAATTCAGCGATGAAGTACCTAGGGTAACTTTGGAAAATATAAATAATATTAGTATGCATCATATTAAAAAAGAAATTAATGACGATCTAGTAATTGAAAAATCTAGGATTGTAGCTAAAACAGAGATAGAGACATCTGGTAAAGTTAATATACACAAAATTAGAAATCAATTTAAATGTTTAAAAGGGAAACCTGGAAGGCGAACTAAATTAAAAGGTGAGTTATATTCATTGATGGCTATTTAGGTGTAATATACTTTGTAGCAATATTTTCGTATGCTAATTATCTAGAGAGCACTTGACATAACCAAACATCATTGAAAATGTTTATCATGTTTAGTAAATAACAATAACAGTCATAGTATTTTAAATCTGTATAAGTACTTAATTTCTACATGTACCATAGTAAATATGAATGATATTGAAATCCCAATTAATTTCTTACTGATATTCTTGATAAACTATAAATTCAACAGTTAACTTTTCAACTGTTCTCTAAAGTTGTTTTATGAATTCTCTCAGATATTTAGTTAGTTTACACATATCATATTTCAGAAACTATTTGTTGGTTTGAATTATCAGCAACTGGTTGCTAAATCTGTAAATATTCTATTACTAGATGTAAGTTACATTGTAACAATGATTGGTGCATTGTATAAAAATAATACATTGTTACCTTTTTGAAAATAGAAAACTGGCCTTCACAACCGTGGACCAAATAAAACGTTGCATGTGCACAACTAGTTATAAAAAAAGCAAACAACTCTAAAACTAGAAAATTAACTTTATTGCTAAAATTAAAATTAGTGCAATACTTAACGGTATTCCGTCTATAATATAACTCTTGACGGTATAAATGCAGTTTACGTGCTTTTCTTGTATTACTAAAATTTTCAGTTTATTGGGTACATTATGTTTGTAGAAGCATAAAAATAGAAAAAAATCTTGGCAGTCTCTTATTTTAATGAAAATATTAACTTTTAAAAGGTTCACTTTTGGAAGTTATACAACAATGGCAATAACAAAAAATTTATTTCTAACTGTTATAAAAGTGTCAAACTATTGTCATTATTATTTATTGCCGTTGGTATTGTGTGTCTGTTTATTTTTGTTGCACTTCTATATTTAATATTTTCTTGGTTTCCGACAAAAATGAATTTTAATTATCTAGACGAAATTTATATCTGACGAAATAACAATGATTATATCGCAAGCGCAGCGTTGGGACGGTCATTTCAAAATGACAACACGGCCAGATTCCATATATGGTTTTTGTTGGAAATGTAATGGACATATAAAAAAAAATCAAAAGAAACGTATAATTCGTAATAAAAGGTAAATATATAAACTTCAGTTTTGAATATATGTAGATTTCGCACATAGTTTTCCTCATAGTGAAAGTAATATGCATTCATCCTTCCCCTTGAAAAATATCCTATACTGTGTAACGCGCATATCAGATTATTCAAGACGGAAAAGGGTGAATCCAATGATTATATTCCCTTCCCCTTCTTAAATAACTTAATATCCAATACTTTGTAACGCACATTAAGTTATTCAAGAAGGGGAAGGAAATTTAATCATTGGATTCATCCTTTCCCTTCTTGAATAACCTGATGTGCGCAATAGTTTGTAACGCACATTAAGTTATTGAAGAAGGGAAAGGGTGAATCCAATGATTATATTCCCTTCCCCTTCTTGAATTACTTAATATCCAATACTTTGTAACGCAAATTAGTTACCAAAATATACATTATTTAGAAATAAGCTACCCCCTTTAATTTTTTAGGGCATCTTTATGTTACAGGAGTTTTTTTATGAATCTCATTTGCCCATTTGGAAAATTTTGGGATTTATTCATCTGTGGGTCAATAAAGACCAGCTATTGCGAATGCAAAACAGCTAAGACTCACGCAACATACGTTAGTGGATTGGTTGGGCCAATTTTTGCAGAGAAGTAGTCTTCTACTCATTTATAATCAAGGCAACGAAAATTGGAGGACCTGGTCAAATGTGAAAGAGCTGCATACTCCTTATTTTTCTTATGCTTATTGTTTTATTATATTTTTAGTGTGTTGATTGACGACTATTTACTTAAAAAATAAGAAAAAACGCCGATTAGTCGTAAAATTATTTTTTATTTGGGGGAGGGGGTGGTTCTTTTTTATGTTTATACAGGCTACTTAATTACGATATGAAAAAAATATAAAAAAGCCGATTTTCAGAAAAAAAATTATTGGGGGGTGGGGGGGGGGAAATTTTGATGAGACCGCCAAGTTTTTTTTCCATCTCCAAGTTAAGGAGGCTTATTTAGTTACGAAAAACAGAAAAATCTAAAAAAGGCAAATGCCCGTAAACTGCGTTTATTCCCTCTTGACTACATCAATCAGGTGTATGAAGTTTTGAACCTTCAATGAAGGAAATTATCCAGATAACATAAAAATAATCTAGAAATTTAAAGCATCAGGACTTCTAATCAAGTGTTATAAGTGTTATCTCGATGATGTCGGTCTATCTGTTCGTCTGTGCGCTCATTTCCGGCCAAACCGCTGAACCAATTGGCGCCAAATTTGGTAACTATGTTCTTGGGGGATATTTTTAGGATAAACTGTAAATAAATAAAACTATTCAGCCGGCCAATATCCACAACTTTTGTTTAAAACATTTTTCCATAAAATGATGCGTTTGTTTTTAATTTAGGGGCGTGTAGTACGAATATGCGAAATTATATCGGTTGGGGTCAATTTTTGACAAAAATGTGTATAAATAAAATTACTCAGCAAACCAAATTACACAACTTTTGTTTCAAATATTCTCTAAAACGATGGTTTTCAGTCTTAAGTTTAGGTGGAATAATTTGTCGCAAATTTTGGACTCGTCATTATATCTTCGTAGGTTTCCTCTTGTTTTCGGTGATATTTCTAAATAACTATAGAATACAAAATCTACCCTATTAAGCCTTCCCTTTAGTGTTCTGCTAATAAGGTTACAAAATTCAGTAGCTAAATCTTTATAGTTTTTTTCCAGTTCAGCTTTCGGAGTCCCATCATGTGCGCTCTCCATAAAGACATATACTGATTACAAATGAAGAAGCTTTTATTAAGTTGCCAAAAGTTTTTCTCTTCTTTATAATAAGGTTGTTCTTTCCTCACTTTCCAGAAGAGCTAATCATTTAGCACAAGTTACATATTTTTTTTCAAAGATTTAACCACAAAACTTGAAATATATGTGATTACATCTTGTAATAAGGAGGATATTTGCCAACCTGGAGAAAAAGTCATGATTATCCAAATTCTAACAGTTTTTTATATTCAGTGGATGCCTGAATATCTTCTTCATCATCGTTAATAGTGAGCTTTTTACTAGATACATGTGAAATCAAGGTATCTATCAAGAGTTCCAGTATATGCTCCTCTAACTTCCCTAGATAGAAGGAGTCTTTTGTAAGTAGATTGGAATTGTCTACAACTAGGATGGGTGTTACAGCCATTCATAATTCTTACACAACTAAATTTGTTGCGTAATAAAAAATTCAATTTTCCCGTGTTTTATAAGTTTCATAAATACCTTTGAAATTTTCTATTCCCACTAAAGATCCTATAAAACCTGTTTTCCTATAACTTGTAATAACAGGTACATCATTCAAAGTTAAACTTGAAATATAATCTTTCATTTCATTATTTTTTGTATTTCAGAAGAAAAGCCTCTCTTATAAATGAAACTAGCAAACTTACTTCTGGAATTAGGGATATCAATATCATTAAACATTAAACAAAAATATGCTGTATCTTCAGCTCCTATTCAAACTCATGTGCTTCCACAAAAATAATAAAGCATCATGCACACTCTTGCTAAATGTTTGGGTTGCCATTTTCACCCTCATTTTCTCTTTAGCATATTGCATATAACGTGTTTTGTTTTTTGGAGTAGCACATGAAATTGTGGAAAAAATGCCCCCGATTGAATGAATTGATAATGGCGTTTTGTTGGAAATAACATCGCTTCTTGTTTCTATCGGATATGTCCGGTAAAATCCAACGCTCGCGTATTTGTTTGACCAGTAGAATGCAAACCAACGTAAGTATTTACCTTCCCCTACGTAGTTATGGAAGCGACGAGATGTTGGTTACGAACAATTATCCCTGGTTATGCATATTTTCAGTGATATATAATCTAAAGATTTAATCTATTATAAATTTTGACATTTTTTCAAGTAAAGCGTCAGTCTTTTCCTGTGAGGTACTCATGATGGGTTTTTAATTTATAATTGTCGTTTTTTAAAAACCTCTTTTCTCTACGGGTGTGAAAGCAGCAACGGTTTTTTTATTATCGCTTATGGTATATGAAGTAAGAACATTGCTGGTGATTTTCTTATGCGAGTCCACTATTCTACAGATGTTGAACAGGCACCTAACAGAAAAGAAATTGTGATCCCTAAACCACCCCCAACAACCCTCCGAAGTAGAAAAACATTAAAGTTGTTAATATATCCGTTGGTCAAGGTTTTTTGATGGAAATGAATTATTATACATCTGCTGAGTACGCTCTATAGGGTGAAATAATTTGTGCATCAAAAACTACCCCCCAACAACCCTCCGAAGCAGAAAAACCTTAAAGCAGTTAATATATCCGTTGCTCGAGGTTTTTCGATGGAAATGAATTAATATACATCTGCTGAATACGCTCTATAGGGTGAAATAATTTGTGCATCAAAAACTACCCCCCAACAACCCTCCGAAGTAGAAAAATCTTGAAGCAGTTAATATATCCGTTGCTCCAGGTTTTTTGATGGAAGTGAATTATTATACATCTGCAGAATACGCTCTTTAGAGTGAAATAATTTGTGCATCAAAAACTACTCCCCAACAACCCTCCGAAGCAGAAAAACCTTAAAGCAGTTAATATATCCGTTGCTCGAGGTTTTTCGATGGAAATGAAGTAATATACATCTGCTGAATACGCTCTATAGGGTGAAATAATTTGTGCATCAAAAACTACCCCCCAACAACCCTCCGAAGTAGAAAAATCTTGAAGCAGTTAAGGTTTTTCTACTTCGGAGGGTTGTTGGGGGGTAGTTTTTGATGCACAAATTATTCCACCCTATAGAGCGTATTCTGCAGATGTATAAGAATTCATTTCCATAAAAAACCTCGAGCAACGGATATATTAACTGCTTCATGATTTTTCTACTTCGGAGGGTTGTTGGGGGGTAGTTTTTGATGCACAAATTATTTCACCCTATAGAGCGTACTCAGCAGGTGTATATTAATTCATTTCCATCAAAAAACCTCTAGCAAAGGATATATTAACTGCTTTAAGGTTTTTCTACTTCGAAGGGTTGTTGAGGGGTAGTTTTTGATGCACAAATTATTCCACCCTATAGAGCGTATTCTGCAGATGTATAAGAATTCATTTCCATAAAAAACCTCGAGCAACGGATATATTAACTGCCTCAAGATTTTTCTACTTCTACTTCGGAGGGTTGTTGGGGGGGTAGTTTTTGATGCACAAATTATTTCACCCTATAGAGTGTATTCTGCAGATGTATAAGAATTCATTTCCATAAAAAAACCTCGAGCAAAGTATATTTTAACTGCTTCAAGGTTTTTCTACTTCGAAGGGTTGTTGAGGGGTAGTTTTTGATGCACAAATTATTCCACCCTATAGAGCGTATTCTGCAGATGTATAAGAGTTCATTTCCATAAAAAACCTCGAGCAACGGATATATTAACTGCCTCAAGATTTTTCTACTTCTACTTCGGAGGGTTGTTGGGGGGTAGTTTTTGATGCACAAATTATTTCACCCTATAGAGCGTACTCAGCAGATGTATATCAATTCATTTCCATCAAAAAACCTCTAGCAAATGATATATTAACTGCTTTAAGGTTTTTCTACTTCGAAGGGTTGTTGAGGGGTAGTTTTTGATGGACAAATGATTTAACCCTGTAGAGCGTATTCTGCAGATGTATAAGAATTCATTTCCATAAAAAAATGTTATGGGGTAGTCCTTCTAATAACAACATATCATGGAGATCAAGTACGTACGAATCCTATTAAAACTAAAACGTATAGTATGGGCTTCAAAGTACTAAAAAAATAACTGACCAAAATCTTGAGTGGTTACAAAACAAACATGTTTAGAATGGACTACAAAAGCATTATACATTGCGGGTACATTTCAGCGTATACAGAACTATGGCTAGGGCTGTATTATTGTTTCTTAAATCAGATATACTGTTTATATACTTCAGTAATAACCAATTTAGATTGCTCTAGAGTTTTGATTGAAAACTGGAAAATTAATAGAACGTGGTGTACAAAATAAATTTAGCAATCCGCAAAGGTTGGATGATCTAATAGTTGGTCTGCTTGGTCTCCTGTAAATTTCCATATGCTACCATCACAATTTTCTTGTTGCAAAAAATAAATTTTTATAGCATCCCAATCCAATAGTGAACGATGAATAACTTGGAAAAGGCTTAGCCATCGCACCAGTATGTGTCTTAATACTTGATGATAAACTTGCTGGTCAATCTAAAAGTTTGCCACGTTCTTTGCGCTACAACTAAAAGAGTTAAAAACCTTCAATATTAAAGACACTGCATCACAACTTGATGAGTTGAGAGAATATTCAGCTGCATTATGTAATTTGTGACAGTTACAATTAGTTTTCAGTATCTTTGGTTTTATTTGTGTAAGTTTTTGGTGAACAGAGCAATGTTTTCCGTAATTTACGGATGCATTATCAGCTCCAAATGCTTAAGTTACAGGTATTCTAGCGCATTCAATATTCTACATATTTTTAATTGATTCAGCGATTTCATCAGCTTCTTCGTAAAACTCTAGTAAATAGTCGTGAATATCTTCATTGGAGTCTAAAAACGACAGGCATAAAGGAAAAATGTTGTACTACCTTTGTTGGAGCCGTCCGTAGCTATTAAAAAAGGAATGTTTTCTTCTTTCAAGTTTATAGTTAATAATTGTAATGATTATGGCGCCAGTATGTTTCGGGTGATGCCTTCCATTTTGATTCTTCCTAGCTGAATTTTGGTAGCTACAGCCCAATCTCGATAAATATGTCCGTCAAGCTTGTTACCTAGAAAGAAGAAATAAGAGTTATAAATTTTTTTGTATGTAAATGAGACGTTTAATTTTAATTAAATAAACAAATCGAATCATATTTTGTTTCTCATAGCTAGTTTCGATCTTCCCCCTATTAACCAGTTTATTTGACTAGCAGTTAAGTCGATTTGTTTTCTTTTCTTTATTATATATTTTTTCCATGTTAATTTACTGACCAAGGTCATTCTTAGATATTTTACTTCTTCTTTTTTTGAGAATTATAATGTTGTTGATATGAACTTCAGTTGTTGGGGTCTTACATAGTGTGAACGTGACGTGGCTGGATTTGCTTTCATTTATCTTGATTCTATATTTTCAAACCAGGTTTGTAGAATGTTGTGTTCTTGCAAGTTTAATACTGTTCTGTCAGGATGATTATTCACCGATAATACAGCTGTGTAATCGGCAAATGTTCTAAGTGTGGTGTGCCTGGAGGTCGGCAAGTCGGATGTGAATAAAACATATAGCAATGGCATAAGGATAGTCCCTTGCAGGACTCTTGCTTTTATTGGATGCAGTTGTGATCTTTCATTTCTTATTCTTATTTCAAATTGATCAGCACGTCCAATAATCCCACTGAGCACTAGCTTTTCTTTATTGATGACATCTGTTATTCGATGAATCTGTTGAGCGCCCCTGGCGGAATCCAAATTGATGGTATTCAGAATTCGTGAGAATTCTTTGCAGTTAGTTATTGTAACTCAAATGATTAATTTTAATATTCTATCTGTAAAATCTAAATATTATCTTAAAAACATCAATACAGTTTTAACTGTAACGTTAATTTTTCGACTTTAAAATGATTTAATAATCACGATACAATATTTTTAATTAGTACCTCCCTGCCCATTAATTGTAAATCAACCCCGGAGGTATTTTTCATAATATCTTTTATTTATAATCATAATTTCACAATTTAACAACATACTAAATCGTGATTCATTGTTCGTCACACCCTGTACTCACTACTGCTCCTAATGGTTCCTCAAAAAGATAAAATATTAATATTGTTGCGTATGGTTGGTTATAATGTGGTTACCTACCTTTGTTGTGTGTTCCTCCTTTAATTTGATTTCCTAGACATAAAACCTTCATCATGGTATTCGTGTAAAGTCGTATTACCAGGTAGACAGATACGGTGCCCATATTTTTATCGTCCTTTTATACCATTTTTAACAATATCTTTTTACAAAAGTAGCTTGTTATTGTTCATCTATAGACTGTCATGCGTTAATGTCAAATCTTCTTCAACGTTAAGGCCTTGGTTTCGGTATGTGGCCTGCTGCTTGCCAATTCTCACCTAAGATATATTCCATTTTTACGGTCGGATGAAGTATTCATAAGCGTCTTTGGAAATACTCAATATCTAGGTGGTGAATCCACCAACTTAAGTCTGTTCTGGAAGGTTATTCAATATTTAATTGTTGACACTATGCTCGAAGGTAGACAGCCCGTTATACATCTTATGGTTGAACAACTTGTATACGTTGGCCACGTTTATAGTATCATTGTGTATATCCTTGTCTCGTACGCCTTGGATGTGTTTACAAAAGGAGATAGTCACACATGCTGTATGTCTTGGCTAATAATAGTATTTTTGAGGATGTCTTGGTTAATAGAAGTGTTCGAGGAACCTTTCTTTTAAAATGTGTAGTTTTTTTGATGGTAGAAAAATTGCTGGAATGTGGTTTTTACTGGTTTTAAGTTTGTGGAGCGATTTGGTCACAATGCCGGTGACATTTTATTTGTGGATTTGGTTCATTGCGAATCGTGAGGCCTCATCTCAGTGTGGTGCGCTTGGGACTTCTCCATTCGAAGATTGCTGTTCTTCACCCATTTTGGGGATTTTGAGAAGCGCTCATGCGGTTTTTCCGGTAACTGGTTCTTGCATTTGGCCTGCTGTGGATGCAGGATTGGATTTCGTGACTGGTACCACTTCCTTATATAGGGATCAATCACCCCGAGAGACTGGTAGCCCTATTTTGAGGTTTCATTCAGGTATGTCGTTACATTTATCAGTTTCATGAGGTATATTCTTACATTTTGCTATTTTTTATAGACCCTACTTTGAGTATTTATACTGATTTATACTTTCCTGGACGTTTTTTGATGCACAGACGATTGAGGAAGCTAAAAAGAAACCCTCTGGATTGAAAGAGGTAAGATGCTTTTGACTAAACCTTTCTGGTTTAATTTGTGCCGTTGTGTGAGTATGGTTTGTGCATAATACTAAATTAATTCATTTAATTTAGGTTTTTTTTGTGTGGCGGGTTCAAGATAAGTGAGAGGTTCCCTCAGTATATATTCTAAGAGCACCCTGTGGGCAGAGTGATTAACTGACCGTTTCCTGGATTGAGAAGCCATCCCAGTGCAGCTAAGTGATAGATATGGTTTTATTTTCATTATAGATATTTACATTTAAATGGTGTGTGCACATCTTTTACGTTTGCATTAATAGTTGTTAACAAGTTTACGTTATCTATCTAAGTACTTACTACAAGGGTGAGCCACAGCTACCTATGCTGTAAACTCGTTGTGCGCACATCGGGAAATCTGGGTAGACACCACCTGCTAGTTAAACTTTAAAATATTCTCCTTCAGAGCGAAATAGGTATCATATAGATACAATTTCTGTCTCACATTAAATTGTTAGGTAATCTTTCCCTATCGAGGAAATAGTATATCATCACTCTGACTTAAGGTCATATTATTATTTGGTGTATTTTTAAGTAATTCAGTAAATTCTCATTGCATTGTTTAAATCATATGTAAATTGAACCTTGATCATTATTTGAATTTTCATATTATAACTCGACTTTCAGATTTCAACTTAATTTTAAAGTATTATTTGAACTTCCGTATCATGTCACAAATGTTTAATAGCTAAACTTTAATTAATGCTCCCAATTAACTAAGCGTTCTGGACGAGTTTTAAATAAATCAGCTGTATCATCAACCAGGAATTTGCTCTTTTATTTAGTTGCCTTTATGTTGGTTGGTTATAGTAAATAGATACCAGATAACCAGGGTAAAAGGCTCGTGGTAAGGTATAGTATAGGTTCATTATTCTATTGATTAAAACTTATTCATCTGGCTCTTCAAGATTCTAGTCATACATCTGTGCCTAGCGGTGAGAATCTTATGGCGCGTTATAAATTTTGAGTATTGGTATTTGTAAACCCCACCCATCTCCACTGTCTAAAAGCTAGTGACGGGCCACCGCCTGCACATTCACGGGTAATCGATCAGAATAATATAGTCTGGAGAAAGGCGGTTTTTATTATCGGTTGATAAAACTAACTGTTCACTTAGAAATTCATTTGGTTCTCTTAATTTAATTTCCACTATTGTAGATTTGTTACATTTAGCTTCTATTTGATTTAAACGCCACATAACTTCAATTTCTAGTCAGCAACCGCAATAACCATTAAATTCCCCTGTACTTTTCCTCTTACATCGAATGTTCAAAAAAAAGCATTCATTAGCAAATCCGAAGAGAGAAAAAGCCATAAATAAATCTCGTTAATATGTTTACAAAATATCTATTTATTGGCTTGCTCACATCACCTCATCGCCTAAAAAAAATTGTGTCAGCAATATATTGCGTAGAGATTAGGGGATATCGTTTTTACTTCTCCGAAAAATCAGTTTTTACAAGAGTCTCATAAGAAACCTTCTCGAAAGCAGTTAATAAAAATATTATTCGCCGTGTAGGCATATCTTTCTCGAATAATTTCCCTTTTTTCAACCGGCATTTTAAATGAGTCTAATCTAAAAGTTTCCCGGTACTTATATAGAATTCAAAACGCATTAAGTGCTGTGTAGAGTTTATCGTCCGTCAATGTAATATTTACAAGTGATCATTATACGCATTAAATTATTAAGTGAGTTTAAATTCCTCATCCTCACCTAGGAACAGTGTTAACAACAACATAATTCATGAAAAGAGTTATATCTACAATAAATTAGTTACCAACGGAAATTAATTAGCTACTCAAAGCTAGTATTTCCAAGATACAGTCAACGGAGGTCTTCTGCAAGGTACCTGAGAGTGAAGGAGGGAAATAAAAAAATCTACAGTCCACTCCAAATAAAAAGTTCCTTCCCAAGCCCTCGAATCCTTGCCCAGATGGTATGGGATCCATTTCTTCCGATCTTATATAATTGTTTATTCTACGTTGTATAAGATTCTCATACATTTTGGAAAGTACTGATAGGAGGCTTATTGGTCGATAGGAGTTTGTTTCTGAAGGTTATTTTCCTGATTTGATTTGCAATTATTTGTGATATTTTTAGAATAATATGATTGAAATACAAAATTTAAATATACACTGATTTATGGAACCTTGTGATTTTTAGTAATGGTTGGGTACACTAATAGCTGACGCCAGGCCCCTTTATGTGCGAGGCCGTGGGCAAGGGCCCGGTTTACCCATGTTTAGCTACGTCACTGTCTGTGACAATAACAACGAAGCACCAGAGCAAAAGTATACTAGATGACGTGCAGTGTGGCCACTACCACCTCTACCTTCGTATTTACGGAGCAACCGTAGAATATAATCGTGCCTTTTGCTATCTCAGAAAGAAGATTTATTGAATTGTTTCATTTAAATAGAATGTGAGATGACAATTTCAGCTTATTTTTCATAGTTTGTAAATAAATATTAGATGTATCAGCTTTCGCAACGGGAAGCAATACCTCTTTATAGACATATTAGCATGAAAATTCCAATTTTAGAAAAAAAAACATTTAGTCCCAGTAATATGTTGATAGAATTTTCATATTTTTTTATACTCACACAAATTTGAAATCTTTAATCCAGTTTTAATTTTCTTTGCAGAACTACTAACAAATGGAAACCACCTAAACCCAAATACTATTGCTGGTATAATGATATGTGCGTTTTGTGGAAATTTATTCACAAAACAAATAGAACTGCTTAGTCACTATTCTACAATTCATTGTTTGGAACAGAAGAAGTTACTATATAAAACGAAATTTCACCAGAAAAATATAAGATGCAGAAAAAGTCAAGTAACTGACATCACCATTCTCAGAAACCTTGATGATGATGTAAAAAATGAAATTGAAATAGTGGAACACGATTTGAAAGCAGAGTTGCAGGATATCGAATTCACTGATAATTTCAAGTTGAGTTTAGATGAAGGTCAGAATTGGAATAGAATTGTTTTAAACAGACATTTGTGTGTTCACACAGGAGAAACGCCATTCAGATGTGACATTTGCTTGAAAACGTTTTCACTGAAAAGTCATTTGAATACACATTTGCTAAGTCACACAGGAGAAAAGCCTTTCAAGTGTGACGTTTGTTTGAAAACGTTTTCACAGAAAAGTCATTTGAATACGCATTTGCGAAGTCACACAGGAGAAAAGCCTTTCAAATGTGACATTTGTTTGAAAACATTTTCACTGAAATGTCATTTGAATACACATTTGCGAAGGCACACAGGAGAAAAGCCATTCAAGTGTGACATTTGTTTGAAAACTTCTTTACATAAAATTAATTTGAATACACATTTGCGAAGTCACACAGGAGATATGCCTTTCAAGTGTGACATTTGTTTGAAAACGTTTTCACATGAATATAATTTGAATTCACATTTGCGAAGTCACACAGGAGAAAAGCCTTTCAAGTGTGACATTTGTTTGAAAACTTTTTTACAGAAAGGTAATTTGAAGACGCATTTGCGGAGTCACAAAGGAGAAATGCCTTTCAAGTGTGACATTTGTTTGAGAACGTTTTCACATAAATATAATTTTAATTCACATTTGCGAAGTCACACAGGAGAAAAGCCTTTCAAGTGTGACATTTGTTTGAAAACATTTTCACTGAAATGTCATTTGAATACACATTTGCGAAGGCACACAGGAGAAAAGCCATTCAAGTGTGACATTTGTTTGAAAACTTTTTTACATAAAATTAATTTGAATACACATTTGCGAAGTCACACAGGAGGTATGCCTTTCAAGTGTGACATTTGTTTGAAAACGTTTTCACATGAATATAATTTGAATTCACATTTGCGAAGTCACACAGGAGAAAAGCCTTTCAAGTGTGACATTTGTTTGAAAACTTTTTCACATAAAGGTAATTTGAATACACATTTGCGAAGGCACACAGGAGAAAAGCCATTCAAGTGTGACATTTGTTTGAAAACTTTTTTACATAAAATCAATTTGAATACACATTTGCGAAGTCACACAGGAGATATGCCTTTCAAGTGTGACATTTGTTTGAAAACGTTTTCACATGAATATAATTTGAATTCACATTTGCGAAGTCACACAGGAGAAAAGCCTTTCAAGTGTGACATTTGTTTGGAAACTTTTTCACAGAAAGGTAATTTTAAAACGCATTTGCGAAGTCACACAGGAGAAATGCCTTTCAAGTGTGACATTTGTTTGAAAACTTTTTTACATAAAATTAGTTTGAATACACATTTGCGAAGTCACACAGGAGATATGCCTTTCAAGTGTGACATTTGTTTGAAAACGTTTTCACATAAATATAATTTGAATTCACATTTGCGAAGTCACACAGGAGAAAAGCCTTTCAAGTGTGACATTTGTTTGAAAACTTTTTCACAGAAAGGTAATTTGAAAACGCATTTGCGAAGTCACACAGGAGAAATGCCTTTCAAGTGTGACATTTGTTTGAAAACGTTTTTACATAAATGTTATTTGAATATACATTTGCGAAGTCACACAGGAGAAAAGCCTTTCAAGTGTGACATTTGTTTGAAAACATTTTCACTGAAATGTCATTTGAATACACATTTGCGAAGGCACACAGGAGAAAAGCCATTCAAGTGTGATATTTGTTTGAAAACTTTTTTACATAAAATTAATTTGAATACACATTTGCGAAGTCACACAGGAGATATGCCTTTCAAGTGTGACATTTGTTTGAAAACGTTTTCACATGAATATAATTTGAATTCACATTTGCGAAGTCACACAGGAGAAGAGCCTTTCAAGTGTGACATTTGTTTGAAAACTTTTTCACAGAAAGGTAATTTGAATACGCATTTGCGGAGTCACAAAGGAGAAATGCCTTTCAAGTGTGACATTTGTTTGAAAACGTTTTTACATAAATATAATTTGAATTCACATCTGCGAAGTCACACAGGAGAAAAGCCTTTCAAGTGTGACATTTGTTTGAAAACATTTTCACTGAAATGTCATTTGAATACACATTTGCGAAGGCACACAGGAGAAAAGCCATTCAAGTGTGACATTTGTGTGAAAACTTTTTTACATAAAATTAATTTGAATACACATTTGCGAAGTCACATAGGAGATATGTCTTTCAAGTGTGACATTTGTTTGAAAACGTTTTCACATGAATATAATTTGAATTCACATTTGCGAAGTCACACAGGAGAAAAGCCTTTCAAGTGTGACATTTGTTTGAAAACTTTTTCACAGAAAGGTAATTTGAATACACATTTGCGAAGGCACACAGGAGAAAGGCCATTCAAGTGTGACATTTGTTTGAAAACTTTTTTACATAAAATTAATTTGAATACACATTTGCGAAGTCACACAGGAGATATGCCTTTCAAGTGTGACATTTGTTTGAAAACGTTTTCACATGAATATAATTTGAATTCACATTTGCGAAGTCACACAGGAGAAAAGCCTTTCAAGTGTGACATTTGTTTGAAAACTTTTTCACAGAAAGGTAATTTGAATACACATTTGCGAAGGCACACAGGAGAAAAGCCATTCAAGTGTGACATTTGTTTGAAACCATTTTTACATAAAATTAATTTGAATACACATTTGCGAAGTCACACAGGAGATATGCCTTTCAAGTGTGACATTTGTTTGAAAACGTTTTCACATGAATATAATTTGAATTCACATTTGCGAAGTCACACAGGAGAAAAGCCTTTCAAGTGTGACATTTGTTTGAAAACTTTTTCACAGAAAGGTAATTTCAAAACGCATTTGCGAAGTCACACAGGAGAAAAGCCTTTCAAGTGTGACATTTGTTTGAAAACTTTTTTACATAAAATTAGTTTGAATACACATTTGCGAAGTCACACAGGAGATATGCCTTTCAAGTGTGACATTTGTTTGAAAACGTTTTCACATAAATATAATTTGAATTCACATTTGCGAAGTCACACAGGAGAAAAGCCTTTCAAGTGTGACATTTGTTTGAAAACTTTTTCACAGAAAGGTAATTTTAGTTCACATTTGCGAAGTCACACAGGAGAAAAGCCTTTCAAGTGTGACATTTGTTTGAAAACTTTTTCACGGAGAAATAATTTAAATACACATTTGCATAGTCACACCGGAGAAAAGTCTTTCAAGTGTGGCATTTGTTTGAAAACGTTTTCACAGAAAAGTCATTTGAATACACATTTGCGAAATCACACAGGATAAAAGCCTTTCAAGTGCGACATTTGTTTGAAAACGTTTTCACTGAAATGTTATTTGAATACACATTTGCGAAGTCACACAAGAGAAAATCCTTCCAAGTGTGACATTTGTTTGAAAACTTTTTCACGGAGAAATAATTTAAATACACATTTGCATAGTCACACCGGAGAAAAGCCTTTCAAGTGTGACATTTGTTTGACAACGTTTTCACAGAAATATCATTTGAATACACATTTGCGAAGTTACACAGGAGAAAAGCCTTTCAAGTGTGACATTTGTTAGAAAACGTTTTCACTGAAATGTTATTTGAATACACATTTGCGAAGTCACACAAGAGAAAAATCTTTCAAGTGTGACATTTGTTTTAAATAGTTTTCACTGAAATGGCATCTGAATTCACATTTTGCGAAGTCACGTAGAAGAAAAGCCTTTCAAGTGTGACAATTGTTTGAAAACGTTTTCACATAAAAGTAGTTTGAATATACATTTACGATGTCACCCAGGAGAAAGGCCATTAAAATGCGACATGTGCTTAAAAACTTTTTCACAGAAAAGTAATTTAAATACACATTTGCGTAGTCATACCGGAGAAAAGCCATTCAAGTGTGACATTTGTTTGAAAACGTTTTCACATCAATATCATTTGAATTCACATTTGCGAAGTCACACAGGAGAAAAACCTTTCAAGTGTGACATTTGTTTTAAACAGTTTTCACTGAAATGGCATCTGAATTCACATTTTGCGAAGTCACACAGGAGAAAAGCCTTTCAAGTGTGACGATTGTTTGAAAACGTTTTCACATAAAATTAGTTTGAATATACATTTGCGATGTCACAGGAGAAAGGCCATTAAAATGCGACATGTGCTTAAAAACTTTTTCACAGAGGAGTAATTGAAATACACATTTGCGTAGTCATACCGGAGAAAAGCCATCAAATGTGACATTTGTTTGAAAACGTTTTCACTGAAAAGTCATTTTAATACACATTTGCGAAGTCACACAGTAGAAAAGCCTTTCAAGTGTGACATTTGTTTGAAAACGTCTCCACAGAAAAGTCATTTGAATACACATTTGCGAAGTCACACAGGAGAAAAACCATTCAACTGTGACATTTGTTTGAAAACGTTTTCACTGAAATGTTGTTTGAATACACATTTGCTAAGTCACACAAGAGAAAAGCCTTTCAAGTGAAACATTTGTTTGAAAACGTTTTTACATAAAGTTCATTTGAATACACATTTTCGAAGTCACACAGGAGAAAAGCCTTTCAAGTGTGACATTTGTTTGAAAACGTTTTCACATAAATTTCATTTGAATTCACATTTGCGAAGGCACACAGGAGAAAAGCCATTCAAGTGTGACATTCGTTTGAAAACTTTTTTACATAAAATTAATTTGAATACACATTTGCGAAGTCACACAGGAGATATGTCTTTCAAGTGTGACATTTGTTTGAAAACGTTTTCACATGAATATAATTTGAATTCACATTTGCGAAGTCACACAGGAGAAAAGCCTTTCAAGTGTGACATTTGTTTGAAAACTTTTTCACAGAAAGGTAATTTGAATACACATTTGCGAAGGCATACAGGAGAAAAGCCATTCAAGTGTGACATTTGTTTGAAAACTTTTTTACATAAAATTAATTTGAATACACATTTGCGAAGTCACACAGGAGATATGCCTTTCAAGTGTGACATTTGTTTGAAAACGTTTTCACATGAATATAATTTGAATTCACATTTGCGAAGTCACACAGGAGAAAAGCCTTTCAAGTGTGACATATGTTTGTAAACTTTTTCACAGAAAGGTAATTTTAAAAAGCATTTGCGAAGTCACTTAGGAGAAATGCCTTTCAAGTGTGACATTTGTTTGAAAACTTTTTTACATAAAATTAGTTTGAATACACATTTGCGAAGTCACACAGGAGATATGCCTTTCAAGTGTGACATTTGTTTGAAAAAGTTTTCACATAAATATAATTTGAATTCACATTTGCGAAGTCACACAGGTGAAAAGCCTTTCAAGTGTGACATTTGTTTGAAAACTTTTTCACAGAAAGGTAATTTTAGTTCACATTTGCGAAGTCACACAGGAGAAAAGCCTTTCAAGTGTGACATTTGTTTGAAAACTTTTTCACGGAGAAATAATTTAAATACACATTTGCATAGTCACACCGGAGAAAAGTCTTTTTAAGTGTGACATTTGTTTGAAAACGTTTTCACAGAAAAGTCATTTGAATACACATTTGCGAAATCACACAGGATAAAAGCCTTTCAAGTGTGACATTTGTTTGAAAACGTTTTCACTGAAATGTTATTTGAATACACATTTGCGAAGTCACACAAGAGAAAAGCCTTTCAAGTGTGACATTTGTTTGAAAACTTTTTCACGGAGAAATAATTTAAATACACATTTGCATAGTCACACCGGAGAAAAGCCTTTCAAGTGTGACATTTGTTTGACACCGTTTTCACAGAAATATCATTTGAATACACATTTGCGAAGTTACACAGGAGAAAAGCCTTTCAAGTGTGACATTTGTTTGAAAACTTTTTCACTGAAATGTTATTTGAATACACATTTGCGAAGTCACACAAGAGAAAAATCTTCCAAGTGTGACATTTGTTTTAAATAGTTTTCACTGAAATGGCATCTGAATTCACATTTTGCGAAGTCACGTAGAAGAAAAGCCTTTCAAGTGTGACAATTGTTTGAAAACGTTTTCACATAAAAGTAGTTTGAATATACATTTACGATGTCACACAGGAGAAAGGCCATTAAAATGCGACATGTGCTTAGAAACTTTTTCACAGAAAAGTAATTTAAATACACATTTGCGTAGTCATACCGGAGAAAAGTTATTCAAGTGTGACATTTGTTTGAAAACGTTTTCACATCAATATCATTTGAATTCACATTTGCGAAGTCACACAGGAGAAAAACCTTTCAAGTGTGACATTTGTTTTAAACAGTTTTCACTGAAATGGCATCTGAATTCACATTTTGCGAAGTCACACAAGAGAAAAGCCTTTCAAGTGTGACGATTGTTTGAAAACGTTTTCACATAAAAGTAGTTTGAATATACATTTGCGATGTCACAGGAGAAAGGCCATTAAAATGCGACATGTGTTTAAAAACTTTTTCACAGAGGAGTAATTGAAATACACATTTGCGTAGTCATACCGGAGAAAAGCCATCAAATGTGACATTTGTTTGAAAACGTTTTCACTGAAAAGTCATTTTAATACACATTTGCGAAGTCACACAGGAGAAAAACCTTTCAAGTGTGACATTTGTTCGAAAACGTTTTCACAGAAAAGTCATTTGAATACACATTTGCGAAGTCACACAGGAGAAAAACCTTCCAACTGTGACATTTGTTTGAAAACGTTTTCACTGAAATGTTGTTAGAATACACATTTGCTAAGTCACACAAGAGAAAAGCCTTTCAAGTGAAACATTTGTTTGAAAACGTTTTTACATAAAATTCATTTGAATACACATTTGCGAAGTCGCACAGGAGAAAAGCCTTTCAAGTGTGACATTTGTTTGAAAACGTTTTCACATAAATTTCATTTGAATTCACATTTGCGAAGTCACACAGGAGAAAAGCCTTTCAAGTGTGACAATTGTTTGAAAACGTTTTCACATAAATGTAGTTTGAATATACATTTGCGATGTCAGACAGGAGAAAGGTCATTCAAATGCGACATGTGTTTAAAAACTTTTTCACAGAGAAGTAATTTAAATACACATTTGCGTAGTCATACCGGAGAAAAGCCATCAAATGTGACATTTGTTTGAGAACGTTTTCACTGAAAAGTCATTTTAATACACATTTGCGAAGTCACACAGTAGAAAAGCCTTTCAAGTGTGACATTTGTTTGAAAACGTCTTCACAGAAAAGTCATTTGAATACACATTTGCGAAGTCACACAGGAGAAAAACCATTCAACTGTGACATTTGTTTGAAAACGTTTTCACTGAAATGTTGTTTGAATACACATTTGCTAAGTAACACAAGAGAAAAGCCTTTCAAGTGAAACATTTGTTTGAAAAGGTTTTTACGTAAAGTTCATTTGAATACACATTTTCGAAGTCACACAGGAGAAAAGCCTTTCAAGTGTGACATTTGTTTGAAAACGTTTTCACATAAATATCATTTGAATTCACATTTGCGAAGGCACACAGGAGAAAAGCCATTCAAGTGTGACATTTGTTTGAAAACATTTTTACATAAAATTAATTTGAATACACATTTGCGAAGTCACACAGGAGATATGTCTTTCAAGTGTGACATATGTTCGAAAACGTTTTCACATGAATATAATTTGAATTCACATTTGCCAAGTCACACAGGAGAAAAGCCTTTCAAGATTGACATTTGTTTGAAAACTTTTTCACAGAAAGGTAATTTCAATACACATTTGCGAAGGCACACAGGAGAAAGGCCATTCAAGTGTGACATTTGTTTGAAAACTTTTTTACATAAAATTAATTTGCATACACATTTGCGAAGTCACACAGGAGATATGCCTTTCAAGTGTGACATTTGTTTGAAAACGTTTTCACATAAATATAATTTGAATTCACATTTGCGAAGTCACACAGGAGAAAAGCCTTTCAAGCGTGACATTTGTTTGAAAACTTTTTCACAGAAAGGTAATTTTAGTTCACATTTGCGAAGTCACACAGGAGAAAAGCCTTTCAAGTGTGACATTTGTTTGAAAACTTTTTCACAGAAAGGTAATTTGAATACACATTTGCGAAGGCACACAGGAGAAAAGCCATTCAAGTGTGACATTTGTTTGAAAACTTTTTTACATGAAATTAATTTTAATACACATTTGCGAAGTCACACAGGAGATATGCCTTTCAAGTGTGACATTTGTTTGAAAACGTTTTCACATGAATATAATTTGAATTCACATTTGCGAAGTCACACAGGAGAAAAGCCTTTCAAGTGTGACATTTGTTTGAAAACTTTTTCACATAAAATTAGTTTGAATACACATTTGCGAAGTCACACAGGAGATATGCCTTTCAAGTGTGACATTTGTTTGAAAACGTTTTCACATAAATATAATTTGAATTCACATTTGCGAAGTCACACAGGAGAAAAGCCTTTCAAGCGTGACATTTGTTTGAAAACTTTTTCACATAAAATTAGTTTGAATACACATTTGCGAAGTCACACAGGAGATATGCCTTTCAAGTGTGACATTTGTTTGAAAACGTTTTCACATAAATATAATTTGAATTCACATTTGCGAAGTCACACAGGAGAAAAGCCTTTCAAGCGTGACATTTGTTTGAAAACTTTTTCACAGAAAGGTAATTTTAGTTCACATTTGCGAAGTCACACAGGAGAAAAGCCTTTCAAGTGTGACATTTGTTTGAAAACTTTTTCACGGAGAAATAATTTAAATACACATTTGCATGGTCACACCGGAGAAAAGTCTTTCAAGTGTGACATTTGTTTGAAAACTTTTTCACATAAAATTAGTTTGAATACACATTTGCGAAGTCACACAGGAGATATGCCTTTCAAGTGTGACATTTGTTTGAAAACGTTTTCACATAAATATAATTTGAATTCACATTTGCGAAGTCACACAGGAGAAAAGCCTTTCAAGCGTGACATTTGTTTGAAAACTTTTTCACAGAAAGGTAATTTTAGTTCACATTTGCGAAGTCACACAGGAGAAAAGCCTTTCAAGTGTGACATTTGTTTGAAAACTTTTTCACGGAGAAATAATTTAAATACACATTTGCATAGTCACACCGGAGAAAAGTCTTTCAAGTGTGACATTTGTTTGAAAACGTTTTCACAGAAAAGTCATTTGAATACACATTTGCGAAATCACACAGGATAAAAGCCTTTCAAGTGTGACATTTGTTTGAAAACGTTTTCACTGAAATGTTATTTGAATACACATTTGCGAAGTCACACGAGAGAAAAGCCTTTCAAGTGTGACATTTGTTTGAAAACTTTTTCACGGAGAAATAATTTAAATACACATTTGCATAGTCACACCGAAGCCTTTCAAGTGTGACATTTGTTTGACAACGTTTTCACAGAAATATCATTTGAATACACATTTGCGAAGTTACACAGGAGAAAAGCCTTCCAAGTGTGACATTTGTTTGAAAACTTTTTCACGGAGAAATAATTTAAATACACATTTGCATAGTCACACCGGAGAAAAGTCTTTCAAGTGTGACATTTGTTTGAAAACGCTTTCACAGAAAAGTCATTTGAATACACATTTGCATAGTCACACCGGAGAAAAGCCTTTCAAGTGTGACATTTGTTTGACAACGTTTTCACAGAAATATCATTTGAATACACATTTGCGAAGTTACACAGGAGAAAAGCCTTTCAAGTGTGACATTTGTTTGAAAACTTTTTCACGGAGAAATAATTTAAATACACATTTGCATAGTCACACCGGAGAAAAGTCTTTCAAGTGTGACATTTGTTTGAAAACGTTTTCACAGAAAAGTCATTTGAATACACATTTGCGAAGTCACACAGGATAAAAGCCTTTCAAGTGTGACACTTGTTTGAAAACGTTTTCACTGAAATGTTATTTGAATACACATTTGCGAAGTCACACAAGAGAAAAATCTTTCAAGTGTGACATTTGTTTTAAATAGTTTTCACTGAAATGGCATCTGAATTCACATTTTGCGAAGTCACGTAGAAGAAAAGCCTTTCAAGTGTGACAATTGTTGGAAAACGTTTTCACATAAAAGTAGTTTGAATATACATTTACGATGTCACACAGGAGAAAGGCCATTAAAATGCGACATGTGCTTAGAAACTTTTTCACAGAAAAGTAATTTAAATACACATTTGCGTTGTCATACCGGAGAAAAGCCATTCAAGTGTGACATTTGTTTGAAAACGTTTTCACATCAATATCATTTGAATTCACATTTGCGAAGTCACACAGGAGAAAAACCTTTCAAGTGTGACATTTGTTTTAAACAGTTTTCACTGAAATGGCATCTGAATTCACATTTTGCGAAGTCACACAGGAGAAAAGCGTTTCAAGTGTGACGATTGTTTGAAAATGTTTTCACATAAAAGTAGTTTGAATATACATTTGCGATGTCACAGGAGAAAGGCCATTAAAATGCGACATGTGTTGAAAAACTTTTTCACAGAGGAGTAATTGAAATACACATTTGCGTAGTCATACCGGAGAAAAGCCATCAAATGTGACATTTGTTTGAAAACGTTTTCACTGAAAAGTCATTTTAATACACATTTGCGAAGTCACACAGGAGAAAAGCCTTTCAAGTGTGACATTTGTTCGAAAACGTTTTCACAGAAAAGTCATTTGAATACACATTTGCGAAGTCACACAGGAGAAAAACCTTCCAACTGTGACATTTGTTTGAAAACGTTTTCACTGAAATGTTGTTAGAATATTCATTTTCTAAGTCACACAAGAGAAAAGCCTTTCAAGTGAAACATTTGTTTGAAAACGTTTTTACATAAAATTCATTTGAATACACATTTGCGAAGTCGCACAGGAGAAAAGCCTTTCAAGTGTGACATTTGTTTGAAAACGTTTTCACATAAATTTCATTTGAATTCACATTTGCGAAGTCACACAGGAGAAAAGCCTTTCAAGTGTGACAATTGTTTGAAAACGTTTTCACATAAAAGTAGTTTGAATATACATTTGCGATGTCAGACAGGAGAAAGGTCATTCAAATGCGACATGTGTTTAAAAACTTTTTCACAGAGAAGTAATTTAAATACACATTTGCGTAGTCATACCGGAGAAAAGCCATCAAATGTGACATTTGTTTGAAAACGTTTTCACTGAAAAGTCATTTTAATACACATTTGCGAAGTCACACAGTAGAAAAGCCTTTCAAGTGTGACATTTGTTTGAAAACGTCTTCACAGAAAAGTCATTTGAATACACATTTGCGAAGTCACACAGGAGAAAAACCATTCAACTGTGACATTTGTTTGAAAACGTTTTCACTGAAATGTTGTTTGAATACACATTTGCTAAGTAACACAAGAGAAAAGCCTTTCAAGTGAAACATTTGTTTGAAAACGTTTTTACATAAAGTTCATTTGAATACACATTTTCGAAGTCACACAGGAGAAAAGCCTTTCAAGTGTGACATTTGTTTGAAAACGTTTTCACATAAATTTCATTTGAATTCACATTTGCGAAGGCACACAGGAGAAAAGCCTTTCAAGTGTGACATTTGTTTGAAGACGTTTTCACTGAAATGTAATTTGAATACACATTTGCGAAGTCACACAGGAGAAAAACCATTCAACTGTGACATTTGTTTGAAAACGTTTTCACTGAAATGTTGTTTGAATACACATTTGCTAAGTAACACAAGAGAAAAGCCTTTCAAGTGAAACATTTGTTTGAAAACGTTTTTACATAAAGTTCATTTGAATACATATTTTCGAAGTCACACAGGAGAAAAGCCTTTCAAGTGTGACATTTGTTTGAAAACGTTTTCACATAAATTTCATTTGAATTCACATTTGCGAAGGCACACAGGAGAAAAGCCATTCAAGTGTGACATTTGTTTGAAAACTTTTTTACATAAAATTAATTTGAATACACATTTGCGAAGTCACACAGGAGATATGCCTTTCAAGTGTGACATTTGTTTGAAAACGTTTTCACATAAATATAATTTGAATTCACATTTGCGAAGTCACACAGGAGAAAAGCCTTTCAAGTGTGACATTTGTTTGAAAACTTTTTCACAGAAAGGTAATTTTAGTTCACATTTGCGAAGTCACACAGGAGAAAAGCCTTTCAAGTGTGACATTTGTTTGAAAACTTTTTCACGGAGAAATAATTTAAATACACATTTGCATAGTCACACCGGAGAAAAGTCTTTCAAGTGTGACATTTGTTTGAAAACGTTTTCACAGAAAAGTCATTTGAATACACATTTGCGAAGTCACACAGGAGAAAAACCATTCAACTGTGACATTTGTTTGAAAACGTTTTCATATAAATATAATTTGAATTCACATTTGCGATGTCACACAGGATAAAAGCCTTTCAAGTGTGACATTTGTTTGAAAACGTTTTCACTGAAATGTTATTTGAATACACATTTGCGAAGTCACACAAGAGAAAAGCCTTTCAAGTGTGACATTTGTTTGAAAACTTTTTCACGGAGAAATAATTTAAATACACATTTGCATAGTCACACCGGAGAAAAGCCTTTCAAGTGTGACATTTGATTGACAACGTTTTCACAGAAATATCATTTGAATACACATTTGCGAAGTTACACAGGAGAAAATCCTTTCAAGTGTGACATTTGTTTGAAAACTTTCTCACGGAGAAATAATTTAAATACACATTTGCATAGTCACGCCGGAGAAAAGCCTTTCAAGTGTGACATTTGTTTGACAACGTTTTCACAGAAATATCATTTGAATACACATTTGCGAAGTTACACAGGAGAAAAGCCTTTCAAGTGTGACATTTGTTAGAAAAGGTTTTCACTGAAATGTTATTTGAATACACATTTGCGAAGTCACACAAGAGAAAAATCTTTCAAGTGTAACATTTGTTTTAAATAGTTTTCACTGAAATGGCATCTGAATTCACATTTTGCGAAGTCACGTAGAAGAAAAGCCTTTCAAGTGTGACAATTGTTTGAAAACGTTTTCACATAAAAGTAGTTTGAATATACATTTACGATCTCACACAGGAGAAAGGCCATTAAAATGCGACATGTGCTTAAAAACTTTTTCACAGAAAAGTAATTTAAATACACATTTGCGTAGTCATACCGGAGAAAAGCCATTCAAGTGTGACATTTGTTTGAAAACGTTTTCACATCAATATCATTCGAATTCACATTTGCGAAGTCACACAGGAGAAAAACCTTTCAAGTGTGACATTTGTTTTAAACAGTTTTCACTGGAATGGCATCTGAATTCACATTTTGCGAAGTCACACAGGAGAAAAGCCTTTCAAGTGTGACAATTGTTTGAAAACGTTTTCACATAAAAGTAGTTTGAATATACATTTGCGATATCACAGGAGAAAGGCCATTAAAATGCGACATGTGATTAAAAACTTTTTCACAGAGGAGTAATTGAAATACACATTTGCGTAGTCATACCGGAGAAAAGCCATCAAATGTTACATTTGTTTGAAAACGTTTTCACTGAAAAGTCATTTTAATACACATTTGCGAAGTCACACAGGAGAAAAGCCTTTCAAGTGTGACATTTGTTTGAAAACGTTTTCACAGAAAAGTCATTTGAATACACATTTGCGAAGTCACACAGGAGAAAAACCTTTCAACTGTGACATTTGTTTGAAAACGTTTTCACTGAAATGTTGTTAGAATACACATTTGCTAAGTCACACAAGAGAAAAGCCTTTCAAGTGAAACATTTGTTTGAAAACGATTTTACATAAATTTCATTTGAATACACATTTGCGAAGTCACACAGGAGAAAAGCCTTTCAAGTGTGACATTTGTTTGAAAACGTTTTCACATAAATTTCATTTGAATTCACATTTGCGAAGTCACACAGGAGAAAAGCCTTTCAAGTGTGACAATTGTTTGAAAACGTTTTCACATAAAAGTAGTTTGAATATACATTTGCGATGTCAGACAGGAGAAAGGTCATTCAAATGCGACATGTGTTTAAAAACTTTTTCACAGAGAAGTAATTTAAATACACATTTGCGTAGTCATACCGGAGAAAAGCCATCAAATGTGACATTTGTTTGAAAACGTTTTCACTGAAAAGTCATTTTAATACACATTTGCGAAGTCACACAGTAGAAAAGCCTTTCAAGTGTGACATTTGTTTGAAAACGTCTTCACAGAAAAGTCATTTGAATACACATTTGCGAAGTCACACAGGAGAGAAACCATTCAACTGTGACATTTGTTTGAAAACGTTTTCATATAAATATAATTTGAATTCACATTTGCGATGTCACACAGGAGAAAAGCCTTTCAAGTGTGACGTTTGGTTGAAAACGTCTGCACTGAAATGTAATTTGAATACCCATTTGCGAAGGCACACAGGAGAAAAGCCTTTCAAGTGTGACATTTGTTTGAAAACTTTTTCACACAAAAGTAGTTTGATTACACATTTGCATAGACACACCGGAAAAAAACATACAAATGGAGCATTTGTTTGACAAACTTTTCACAGAAAAGTCATTTAATTACACACACGCTTAGTCACCCAGGAAAATAGCCATTGAAATGTGATATTTGTGTTATAACTGTGGATTTAGTATAAAATAATATAATACAAGTAAAGTAAATCTAGAAGGGAAATATGTACATTTATCAATTAAATAATTCATTATTTAAATAACATTTATTTGCTATCACCCAGTAGTCATATAAAATAAGGTTTCATTAAACAAAGTAAAGAATGATAAACAAAAAGTGAAAACACTCCCATAGCAACAGCAAAGTAAACGAAAAAAATTAATAACGGTAATAGGTCGGCGATTTCAACATTTCAGGCACGTTACAAATATTGCAAATTCTACTGTAACAGTAAGAAATAGAAAATTTCGCAGTTGCTTCAAGGAAATACTTTGTAGGTTTTCTCCAAACGCTGAGAAAAAACAACAGCTTGTTTCAGTTTTGGGGTAATAAGTGATTTCATAGTATCATAGCAGCTAATGGCTGCACCCAAAATTTATCTTTGAATAAGATATTTCCTTTCAATTTGTGGATGAAAGAAGAGTATTTTAAACATCTACCAAATAAATATCGTAGCCATTTCTGAGACTTACTGTAATTAAATAAATAAAAAATTTTGAGTGTTAATAAGCATTATATTGGGATTGGTCTATTTGTGTTTGTGTGTGATTTTCTGTTGGTAGCAAGGGCATCAGCTCTCGCTATTTGCCACAGACTATCTGATATGGATATATAAATTAATTATCTATCAATATTAGTTGTCTTGACAAATTTCACAATTAAATCGAATATATTCTTATTTCCTGTTTCTAACGGAGATGTGATACGAGTTAGTAGTTGTATATTATATTGATGTAGATCTCGTAAAAGAGGTCCGGTGCCTGTTTAATATTTTCACAACCATAAAACAAATTATTTGTATCTGTGATCTCATAATTTTCATTGGGGATTAAATTCCTAAAAAATATTTTTCTAAAATGTTATTAACAATGTGTTTGTTTATAACAATTATTTAAATAATGAAAGTTGAAAATTTGAAAAAATATTGTTATTTAGCTTTCAGCATTAATAAAACAAAATAATAATAATAATAAATACAATTCCTGATAGCTTTATTTACATTACTCATTTCTTAAAACCTTTGATTGTTAATAAAAAAGTGAAAAATGAAAATTTCAGAATTTTTCCAAAGGAGGATATTTTCTATACCCTTTTAAAAATAGTTCCAAACAGTAAAAAAAATGTAGGTTCCTAGTTTAGAAATAATCAGCTTTTTTATATTAACTTTCAACTAGTAAAAATTAACTAATTAACAAAAGCATAGTTAATTAAAAAATTTGGATAAACATTTTTTGTTGAGAGATTATTGTTTACTCATGTGTTTCGATAATAGCAAAATTCTTTTGTTCCTCAATATTTATATTTAATTGGATGAAATATTTTTTTTTGGATCAAGCTTCTGATTCGCTTGATGCACCCACTACAGCCGATCAGTGGCATACTTACGGGGGAGGGTATATTAGGGGATAGATCCCCCCATGGACTCAGCTAAACTTATAATTAAAAAAATCGAGCAAATCCAATTATGAATCCATATTCAGAAACGGCAATTGTCGACTATTTTCGAATTATTTATTTACCATTTTTGGATCTTTCCATTAGTCAGCTTGAAGAAAGATTACGAATCATAAAAATATTTTTAACGGCTTTAACAGCGTATTATCACCATCATTAGTAGGGATGGTAGGCGAGGAAACTGATTCAGGCAATAATCTGTATGATGAATTATTTGACCACACGCAACGCTAGTTGCCGAGTGACGCAAGTACACCTCCACAAATACCACCACACCGAACAAGCCCAATACAAACTGTTTACGGCATGTAAATAAAACCATGTAGTCACTCTATATACAGGGTGTGGCGCGAAAATTTTTGATAGAAGTAATGGATACAGTTATGTCAAAAATCTGAAATTATGAAACTGTAGTTTTCGGATGACGCTGATTTTAAATATGTTGTCCTGAATGTGGCAATTCCGGTTATACCGGAAGTAGACGTCAACTTTGTTATTTTAAATAGAATCTAATATTATTTATTTTATTTTCGAATTCTACATTAAATTTTAGATAAAATTTATGCACAATGTCCTATACCAAAAATGGAGGATTTTCGAGATAATTCGATTTTTCTCAAGATTTTGAAAAAATCCTAGTCCACATTGAATAACGATATCTCCATTAATAATGAAGCTGGTGATGTGAAATTGTAACCAATAAACAACAAGCGCTTGCCCGTTAACTCCATATGTACTACTCATTGATATTTCTTACAGGGTATTTTAAACTTTAGCCGCCAACTTGCACAATTTAAATCATTTATAAGTTGCTTACTTTAAATAGAACACCCTGTATTTTATTACATTTTTCGCTATATTTGTTAGGCCAATTCGTTTGGTATCAGTATTGCCTATACCTAAATCCAACGACTTTTGAGATATATTTCATTATCTTATTTTTTTTTATTTTTTTCTTGATTGGCTTTGACACTCGTCATTCGGCCAGTCACAACAGAGACAAACTATTAATATATAAAAAAATATTCACCTCACTCACAGCTATCCAATTCTAAGAGAAGACAGAAACACCGACTTAAAAAAATACAATAAGGATATACAGGGTCACTCGCTTCTTGTCTAGGGACCCATCAAGACATTATCATTTAACACATACAAAATTAGGCCACGGAAAGGTAGGAATAACTACAATTGGGATAAATAGTGGTAAACAAATCTGGTTCACACATTCACAAGCATATCTTTGATTCATATATGAATTTCATCAGAACGTTATATACTTCCATTTTGTTTAAGAGCCGTTACACATGCGACTGATGATCAGTCCTGATCATCCGCGGGGGCCATTGTATATAATACGACATTTCACATGTACAGCGCATCGTCAGTCCGTAGATTCGTCAGCAAGGACATACGGTGAGCCCGTGCGCACAGCGTATCCTACGCATCAGGTGGGGCTATTGTACATCACAGATAACCCACAGATAGATGAGACACTGATTGTGGCGCCATCTAAAGAGCCCGTCGAGTAAACAACTGAGTGATGTTGGAAAGATTTCTGTAATTTTAGGTTTTGGCGGATTGGCGGTATATTCAAATATACTGTATTTTAATTATTTTATTTCAAAATAGCCATTCATAGTCCATCATTTGACATTTCATTCAATTTAACTCCATTAACTAAATAATGATTAGATGTTGAGTTAAATTAAATGAAATATCAAATGATGGACCATAAATGGTTAATTAAATTGAAAAAAATAAAACAATAATCATATAAACAATTTATTTATTTTGGTATAAAAATACACAACAAATAATTTCTTTCACAAAGTACTTTTTTTAACAAACATAATGACAACAAATAAATAGTGTAAAAACCATACAATAATTAAAAAATAATTTGAGTAACATACTCTCTAGATTGGAGTATCATTAGATTTTCAAATGATGTTAAATCAAGATAAAAGTAGAAAATTATGTATGATAAGTTTATATTAATTTATTATTACACTCGTATAAACATACAGAGCTGGTATAACTGTATAGTAGTAGTATATATTATAGCAGTAGTATATAGTAGTATAACTGCTACTTACCTAATCAAAAAAAGTGTTAGCAATAAGTTTTTAAATACTATTTTTGGCAACTTTCTGTGAAAGAAAACATTTGAGTATAATTACTGTGAATGTTAGAACAAAAGTAATTAAAATATTGTTATAGGAAAAGTTGTTAATACTGCCCAGCTCTGTAAATACAAGGTGCCAAATAGTTACATATGAGAGTGCTAAACTGTGACTGTACAACATTTAAAATAATATATCTAACATTTCATTTCCACTTAAAACACATCTTTCTTTATTTCTTTACTGGAAGTATTAAATAGGTTTATAACACAAGCTTAAACCTAGTATATTGCATATTTGTATATTTCTACATTTAAAAGCATTCCGTTTTTATGAAACCATTGCATAAGGCAGTTTAAGTTACTCTGCAGCTCCTGGCAGTCTATGATTGTTAAAAAGTTTCTTAAGGGCTCTTAAAAATCCCACCGTCTCATGGAGTCCTTTCTCGTTTCTGGTTGAGGTTGTACAAGTAAACACACAAAATAACAACAATAAATAAGTAAACACACAAATATGTTTGAAAATTTATGTCAACAAAAGAAAACAAAATGCGCTTACTATCGAAATAATAGGTTTACACATGTTTTTGTACTAAGCCAAAAAAATATCAAAAAATGTTTGAATGTATACATTTGTTTGGTTTTTTTACTCCCTTTTTTTAGAGCTTTTGATTTTTTTAGGAATTCTTGATTTTTAACTATTTTTTTGTCTTTATTGGATATTTTGGATTTTTGGTTACCGCTAGACCAAATACTTAGACGTAATGCCTCAACAAAAGTTAATACTCACTTTCATTTCCCATAAATTGTCAGACCATTGGCTATATATGAAAATCGGCAAGGGATCAATACCTTCCATCCCATAGCTGGTAGAGGGAATATAACATAACATAAAATTAAACCCAGATTATTATTTTTTCAATAGATACATTTTAAAATGGAATTGTCTGAGTATGGTGTACACACTAGATATAAATTGATTAAAATTCCAGCTAAGCGCTTTCAGCCATTAGGTCATTCTCAAAGCTGTCGACATGAGAAAAACATACAACAGGTACAATGTACACACAATGAAATAAAATGTTTGATGGTAGGTACATCATTATTTAACTAAAATTTGTTAAAATTACTCTACATTTTGTTTCATTAGGTGCGTTCTTTTTGACTGAGATCTCAGTTAATCTCAGCTCACATCAGTAATGTGAACGTTCTTTTTGTTTTACTCACTTTAAGTGAGCTGAGATTTTTCCTCCCCCTTCACCGATGCTGAATGTGTTGTAAGGGGGAATCAGTTGGACTTGAGTCGGAAATAAAGTGGAGGGGATGAAGAAATGTTTGATTAGCTTGGTTTATTTGTAGTTTTAACCAAGGTTATTTATGGTTTTAACCATTGACATATAAACAATAAACACACAATCTATTTTTCTTTTGTTACAAATTTTGGATACATTAATTAACATTATTAGATGCTGATACGAATCTGTCGTATAGTTTAAATCTATCGACAGATCGCGCGCTTCAATTGAGATGTCGTTCTTTTTGGTGCTTACTCACATCACTTTATCTCAGATCACCTTAACTGAAGTGATCTGAGATCTCAATCAAAAAGAACGCACCTATTGTATGTAGCAGTTACAGGGTTTGATGTTTTTTGACACTTTTTGTATATTTTTTTCTTGACGAGAGCTTTCAGAATGGTCTAATAGATGAAAGCGCTTACCTGGAATTTTAAAAAAGTTACACACTCAGTACTCGTCTTTTCGTTCACTCAATTTACATTTTAAAATGTCCAAAATTATAGCATGCTATATTGAATACAATAAAACTTACCATCAATTTTTGTTAATTTCCACTCATATGGGAAGGCAAATCAAACTGTCTTAATAACCTCTCTTCGTCTTTCTCAAATCTAAAGAAACACTGTTTTTGAAAATGAAGGGATCATATCCTCCATCGTTTCTTCGTCGACAAATTTAATGATTTATTACCACTGCTTTTCAGCCATATTAATTTTATCTTCCTGGGCTGGAGGAATAAAACTATAAAAAGAAATACTTTACTATTTTCAGTTAAGCTAATGTAAAGAACAACCATGATCTCTAAAGTAGTCGATTAAATTAGTAAAAATTCTCTGTGTTCTATAAAAATGAAGATAATGGTTGTTAATTGTGAAAGAAAAAATGCTCTAATTTTTTTAATAAAACTTACCGAGTACACCACTTATTACTCCTTCAGAATACACTTTGACATTGTCTTTTCAATTAATAACAATAAAGCAACGAAACAACAGATAAATATTACACTATAGCAATTAAAAAATACACCAAAATACCGTAACCTTAAAATAATCTCTACACTTGAACTAAGAAATGATAACAGTATAACATATAACATGTGGGGATGGGGACGAGCAATATGATATCGCGCATACGCAGTTATAAAAATCAATAAAATTTGATTACTAACGACGTTACTGTTTTCGTTAATTTTTTGGAATTATCTACTGATTTTAGTTACTCGACAGGCTCTATAGATGGCACGGTCTGCAGTGTCCCTAGCCTGTTGTACATATGCGGTTTAACACACATATCCTGATGGTCAGTTGCGTATAAAATCACAGTGTTGTATTATCTACTCGATGGCGAAAAATGACCGTATAGATACAGAAACTTTAATAAGTGTTATTGAGGAAAATATATGTATTTGGGATACATCCCATGAAAAATACAAAGATAGGGACATCAAAAATAAGGCGTTTGCGGCTGTGGCTGCTGTGGTGGTACCGAATTACGATAACATGACATAATCCAAACAACGGGAAGCGGGTAAGTAGCTATAACAATGTATTATTTATTATTAGTAAGTTTATTTCGGTAAATTACATTTTATATATCGCACAATAACTGTATATCGAACTTTTATATCTTTGAGTCTTCCCAAGTGGACTAAAGAAATAATTAGCAAACTCATCTCGTATGGAGAAAACCAGCCTATTTATTAGTGGTGCTGCATTTTGATGATCATTGTGAACTCCTTTCACTGACAAGGTGTGTTCAAATTTATACCAATCTCTTGAACATACAAAATTGTACAAGACACAACATGCTTTAATAATTTTATTGCATAGGCGGAGAGAAACATTAAGGAGTCTGTGGAAAATACGCCAGTTGTTGATTAAAATACCAAAGGCACATTCAATAAATTGTCTAGTTCGTGTAAGCCTATAGTTAAAAATTTTCTTTTTCTAATTGAGATTTTTCCTCGCATAAGCGCGCATTAAATTTGGAGACAATGGATAGGCATCATTCTCAACAAGTACAAAAGATAGTGGCTTATTACTTCCTGGAAGCGGAGCATCTTCTGGACGGTTTATTGAATTTGGTTGAATCTTTTTCCAAAATGTGCTGTTAACAAATATATTATAATCAGCAAATTTACCATAAGCTCCAAAAATCAGTTATTACTACAAACAAAATTAGAAGACATTTACAATTATTCTAAAAACTTTACAGACGAAATGTTCTTGTTTTTAGGTTTACCTAATGCTCTGGATCAAATAATTTTGAATTGCCAAAATTTAATAAATTTCGTTGATAATCTTGAAAACTCAATTAAATTTGCTCACTTGGGTAATTTACATACTTCAGTTATACCATTAAATGAACTAACTAGTCTGATATACAGAGTTTCAACAATTTACGGGAATAAAAAAGTCGTTAAGTTTAAGAATCCTTACAATTATTATCAGTTATCAGGGATTCAAGTAAGAATCGAAAATTCTGAGTTAATATTCGCTATTCCTATACCAATAATTTTAGATTTAGATTTTCTAACATACCATATAATTCCCTTACCATATAAAAACTCCCTAATCATTCCGAAAACTCCATTCCTTATACTTGATACTACAATGTATCAACAAATAGAGAAACTATGCCCATCCATCGAAGGTACATTTTTCTGCCAACGTCATGAAGACATTGTAAACGACACATGCACCATAGCCCTAATCCGAGCTGAACCGCCTTCATGCGAAACCAATCAAGCAGTTCTACATCATCACATAATAGAACAAATCAATAGTAAATTTTCACTACTACTACCCGCTGTAAATCCAGTGAAAATCACAATAAAATGCGAGAGAAATAGAATAGCAATGATTAAACAAAACTCAATCTTGAAGATTCCAAAGGACTGTAGTGTAGCCATAGAGGATTCTCTGTACAAAAACACAGAAGAAAGCATAAAAGGAAACCCACTAATACTTCCAAAATTAGAATGGAATCCATTGCTTCGAAGAGCAGATCTATATCAAGATTTATCGCTGAAGTTACATTCGATAAATCTCTAAGCCATAAATACTCTTCGAGAACAAGCAAAATTCTCCAAAATAATACAAAATGAAGAAGTCCATCCCTTATTCTCGAATTTACCCAGTTTGTCAGTTATTATAATAATATCGATTATCCTCTACATATGGTACAGAAGAAGAAGGCCCAAGAAAATAGAGCAACCCTCAGAAGACCATAATGAGCCCGAAAACAACCCTCCATCCGTATTGTTTTCGCCTATGGGGAGAGGAGTTATATAAGTATAATAGATGACCTGTGAAATATATATAGACATTATTTATTTTATATAATGATGAGTCAGTATTTGTAAACTTTCTTTATTACTGATTGTAATTTAAACATTCATTCCATGTTCAGTTTCTGAGTTAACAACGCATAAATTGTATGTTAGTTAATAAAGTTTTTTTAAAAAATAACTTTGAGTATAAAGTTATTTAACTCCCATCTAACTGTTACAATACAACAATAAATAATACAATAAGAACAGGTATAAAGACTGATACAGCATAACCAATTAATTTGAAATACATAACACTTTCCATGTAGCTACAGGTAATAAACAATATTTATATAAATAAAAAAAAAATTAAGAACACAACATAACTCAACAAAGGAATGCTAATCCCCATATGACTCAAAAGATCCGCAAAACCAACCTGGCCATTTAAGAGTTTGAATATAAATATAGCCCCCAACATATCTCTACGATTAGCAAGAGGAGCTAGTGACTTTTTTTCAATTTCAGCAAGATTAGGTATATGGTCTAATATTCTATGGTATTAAATTTATCTTCGCGTTTAGAGAAACGGATCCTCTCCCGTATCATTTTTAGGTCTTTTGGAAAGGTAAAAAAGCTGACATCGTGTGCAAAGCCTTTCACGTGATTGTCTGAATCACAACCATACACTACACATCTCATTTTGACTAATTTTCAACAATAAAACCAATATATCCAATAATAGGTGCGCTCTTTTTGACTGAAATCTCAGCTCACATCGGTAATGTGAGCGTTCTTTTTGTTTTACTCACTTTAAGTGAGCTGAGATTTTCCCTCCCCCTTCATGGATGCTGAATGTGTTGTAAGGGGGAATCAGTTGGACTTGAGTCGGAAATAAAGTGGAGGGGATGAAGAAATATTTGATTTGCTTGGTTTATTTGTAGTTTTAACCAAGGTTATCTATGGTTTTAAACATTGACATATAAACAATAAACACACATAATCTATTTTTATTTTGTTACGAATTTTTGATACATTATTTAACATTAATTGATGCTGATACGAATCTGTCGTATAGTTTAAATCTATCGACAGATCGCGCGCTTCAGATGTCGTTCTTTTTGATGCTTATTCACATCACTTTATCTCAGATCCCCTTAACTGAAGTGATCTGAGATCTGTCAAAAAGAACGCACCTATTGTAACTGCAAACTAATTGAAGGCGTTCACTCTCGGCGTGACGTCAGAGCCAGCATGCGAGTTATAGAACTAGAAAATTCTATAAATAAATAATAATATTATATTACTGTAAATAAGATAAGAAATGCAGAGTTAGCTTTGTTTTAGTATATATATTCATTTTCATTATTATTTAGTTCGTTATAGTTATTATAGTTGGTTAGTGGTTGAGATACTTTTGTTTAGCATTGTCGGTTGATCATTAGCTTTGTAGCAAGTATTATAATTTTAGGTATATTGTGATAATAAAGTTTTTTAAAAATAGTTTTCCGTGTTAAAAATATATAATTTGCGCGAAATCATATCTTCTATTTTATTGTATCATGGGTCAGTCCTGATGATCAGTTGAGTTAGTACGCGTAGCAAAACTGAATGCCTTTCACAAGCGACATATGAAACAATTTAAAATATATTTGAAGCGTGCCGAACAACGCGTAGTTGCCGCTTTGTGCGTTAAACGATTAATAGATCGAAGAACCAGGAAAAACAGAACAATGTGGGTGCATCCATTTTGTGAAAAAAGATTTCTCCAAGGTGCATTTACCACGCCCTATTCAAATTTAAGAAACGACGAATAGAAGGTTTTTAACTATTTCCGTATGTCAATCAGAACGTTTGATGAACTGCACAGTAAACTGGAAAATACTTTGACGTTTTCTGACCACATAAGGATCACAATTTCGTCTGTAGAGCGGCTTTGTGTGGCTTTGAGGTAAATAAAACAATTTATAATAAATTGCGGGGGTTGTTTTAAAAATAACATATGTTTAAAACTTTAATTTTTCAGGAAATGAAAAAAAGCACTGTCATGTTTTTTAACGTATGTTAGGGATCAGTTATGTCACCATCAGGTGACAAATGTATTTCATAATTTAGCCACCAATTGTGTGTTTTTAAAATAAACGCCTCAATTGCTGCAAACTCAAAATTTATATTTATTCGACATATTAAAAATAGAACATTATATTTGCACAGACAAGTAATTAGGTACTGTAAACTGTATACAGGGTGTTCCATTGATAAATGTACATACGTTAACTGGTGATAGAGCTTCCCTAGATGAGTTCAAAAAACCCATACATAGTGGTCCTAACCACATTTATAACCGAGATACAGGATGATTTTGTTAAATTGTTAATATATTTTCACAAAAAATTAAATCCATTTTTAAACTATGATATTATGTCTTTGTTCAAAATTTTCCGCTCTTTCTAAATATGCCAAGTAAATTTAAATATTTTGATATACAGGGTGTTGAATTGGAAGCTGAAAAATTTCTTAAATTTCTGTGAATACGGACCTGGATTTTAACATTGAATAACAGATTATTCTATTGACCTGTCTAAGTGAAATATTCTTAAATATAACTCCATTATACAGGGTATATCCAAAGTAATGACTACATAAAAATATTCGCAAAATGGATAAATCACCCTGTATCTCGGTTATAAAAGTGGTTAGGACCACTATGTATGGGTTTGTTGAACTCGTCTAGGGAAGCTCTATCGCCAGTTGACGTATGGACATTTACCAATGAAACACCCTGTATGTGTATCTATAATACATCAAGGTTGTTTGTGCTAGTTGCAATAAAGTTGGCTGAACATACGCTTCATTGGATGATGCTGGTGATAGTGTTGGTAGAGGTGTTGTAGACGAGGCCCTCGAGTAATTTTCATGGAAATGTGTGTTGGTGTGGTGCAAATACATTATAAGGGAATCTGCCTTGCAGAGGGGACATACTATAGGACTGCTGATCTGCATATGATGTATACTGTGACACATTTGTGTTTGCAACATGAAATTTAGGCTCTTTTTTGTCTCCATTGAACAATCGTGTGTAGGACGTTCTGTGTCTATACTCCCTGATTCGTCGGTACTATCACGTGTCACTTCTTCATCTGTATTAACATATTCTAAATTGGATTCAGTGGAATTAAACTCCATCACCTTATCCAAAAATTTTGAATTGTCATAAAAAACGTAGGTTTTAATTTGTTTTGCCGCTTGTCCAGACTTTGTATTTGTCACTTTATTCCGGTCTCTTCGATATGCGTCTCGAGCTGTTTTCCATCTCTTTTGCACGACTTGAACTGAAACAAAAATTAATATTCAAACTTGGATTTTTATAACTTTACTTATATGCCATCCATTACACCAGGTGTATTCTTATGTAATTTACTGGTGATTGCATTATGTCGCACGGGTAAAGTTATAAAAATTCTAGTGTACTTGGTAATTATTCGCTCTACCGTATTTCTAGTATTCCAGTAAAACTAAAACTTTGTTACTGGTATTTCGCAAGTGATAACACATTTACCGATATGCACTACACCTACAGACTAGGCATCTCCACAATTAGTAACATCGTGGAGCTAGTGTGTGACTAAATTTGGGAACTTATAGGACCTGAAAGCTTTCCCGAACGTAGAACTGAAGAGTGGCTGGATATTGCACATCATTTCAATTTATATGCCAATTTTCCCAACTGTATTGGAGCTGTGGATGGGAAACATATACGAGTAATTAAACCCATAAACAGCGCCTCCTATTTCTTTAATTACAAAAAGTATTTTTCAGTAGTGCTTTTAGCAATATGTGTTTGCTTTACGTACAATGATGTTGGAGCTTATGGTAAATTTGCTGATTATAATATATTTGTTAACAGCACATTTTGGAAAAAGATTCAACCAAATTCAATAAACCGTCCAGAAGATGCTCCGCTTCCAGGAAGTAATAAGCCACTATCTTTTGTACTTGTTGAGAATGATGCCTATCCATTGTCTCCAAATTTAATGCGCGCTTATGCGAGGAAAAATCTCAATTAGAAAAAGAAAATTTTTAACTATAGGCTTACACGAACTAGACAATTTATTGAATGTGCCTTTGGTATTTTAATCAACAACTGGCGTATTTTCCACAGACTCCTTAATGTTTCTCTCCGCCTATGCAATAAAATTATTAAAGCATGTTGTGTCTTGTACAATTTTGTATGTTCAAGAGATTGGTATAAATTTGAACACACCTTGTCAGTGAAAGGAGTTCACAATGATCATCAAAATGCAGCACCACTAATAAATAGGCTGGTTTTCTCCATACGAGATGAGTTTGCTAATTATTTCTTTAGTCCACTTGGGAAGACTCAAAGATATAAAAGTTCGATATACAGTTATTGTGCGATATATAAAATGTAATTTACCGAAATAAACTTACTAATAATAAATAATACATTGTTATAGCTACTTACCCGCTTCCCGTTGTTTGGATTATGTCATGTTATCGTAATTCGGTACCACCACAGCAGCCACAGCCGCAAACGCCTTATTTTTGATGTCCCTATCTTTGTATTTTTCATGGGATGTATCCCAAATACATATATTTTCCTCAATAACACTTATTAAAGTTTCTGTATCTATACGGTCATTTTTCGCCATCGAGTAGATAATACAACACTGTGATGTTATACGCAACTGACCATCAGGATATGTGTGTTAAACCGCATATGTACAACAGGCTAGGGACACTGCAGACCGTGCCATCTATAGAGCCTGTCGAGTAACTAAAATCAGTAGATAATTCCAAAAAATTAACGAAAACAGTAACGTCGTTAGTAATCAAATTTTATTGATTTTTATAACTGCGTATGCGCGATATCATATTGCTCGTCCCCATCCCCACATGTTATATGTTATACTGTTATCATTTCTTAGTTCAAGTGTAGAGATTATTTTAAGGTTACGGTATTTTGGTGTATTTTTTAATTGCTATAGTGTAATATTTATCTGTTGTTTCGTTGCTTTATTGTTATTAATTGAAAAGACAATGTCAAAGTGTATTCTGAAGGAGTAATAAGTGGTGTACTCGGTAAGTTTTATTAAAAAAATTAGAGCATTTTTTCTTTCACAATTAACAACCATTATCTTCATTTTTATAGAACACAGAGAATTTTTACTAATTTAATCGACTACTTTAGAGATCATGGTTGTTCTTTACATTAGCTTAACTGAAAATAGTAAAGTATTTCTTTTTATAGTTTTATTCCTCCAGCCCAGGAAGATAAAATTAATATGGCTGAAAAGCAGTGGTAATAAATCATTAAATTTGTCGACGAAGAAACGATGGAGGATATGATCCCTTCATTTTCAAGAACAGTGTTTCTTTAGATTTGAGAAAGACGAAGAGAGGTTATTAAGACAGTTTGATTTGCCTTCCCATATGAGTGGAAATTAACAAAAATTGATGGTAAGTTTTATTGTATTCAATATAGCATGCTATAATTTTGGACATTTTAAAATGTAAATTGAGTGAACGAAAAGACGAGTACTGAGTGTGTAACTTTTTTAAAATTCCAGGTAAGCGCTTTCATCTATTAGACCATTCTGAAAGCTCTCGTCAAGAAAAAAATATACAAAAAGTGTCAAAAAACATCAAACCCTGTAACTGCTACATACAATAGGTGCGTTCTTTTTGATTGAGATCTCAGATCACTTCAGTTAAGGTGATCTGAGATAAAGTGATGTGAGTAAGCACCAAAAAGAACGACATCTCAATTGAAGCGCGCGATCTGTCGATAGATTTAAACTATACGACAGATTCGTATCAGCATCTAATAATGTTAATTAATGTATCCAAAATTTGTAACAAAAGAAAAATAGATTGTGTGTTTATTGTTTATATGTCAATGGTTAAAACCATAAATAACCTTGGTTAAAACTACAAATAAACCAAGCTAATCAAACATTTCTTCATCCCCTCCACTTTATTTCCGACTCAAGTCCAACTGATTCCCCCTTACAACACATTCAGCATCGGTGAAGGGGGAGGAAAAATCTCAGCTCACTTAAAGTGAGTAAAACAAAAAGAACGTTCACATTACTGATGTGAGCTGAGATTAACTGAGATCTCAGTCAAAAAGAACGCACCTAATGAAACAGAATGTGGAGTAATTTTAACAAATTTTAGTTAAATAATGATGTACCATCAAACATTTTATTTCATTGTGTGTACATTGTACCTGTTGTATGTTTTTCTCATGTCGACAGCTTTGAGAATGACCTAATGGCTGAAAGCGCTTAGCTGGAATTTTAATCAATTTATATCTAGTGTGTACACCATACTCAGACAATTCCATTTTAAAATGTATCTATTGAAAAAATAATAATCTGGGTTTAATTTTATGTTATGTTATATTCCCTCTACCAGCTATGGGATGGAAGGTATTGATCCCTTGCCGATTTTCATATATAGCCAATGGTCTGACAATTTATGGGAAATGAAAGTGAGTATTAACTTTTGTTGAGGCATTACGTCTAAGTATTTGGTCTAGCGGTAACCAAAAATCCAAAATATCCAATAAATACAAAAAAATAGTTAAAAATCAAGAATTCCTAAAAAAATCAAAAGCTCTAAAAAAAGGGAGTAAAAAAACCAAACAAATGTATACATTCAAACATTTTTTGATATTTTTTTGGCTTAGTACAAAAACATGTGTAAACTTATTATTTCGATAGTAAGCGCATTTTGTTTTCTTTTGTTGACATAAATTTTCAAACATATTTGTGTGTTTACTTATTTATTGTTGTTATTTTGTGTGTTTACTTGTACAACCTCAACCAGAAACGAGAAAGGACTCCATGAGACGGTGGGATTTTTAAGAGCCCTTAAGAAACTTTTTAACAATCATAGACTGCCAGGAGCTGCAGAGTAACTTAAACTGCCTTATGCAATGGTTTCATAAAAACGGAATGCTTTTAAATGTAGAAATATACAAATATGCAATATACTAGGTTTAAGCTTGTGTTATAAACCTATTTAATACTTCCAGTAAAGAAATAAAGAAAGATGTGTTTTAAGTGGAAATGAAATGTTAGATATATTATTTTAAATGTTGTACAGTCACAGTTTAGCACTCTCATATGTAACTATTTGGCACCTTGTATTTACAGAGCTGGGCAGTATTAACAACTTTTCCTATAACAATATTTTAATTACTTTTGTTCTAACATTCACAGTAATTATACTCAAATGTTTTCTTTCACAGAAAGTTGCCAAAAATAGTATTTAAAAACTTATTGCTAACACTTTTTTTGATTAGGTAAGTAGCAGTTATACTACTATATACTACTGCTATAATATATACTACTACTATACAGTTATACCAGCTCTGTATGTTTATACGAGTGTAATAATAAATTAATATAAACTTATCATACATAATTTTCTACTTTTATCTTGATTTAACATCATTTGAAAATCTAATGATACTCCAATCTAGAGAGTATGTTACTCAAATTATTTTTTAATTATTGCATGGTTTTTACACTATTTATTTGTTGTCATTATGTTTGTTAAAAAAAGTACTTTGTGAAAGAAATTATTTGTTGTGTATTTTTATACCAAAATAAATAAATTGTTTATATGATTATTGTTTTATTTTTTTCAATTTAATTAACCATTTATGGTCCATCATTTGATATTTCATTTAATTTAACTCAACATCTAATCATTATTTAGTTAATGGAGTTAAATTGAATGAAATGTCAAATGATGGACTATGAATGGCTATTTTGAAATAAAATAATTAAAATACAGTATATTTGAATATACCGCCAATCCGCCAAAACCTAAAATTACAGAAATCTTTCCAACATCACTCAGTTGTTTACTCGACGGGCTCTTTAGATGGCGCCACAATCAGTGTCTCATCTATCTGTGGGTTATCTGTGATGTACAATAGCCCCACCTGATGCGTAGGATACGCTGTGCGCACGGGCTCACCGTATGTCCTTGCTGACGAATCTATGGACTGACGATGCGCTGTACATGTGAAATGTCGTATTATATACAATGGCCACCGCGGATGATCAGGACTGATCATCAGTCGCATGTGTAACGGCTCTTAAACAAAATGGAAGTATATAACGTTCTGATGAAATTCATATATGAATCAAAGATATGCTTGTGAATGTGTGAACCAGATTTGTTTACCACTATTTATCCCAATTGTAGTTATTCCTACCTTTCCGTGGCCTAATTTTGTATGTGTTAAATGATAATGTCTTGATGGGTCCCTAGACAAGAAGCGAGTGACCCTGTATATCCTTATTGTATTTTTTTAAGTCGGTGTTTCTGTCTTCTCTTAGAATTGGATAGCTGTGAGTGAGGTGAATATTTTTTTATATATTAATAGTTTGTCTCTGTTGTGACTGGCCGAATGACGAGTGTCAAAGCCAATCAAGAAAAAAATAAAAAAAAATAAGATAATGAAATATATCTCAAAAGTCGTTGGATTTAGGTATAGGCAATACTGATACCAAACGAATTGGCCTAACAAATATAGCGAAAAATGTAATAAAATACAGGGTGTTCTATTTAAAGTAAGCAACTTATAAATGATTTAAATTGTGCAAGTTGGCGGCTAAAGTTTAAAATACCCTGTAAGAAATATCAATGAGTAGTACATATGGAGTTAACGGGCAAGCGCTTGTTGTTTATTGGTTACAATTTCACATCACCAGCTTCATTATTAATGGAGATATCGTTATTCAATGTGGACTAGGATTTTTTCAAAATCTTGAGAAAAATCGAATTATCTCGAAAATCCTCCATTTTTGGTATAGGACATTGTGCATAAATTTTATCTAAAATTTAATGTAGAATTCGAAAATAAAATAAATAATATTAGATTCTATTTAAAATAACAAAGTTGACGTCTACTTCCGGTATAACCGGAATTGCCACATTCAGGACAACATATTTAAAATCAGCGTCATCCGAAAACTACAGTTTCATAATTTCAGATTTTTGACATAACTGTATCCATTACTTCTATCAAAAATTTTCGCGCCACACCCTGTATATAGAGTGACTACATGGTTTTATTTACATGCCGTAAACAGTTTGTATTGGGCTTGTTCGGTGTGGTGGTATTTGTGGAGGTGTACTTGCGTCACTCGGCAACTAGCGTTGCGTGTGGTCAAATAATTCATCATACAGATTATTGCCTGAATCAGTTTCCTCGCCTACCATCCCTACTAATGATGGTGATAATACGCTGTTAAAGCCGTTAAAAATATTTTTATGATTCGTAATCTTTCTTCAAGCTGACTAATGGAAAGATCCAAAAATGGTAAATAAATAATTCGAAAATAGTCGACAATTGCCGTTTCTGAATATGGATTCATAATTGGATTTGCTCGATTTTTTTAATTATAAGTTTAGCTGAGTCCATGGGGGGATCTATCCCCTAATATACCCTCCCCCGTAAGTATGCCACTGATCGGCTGTAGTGGGTGCATCAAGCGAATCAGAAGCTTGATCCAAAAAAAAATATTTCATCCAATTAAATATAAATATTGAGGAACAAAAGAATTTTGCTATTATCGAAACACATGAGTAAACAATAATCTCTCAACAAAAAATGTTTATCCAAATTTTTTAATTAACTATGCTTTTGTTAATTAGTTAATTTTTACTAGTTGAAAGTTAATATAAAAAAGCTGATTATTTCTAAACTAGGAACCTACATTTTTTTTACTGTTTGGAACTATTTTTAAAAGGGTATAGAAAATATCCTCCTTTGGAAAAATTCTGAAATTTTCATTTTTCACTTTTTTATTAACAATCAAAGGTTTTAAGAAATGAGTAATGTAAATAAAGCTATCAGGAATTGTATTTATTATTATTATTATTTTGTTTTATTAATGCTGAAAGCTAAATAACAATATTTTTTCAAATTTTCAACTTTCATTATTTAAATAATTGTTATAAACAAACACATTGTTAATAACATTTTAGAAAAATATTTTTTAGGAATTTAATCCCCAATGAAAATTATGAGATCACAGATACAAATAATTTGTTTTATGGTTGTGAAAATATTAAACAGGCACCGGACCTCTTTTACGAGATCTACATCAATATAATATACAACTACTAACTCGTATCACATCTCCGTTAGAAACAGGAAATAAGAATATATTCGATTTAATTGTGAAATTTGTCAAGACAACTAATATTGATAGATAATTAATTTATATATCCATATCAGATAGTCTGTGGCAAATAGCGAGAGCTGATGCCCTTGCTACCAACAGAAAATCACACACAAACACAAATAGACCAATCCCAATATAATGCTTATTAACACTCAAAATTTTTTATTTATTTAATTACAGTAAGTCTCAGAAATGGCTACGATATTTATTTGGTAGATGTTTAAAATACTCTTCTTTCATCCACAAATTGAAAGGAAATATCTTATTCAAAGATAAATTTTGGGTGCAGCCATTAGCTGCTATGATACTATGAAATCACTTATTACCCCAAAACTGAAACAAGCTGTTGTTTTTTCTCAGCGTTTGGAGAAAACCTACAAAGTATTTCCTTGAAGCAACTGCGAAATTTTCTATTTCTTACTGTTACAGTAGAATTTGCAATATTTGTAACGTGCCTGAAATGTTGAAATCGCCGACCTATTACCGTTATTAATTTTTTTCGTTTACTTTGCTGTTGCTATGGGAGTGTTTTCACTTTTTGTTTATCATTCTTTACTTTGTTTAATGAAACCTTATTTTATATGACTACTGGGTGATAGCAAATAAATGTTATTTAAATAATGAATTATTTAATTGATAAATGTACATATTACCCTTCTAGATTTACTTTACTTGTATTATATTATTTTATACTAAATCCACAGTTATAACACAAATATCACATTTCAATGGCTATTTTCCTGGGTGACTAAGCGTGTGTGTAATTAAATGACTTTTCTGTGAAAAGTTTGTCAAACAAATGCTCCATTTGTATGTTTTTTTCCGGTGAGTCTATGCAAATGTGTAATCAAACTACTTTTGTGTGAAAAAGTTTTCAAACAAATGTCACACTTGAAAGGCTTTTCTCCTGTGTGCCTTCGCAAATGGGTATTCAAATTACATTTCAGTGCAGACGTTTTCAACCAAACGTCACACTTGAAAGGCTTTTCTCCTGTGTGACATCGCAAATGTGAATTCAAATTATATTTATATGAAAACGTTTTCAAACAAATGTCACAGTTGAATGGTTTTTCTCCTGTGTGACTTCGCAAATGTGTATTCAAATGACTTTTCTGTGAAGACGTTTTCAAACAAATGTCACACTTGAAAGGCTTTTCTACTGTGTGACTTCGCAAATGTGTATTAAAATGACTTTTCAGTGAAAACGTTTTCAAACAAATGTCACATTTGATGGCTTTTCTCCGGTATGACTACGCAAATGTGTATTTAAATTACTTCTCTGTGAAAAAGTTTTTAAACACATGTCGCATTTGAATGACCTTTCTCCTGTCTGACATCGCAAATGTATATTCAAACTACTTTTATGTGAAAACGTTTTCAAACAATTGTCACACTTGAAAGGCTTTTCTCCTGTGTGACTTCGCAAATGTGAATTCAAATGAAATTTATGTGAAAACGTTTTCAAACAAATGTCACACTTGAAAGGCTTTTCTCCTGTGTGACTTCGCAAATGTGTATTCAAATGAATTTTATGTAAAAACGTTTTCAAACAAATGTTTCACTTGAAAGGCTTTTCTCTTGTGTGACTTAGCAAATGTGTATTCTAACAACATTTCAGTGAAAACGTTTTCAAACAAATGTCACAGTTGAAAGGTTTTTCTCCTGTGTGACTTCGCAAATGTGTATTCAAATGACTTTTCTGTGAAAACGTTTTCAAACAAATGTCACACTTGAAAGGCTTTTCTCCTGTGTGACTTCGCAAATGTGTATTAAAATGACTTTTCAGTGAAAACGTTTTCAAACAAATGTAACATTTGATGGCTTTTCTCCGGTATGGCTACGCAAATGTGTATTTCAATTACTCCTCTGTGAAAAAGTTTTTAATCACATGTCGCATTTTAATGGCCTTTCTCCTGTGATATCGCAAATGTATATTCAAACTACTTTTATGTGAAAACGTTTTCAAACAATTGTCACACTTGAAAGGCTTTTCTCCTGTGTGACTTCGCAAAATGTGAATTCAGATGCCATTCCAGTGAAAACTGTTTAAAACAAATGTCACACTTGAAAGGTTTTTCTCCTGTGTGACTTCGCAAATGTGAATTCGAATGATATTGATGTGAAAACGTTTTCAAACAAATGTCACACTTGAATGGCTTTTCTCCGGTATGACTACGCAAATGTGTATTTAAATTACTTTTCTGTGAAAAAGTTTTTAAGCACATGTCGCATTTTAATGGCCTTTCTCCTGTGTGAGATCTTAAATGTATATTCAAACTACTTTTATGTGAAAACGTTTTCAAACAATTGTCACACTTGAAAGGCTTTTCTTCTACGTGACTTCGCAAAATGTGAATTCAGATGCCATTTCAGTGAAAACTATTTAAAACAAATGTTACACTTGAAAGATTTTTCTCTTGTGTGACTTCGCAAATGTGTATTCAAATAACATTTCAGTGAAAACCTTTTCTAACAAATGTCACACTTGAAAGGCTTTTCTCCTGTGTAACTTCGCAAATGTGTATTCAAATGATATTTCTGTGAAAACGTTGTCAAACAAATGTCACACTTGAAAGGCTTTTCTCCGGTGTGACTATGCAAATGTGTATTTAAATTATTTCTCCGTGAGAAAGTTTTCAAACAAATGTCACACTTGAAAGGATTTTCTCCTGTGTAACTTCGCAAATGTGTATTCAAATGATATTTCTGTGAAAACGTTGTCAAACAAATGTCACACTTGAAAGGCTTTTCTCCGGTGTGACTATGCAAATGTGTATTTAAATTATTTCTCCGTGAAAAAGTTTTCAAACAAATGTCACACTTGAAAGGCTTTTCTCTTGTGTGACTTCGCAAATGTGTATTCAAATAACATTTCAGTGAAAACGTTTTCAAACAAATGTCACACTTGAAAGGCTTTTATCCTGTGTGACATCGCAAATGTGAATTCAAATTATATTTATATGAAAACGTTTTCAAACAAATGTCACAGTTGAATGGTTTTTCTCCTCTGTGACTTCGCAAATGTGTATTCAAATGACTTTTCTGTGAAAACGTTTTCAAACAAATGTCACACTTGAAAGACTTTTCTCCGGTGTGACTATGCAAATGTGTATTCAAATTATTTCTCCGTGAAAAAGTTTTCAAACAAATGTCACACTTGAAAGGCTTTTCTCCTGTGTGACTTCGCAAATGTGAACTAAAATTACCTTTCTGTGAAAAAGTTTTCAAACAAATGTCACACTTGAAAGGCTTTTCTCCTGTGTGACTTCGCAAATGTGAATTCAAATTATATTTATGTGAAAACGTTTTCAAACAAATGTCACACTTGAAAGGCATATCTCCTGTGTGACTTCGCAAATGTGTATTCAAATTAATTTTATGTTAAAAAGTTTTCAAACAAATGTCACACTTGAATGGCTTTTCTCCTGTGTGCCTTCGCAAATGTGAATTCAAATGAAATTTATGTGAAAACGTTTTCAAACAAATGTCACACTTGAAAGGCTTTTCTCCTGTGTGACTTCGAAAATGTGTATTCAAATGAACTTTATGTAAAAACGTTTTCAAACAAATGTTTCATTTGAAAGGCTTTTCTCTTGTGTTACTTAGCAAATGTGTATTCAAACAACATTTCAGTGAAAACGTTTTCAAACAAATGTCACAGTTGAATGGTTTTTCTCCTGTGTGACTTCGCAAATGTGTATTCAAATTACATTTCAGTGAAAACGTCTTCAAACAAATGTCACACTTGAAAGGCTTTTCTCCTGTGTGCCTTCGCAAATGTGAATTCAAATGAAATTTATGTGAAAACGTTTTCAAACAAATGTCACACTTGAAAGGCTTTTCTCCTGTGTGACTTCGAAAATGTGTATTCAAATGAACTTTATGTAAAAACGTTTTCAAACAAATGTTTCACTTGAAAGGCTTTTCTCTTGTGTTACTTAGCAAATGTGTATTCAAACAACATTTCAGTGAAAACGTTTTCAAACAAATGTCACAGTTGAATGGTTTTTCTCCTGTGTGACTTCGCAAATGTGTATTCAAATGACTTTTCTGTAAAGACGTTTTCAAACAAATGTCACACTTGAAAGGCTTTTCTACTGTGTGACTTCGCAAATGTGTATTAAAATGACTTTTCAGTGAAAACGTTTTCAAACAAATGTCACATTTGATGGCTTTTCTCCGGTATGACTACGCAAATGTGTATTTAAATTACTTCTCTGTGAAAAAGTTTTTAAACACATGTCGCATTTGAATGACCTTTCTCCTGTCTGACATCGCAAATGTATATTCAAACTACTTTTATGTGAAAACGTTTTCAAACAATTGTCACACTTGAAAGGCTTTTCTCCTGTGTGACTTCGCAAATGTGAATTCAAATGAAATTTATGTGAAAACGTTTTCAAACAAATGTCACACTTGAAAGGCTTTTCTCCTGTGCGACTTCGCAAATGTGTATTCAAATGAATTTTATGTAAAAACGTTTTCAAACAAATGTTTCACTTGAAAGGCTTTTCTCTTGTGTGACTTAGCAAATGTGTATTCTAACAACATTTCAGTGAAAACGTTTTCAAACAAATGTCACAGTTGGAAGGTTTTTCTCCTGTGTGACTTCGCAAATGTGTATTCAAATGACTTTTCTGTGAAAACGTTTTCGAACAAATGTCACACTTGAAAGGCTTTTCTCCTGTGTGACTTCGCAAATGTGTATTAAAATGACTTTTCAGTGAAAACGTTTTCAAACAAATGTCACATTTGATGGCTTTTCTCCGGTATGACTACGCAAATGTGTATTTCAATTACTCCTCTGTGAAAAAGTTTTTAAACACATGTCGCATTTTAATGGCCTTTCTCCTGTGACATCGCAAATGTATATTCAAACTACTTTTATGTGAAAACGTTTTCAAACAATCGTCACACTTGAAAGGCTTTTCTCCTGTGTGACTTCGCAAAATGTGAATTCAGATGCCATTTCAGTGAAAACTGTTTAAAACAAATGTCACACTTGAAAGGTTTTTCTCCTGTGTGACTTCGCAAATGTGAATTCAAATGATATTGATGTGAAAACGTTTTCAAACAAATGTCACACTTGAATGGCTTTTCTCCGGTATGACTACGCAAATGTGTATTTAAATTACTTTTCTGTGAAAAAGTTTCTAAGCACATGTCGCATTTTAATGGCCTTTCTCCTGTGTGACATCGTAAATGTATATTCAAACTACTTTTATGTGAAAACGTTTTCAAACAATTGTCACACTTGAAAGGCTTTTCTTCTACGTGACTTCGCAAAATGTGAATTCAGATGCCATTTCAGTAAAAACTATTTAAAACAAATGTCACACTTGAAAGATTTTTCTCTTGTGTGACTTCGCAAATGTGTATTCAAATAACATTTCAGTGAAAACGTTTTCAAACAAGTGTCACACTTGAAAGGCTTTTATCCTGTGTGACTTCGCAAATGTGTATTCAAATGACTTTTCTGTGAAAACGTTTTCAAACAAATGTCACACTTGAAAGACTTTTCTCCGGTGTGACTATGCAAATGTGTATTTAAATTATTTCTCCGTGAAAAAGTTTTCAAACAAATCTCACACTTGAAAGGCTTTTCTCCTGTGTAACTTCGCAAATGTGTATTCAAATGATATTTCTGTGAAAACGTTGTCAAACAAATGTCACACTTGAAAGGCTTTTCTCCGGTGTGACTATGCAAATGTGTATTCAAATGACTTTTCTGTGAAAACGTTTTCAAACAAATGTCACACTTGAAAGACTTTTCTCCGGTGTGACTATGCAAATGTGTATTTAAATCATTTCTCCGTGAAAAAGTTTTCAAACAAATGTCACACTTGAAAGGCTTTTCTCCTGTGTAACTTCGCAAATGTGTATTCAAATGATATTTCTGTGAAAACGTTGTCAAACAAATGTCACACTTGAAAGGCTTTTCTCCGGTGTGACTATGCAAATGTGTATTTAAATTATTTCTCCGTGAAAAAGTTTTCAAACAAATGTCACACTTGAAAGGCTTTTCTCTCGTGTGACTTCTCAAATGTGTATTCAAATAACATTTCAGTGAAAACGTTTTCAAACAAATGTCACACTTGAAAGGCTTTTATCCTGTGTGATTTCGCAAATGTGTATTCAAATGACTTTTCTGTGAAAACGTTTTCAAACAAATGTCACACTTGAAAGACTTTTCTCCGGTGTGACTATGCAAATGTGTATTTAAATTATTTCTCCGTGAAAAAGTTTTCAAACAAATGTCACACTTGAAAGGCTTTTCTCCTGTGTAACTTCGCAAATGTGTATTCAAATGATATTTCTGTGAAAACGTTGTCACACTTGAAAGGCTTTTCTCCGGTGTGACTATGCAAATGTGTATTTAAATTATTTCTCCGTGAAAAAGTTTTCAAACAAATGTCACACTTGAAAGGCTTTTCTCTCGTGTGACTTCTCAAATGTGTATTCAAATAACATTTCAGTGAAAACGTTTTCAAACAAATGTCACACTTGAAAGGCTTTTATCCTGTGTGATTTCGCAAATGTGTATTCAAATGACTTTTCTGTGAAAACGTTTTCAAACAAATGTCACACTTGAAAGACTTTTCTCCGGTGTGACTATGCAAATGTGTATTTAAATTATTTCTCCGTGAAAAAGTTTTCAAACAAATGTCACACTTGAAAGGCTTTTCTCCTGTGTGACTTCGCAAATGTGAACTAAAATTACCTTTCTGTGAAAAAGTTTTCAAACAAATGTCACGCTTGAAAGGCTTTTCTCCTGTGTGACTTCGCAAATGTGAATTCAAATTATATTTATGTGAAAACGTTTTCAAACAAATGTCACACTTGAAAGGCATATCTCCTGTGTGACTTCGCAAATGTGTATTCAAACTAATTTTATGTAAAAAAGTTTTCAAACAAATGTCACACTTGAAAGGCATTTCTCCTGTGTGACTTCGCAAATGCGTTTTAAAATTACCTTTCTGTGAAAAAGTTTTCAAACAAATGTCACACTTGAAAGGCTTTTCTCCTGTGTGACTTCGCAAATGTGAATTCAAATTATATTCATGTGAAAACGTTTTCAAACAAATGTCACACTTGAAAGGCATATCTCCTGTGTGACTTCGCAAATGTGTATTAAAATTAATTTCATGTAAAAAAGTTTTCAAACAAATGTCACACTTGAAAGGCTTTTCTCCTGTGTGACTTCGCAAATGTGAATTCAAATTATATTTATGTGAAAACGTTTTCAAACAAATGTCACACTTGAAAGGCATATCTCCTGTGTGACTTCGCAAATGTGTATTCAAATTAATTTTATGTTAAAAAGTTTTCAAACAAATGTCACACTTGAATGGCTTTTCTCCTGTGTGCCTTCGCAAATGTGAATTCAAATGAAATTTATGTGAAAACGTTTTCAAACAAATGTCACACTTGAAAGGCTTTTCTCCTGTGTGACTTCGAAAATGTGTATTCAAATGAACTTTATGTAAAAACGTTTTCAAACAAATGTTTCATTTGAAAGGCTTTTCTCTTGTGTTACTTAGCAAATGTGTATTCAAACAACATTTCAGTGAAAACGTTTTCAAACAAATGTCACAGTTGAATGGTTTTTCTCCTGTGTGACTTCGCAAATGTGTATTCAAATTACATTTCAGTGAAAACGTCTTCAAACAAATGTCACACTTGAAAGGCTTTTCTCCTGTGTGCCTTCGCAAATGTGAATTCAAATGAAATTTATGTGAAAACGTTTTCAAACAAATGTCACACTTGAAAGGCTTTTCTCCTGTGTGACTTCGAAAATGTGTATTCAAATGAACTTTATGTAAAAACGTTTTCAAACAAATGTTTCACTTGAAAGGCTTTTCTCTTGTGTTACTTAGCAAATGTGTATTCAAACAACATTTCAGTGAAAACGTTTTCAAACAAATGTCACAGTTGAATGGTTTTTCTCCTGTGTGACTTCGCAAATGTGTATTCAAATGACTTTTCTGTAAAGACGTTTTCAAACAAATGTCACACTTGAAAGGCTTTTCTACTGTGTGACTTCGCAAATGTGTATTAAAATGACTTTTCAGTGAAAACGTTTTCAAACAAATGTCACATTTGATGGCTTTTCTCCGGTATGACTACGCAAATGTGTATTTAAATTACTTCTCTGTGAAAAAGTTTTTAAACACATGTCGCATTTGAATGACCTTTCTCCTGTCTGACATCGCAAATGTATATTCAAACTACTTTTATGTGAAAACGTTTTCAAACAATTGTCACACTTGAAAGGCTTTTCTCCTGTGTGACTTCGCAAATGTGAATTCAAATGAAATTTATGTGAAAACGTTTTCAAACAAATGTCACACTTGAAAGGCTTTTCTCCTGTGCGACTTCGCAAATGTGTATTCAAATGAATTTTATGTAAAAACGTTTTCAAACAAATGTTTCACTTGAAAGGCTTTTCTCTTGTGTGACTTAGCAAATGTGTATTCTAACAACATTTCAGTGAAAACGTTTTCAAACAATCGTCACACTTGAAAGGCTTTTCTCCTGTGTGACTTCGCAAAATGTGAATTCAGATGCCATTTCAGTGAAAACTGTTTAAAACAAATGTCACACTTGAAAGGTTTTTCTCCTGTGTGACTTCGCAAATGTGAATTCAAATGATATTGATGTGAAAACGTTTTCAAACAAATGTCACACTTGAATGGCTTTTCTCCGGTATGACTACGCAAATGTGTATTTAAATTACTTTTCTGTGAAAAAGTTTCTAAGCACATGTCGCATTTTAATGGCCTTTCTCCTGTGTGACATCGTAAATGTATATTCAAACTACTTTTATGTGAAAACGTTTTCAAACAATTGTCACACTTGAAAGGCTTTTCTTCTACGTGACTTCGCAAAATGTGAATTCAGATGCCATTTCAGTAAAAACTATTTAAAACAAATGTCACACTTGAAAGATTTTTCTCTTGTGTGACTTCGCAAATGTGTATTCAAATAACATTTCAGTGAAAACGTTTTCAAACAAGTGTCACACTTGAAAGGCTTTTATCCTGTGTGACTTCGCAAATGTGTATTCAAATGACTTTTCTGTGAAAACGTTTTCAAACAAATGTCACACTTGAAAGACTTTTCTCCGGTGTGACTATGCAAATGTGTATTTAAATTATTTCTCCGTGAAAAAGTTTTCAAACAAATCTCACACTTGAAAGGCTTTTCTCCTGTGTAACTTCGCAAATGTGTATTCAAATGATATTTCTGTGAAAACGTTGTCAAACAAATGTCACACTTGAAAGGCTTTTCTCCGGTGTGACTATGCAAATGTGTATTCAAATGACTTTTCTGTGAAAACGTTTTCAAACAAATGTCACACTTGAAAGACTTTTCTCCGGTGTGACTATGCAAATGTGTATTTAAATCATTTCTCCGTGAAAAAGTTTTCAAACAAATGTCACACTTGAAAGGCTTTTCTCCTGTGTAACTTCGCAAATGTGTATTCAAATGATATTTCTGTGAAAACGTTGTCAAACAAATGTCACACTTGAAAGGCTTTTCTCCGGTGTGACTATGCAAATGTGTATTTAAATTATTTCTCCGTGAAAAAGTTTTCAAACAAATGTCACACTTGAAAGGCTTTTCTCTCGTGTGACTTCTCAAATGTGTATTCAAATAACATTTCAGTGAAAACGTTTTCAAACAAATGTCACACTTGAAAGGCTTTTATCCTGTGTGATTTCGCAAATGTGTATTCAAATGACTTTTCTGTGAAAACGTTTTCAAACAAATGTCACACTTGAAAGACTTTTCTCCGGTGTGACTATGCAAATGTGTATTTAAATTATTTCTCCGTGAAAAAGTTTTCAAACAAATGTCACACTTGAAAGGCTTTTCTCCTGTGTAACTTCGCAAATGTGTATTCAAATGATATTTCTGTGAAAACGTTGTCACACTTGAAAGGCTTTTCTCCGGTGTGACTATGCAAATGTGTATTTAAATTATTTCTCCGTGAAAAAGTTTTCAAACAAATGTCACACTTGAAAGGCTTTTCTCTCGTGTGACTTCTCAAATGTGTATTCAAATAACATTTCAGTGAAAACGTTTTCAAACAAATGTCACACTTGAAAGGCTTTTATCCTGTGTGATTTCGCAAATGTGTATTCAAATGACTTTTCTGTGAAAACGTTTTCAAACAAATGTCACACTTGAAAGACTTTTCTCCGGTGTGACTATGCAAATGTGTATTTAAATTATTTCTCCGTGAAAAAGTTTTCAAACAAATGTCACACTTGAAAGGCTTTTCTCCTGTGTGACTTCGCAAATGTGAACTAAAATTACCTTTCTGTGAAAAAGTTTTCAAACAAATGTCACGCTTGAAAGGCTTTTCTCCTGTGTGACTTCGCAAATGTGAATTCAAATTATATTTATGTGAAAACGTTTTCAAACAAATGTCACACTTGAAAGGCATATCTCCTGTGTGACTTCGCAAATGTGTATTCAAACTAATTTTATGTAAAAAAGTTTTCAAACAAATGTCACACTTGAAAGGCATTTCTCCTGTGTGACTTCGCAAATGCGTTTTAAAATTACCTTTCTGTGAAAAAGTTTTCAAACAAATGTCACACTTGAAAGGCTTTTCTCCTGTGTGACTTCGCAAATGTGAATTCAAATTATATTCATGTGAAAACGTTTTCAAACAAATGTCACACTTGAAAGGCATATCTCCTGTGTGACTTCGCAAATGTGTATTAAAATTAATTTCATGTAAAAAAGTTTTCAAACAAATGTCACACTTGAATGGCTTTTCTCCTGTGTGCCTTCGCAAATGTGTATTCGAATTACCTTTCTGTGAAAAAGTTTTCAAACAAATGTCACACTTGAAAGGCTTTTCTCCTGTGTGACTTCGCAAATGTGAACTAAAATTACCTTTCTGTGAAAAAGTTTTCAAACAAATGTCACGCTTGAAAGGCTTTTCTCCTGTGTGACTTCGAAAATGTGTATTCAAATGAACTTTATGTAAAAACGTTTTCAAACAAATGTTTCATTTGAAAGGCTTTTCTCTTGTGTTACTTAGCAAATGTGTATTCAAACAACATTTCAGTGAAAACGTTTTCAAACAAATGTCACAGTTGAATGGTTTTTCTCCTGTGTGACTTCGCAAATGTGTATTCAAATTACATTTCAGTGAAAACGTCTTCAAACAAATGTCACACTTGAAAGGCTTTTCTCCTGTGTGCCTTCGCAAATGTGAATTCAAATGAAATTTATGTGAAAACGTTTTCAAACAAATGTCACACTTGAAAGGCTTTTCTCCTGTGTGACTTCGAAAATGTGTATTCAAATGAACTTTATGTAAAAACGTTTTCAAACAAATGTTTCACTTGAAAGGCTTTTCTCTTGTGTTACTTAGCAAATGTGTATTCAAACAACATTTCAGTGAAAACGTTTTCAAACAAATGTCACAGTTGAATGGTTTTTCTCCTGTGTGACTTCGCAAATGTGTATTCAAATGACTTTTCTGTAAAGACGTTTTCAAACAAATGTCACACTTGAAAGGCTTTTCTACTGTGTGACTTCGCAAATGTGTATTAAAATGACTTTTCAGTGAAAACGTTTTCAAACAAATGTCACATTTGATGGCTTTTCTCCGGTATGACTACGCAAATGTGTATTTAAATTACTTCTCTGTGAAAAAGTTTTTAAACACATGTCGCATTTGAATGACCTTTCTCCTGTCTGACATCGCAAATGTATATTCAAACTACTTTTATGTGAAAACGTTTTCAAACAATTGTCACACTTGAAAGGCTTTTCTCCTGTGTGACTTCGCAAATGTGAATTCAAATGAAATTTATGTGAAAACGTTTTCAAACAAATGTCACACTTGAAAGGCTTTTCTCCTGTGCGACTTCGCAAATGTGTATTCAAATGAATTTTATGTAAAAACGTTTTCAAACAAATGTTTCACTTGAAAGGCTTTTCTCTTGTGTGACTTAGCAAATGTGTATTCTAACAACATTTCAGTGAAAACGTTTTCAAACAAATGTCACAGTTGGAAGGTTTTTCTCCTGTGTGACTTCGCAAATGTGTATTCAAATGACTTTTCTGTGAAAACGTTTTCGAACAAATGTCACACTTGAAAGGCTTTTCTCCTGTGTGACTTCGCAAATGTGTATTAAAATGACTTTTCAGTGAAAACGTTTTCAAACAAATGTCACATTTGATGGCTTTTCTCCGGTATGACTACGCAAATGTGTATTTCAATTACTCCTCTGTGAAAAAGTTTTTAAACACATGTCGCATTTTAATGGCCTTTCTCCTGTGACATCGCAAATGTATATTCAAACTACTTTTATGTGAAAACGTTTTCAAACAATCGTCACACTTGAAAGGCTTTTCTCCTGTGTGACTTCGCAAAATGTGAATTCAGATGCCATTTCAGTGAAAACTGTTTAAAACAAATGTCACACTTGAAAGGTTTTTCTCCTGTGTGACTTCGCAAATGTGAATTCAAATGATATTGATGTGAAAACGTTTTCAAACAAATGTCACACTTGAATGGCTTTTCTCCGGTATGACTACGCAAATGTGTATTTAAATTACTTTTCTGTGAAAAAGTTTCTAAGCACATGTCGCATTTTAATGGCCTTTCTCCTGTGTGACATCGTAAATGTATATTCAAACTACTTTTATGTGAAAACGTTTTCAAACAATTGTCACACTTGAAAGGCTTTTCTTCTACGTGACTTCGCAAAATGTGAATTCAGATGCCATTTCAGTAAAAACTATTTAAAACAAATGTCACACTTGAAAGATTTTTCTCTTGTGTGACTTCGCAAATGTGTATTCAAATAACATTTCAGTGAAAACGTTTTCAAACAAGTGTCACACTTGAAAGGCTTTTATCCTGTGTGACTTCGCAAATGTGTATTCAAATGACTTTTCTGTGAAAACGTTTTCAAACAAATGTCACACTTGAAAGACTTTTCTCCGGTGTGACTATGCAAATGTGTATTTAAATTATTTCTCCGTGAAAAAGTTTTCAAACAAATCTCACACTTGAAAGGCTTTTCTCCTGTGTAACTTCGCAAATGTGTATTCAAATGATATTTCTGTGAAAACGTTGTCAAACAAATGTCACACTTGAAAGGCTTTTCTCCGGTGTGACTATGCAAATGTGTATTCAAATGACTTTTCTGTGAAAACGTTTTCAAACAAATGTCACACTTGAAAGACTTTTCTCCGGTGTGACTATGCAAATGTGTATTTAAATCATTTCTCCGTGAAAAAGTTTTCAAACAAATGTCACACTTGAAAGGCTTTTCTCCTGTGTAACTTCGCAAATGTGTATTCAAATGATATTTCTGTGAAAACGTTGTCAAACAAATGTCACACTTGAAAGGCTTTTCTCCGGTGTGACTATGCAAATGTGTATTTAAATTATTTCTCCGTGAAAAAGTTTTCAAACAAATGTCACACTTGAAAGGCTTTTCTCTCGTGTGACTTCTCAAATGTGTATTCAAATAACATTTCAGTGAAAACGTTTTCAAACAAATGTCACACTTGAAAGGCTTTTATCCTGTGTGATTTCGCAAATGTGTATTCAAATGACTTTTCTGTGAAAACGTTTTCAAACAAATGTCACACTTGAAAGACTTTTCTCCGGTGTGACTATGCAAATGTGTATTTAAATTATTTCTCCGTGAAAAAGTTTTCAAACAAATGTCACACTTGAAAGGCTTTTCTCCTGTGTGACTTCGCAAATGTGAACTAAAATTACCTTTCTGTGAAAAAGTTTTCAAACAAATGTCACGCTTGAAAGGCTTTTCTCCTGTGTGACTTCGCAAATGTGAATTCAAATTATATTTATGTGAAAACGTTTTCAAACAAATGTCACACTTGAAAGGCATATCTCCTGTGTGACTTCGCAAATGTGTATTCAAACTAATTTTATGTAAAAAAGTTTTCAAACAAATGTCACACTTGAAAGGCATTTCTCCTGTGTGACTTCGCAAATGCGTTTTAAAATTACCTTTCTGTGAAAAAGTTTTCAAACAAATGTCACACTTGAAAGGCTTTTCTCCTGTGTGACTTCGCAAATGTGAATTCAAATTATATTCATGTGAAAACGTTTTCAAACAAATGTCACACTTGAAAGGCATATCTCCTGTGTGACTTCGCAAATGTGTATTAAAATTAATTTCATGTAAAAAAGTTTTCAAACAAATGTCACACTTGAATGGCTTTTCTCCTGTGTGCCTTCGCAAATGTGTATTCAAATTACCTTTCTGTGAAAAAGTTTTCAAACAAATGTCACACTTGAAAGGCTTTTCTCCTGTGTGACTTCGCAAATGTGAACTAAAATTACCTTTCTGTGAAAAAGTTTTCAAACAAATGTCACGCTTGAAAGGCTTTTCTCCTGTGTGACTTCGCAAATGTGAATTCAAATTATATTTATGTGAAAACGTTTTCAAACAAATGTCACACTTGAAAGGCATATCTCCTGTGTGACTTCGCAAATGTGTATGCAAATTAATTTTATGTAAAAAAGTTTTCAAACAAATGTCACACTTGAATGGCCTTTCTCCTGTGTGCCTTCGCAAATGTGTATTGAAATTACCTTTCTGTGAAAAAGTTTTCAAACAAATGTCAATCTTGAAGGGCTTTTCTCCTGTGTGACTTCGCAAATGTGAATTCAAATTATATTCATGTGAAAACGTTTTCGAACATATGTCACACTTGAAAGACATATCTCCTGTGTGACTTCGCAAATGTGTATTCAAATTAATTTTATGTAAAAAAGTTTTCAAACAAATGTCACACTTGAATGGCTTTTCTCCTGTGTGCCTTCGCAAATGTGAATTCAAATGATATTTATGTGAAAACGTTTTCAAACAAATGTCACACTTGAAAGGCATATCTCCTGTGTGACTTCGCAAATGTGTATGCAAATTAATTTTATGTAAAAAAGTTTTCAAACAAATGTCACACTTGAATGGCCTTTCTCCTGTGTGCCTTCGCAAATGTGTATTGAAATTACCTTTCTGTGAAAAAGTTTTCAAACAAATGTCAATCTTGAAGGGCTTTTCTCCTGTGTGACTTCGCAAATGTGAATTCAAATTATATTCATGTGAAAACGTTTTCGAACATATGTCACACTTGAAAGACATATCTCCTGTGTGACTTCGCAAATGTGTATTCAAATTAATTTTATGTAAAAAAGTTTTCAAACAAATGTCACACTTGAATGGCTTTTCTCCTGTGTGCCTTCGCAAATGTGAATTCAAATGATATTTATGTGAAAACGTTTTCAAACAAATGTCACACTTGAAAGGCTTTTCTCCTGTGTGACTTCGAAAATGTGTATTCAAATGAACTTTACGTAAAAACCTTTTCAAACAAATGTTTCACTTGAAAGGCTTTTCTCTTGTGTTACTTAGCAAATGTGTATTCAAACAACATTTCAGTGAAAACGTTTTCAAACAAATGTCACAGTTGAATGGTTTTTCTCCTGTGTGACTTCGCAAATGTGTATTCAAATGACTTTTCTGTGAAGACGTTTTCAAACAAATGTCACACTTGAAAGGCTTTTCTACTGTGTGACTTCGCAAATGTGTATTAAAATGACTTTTCAGTGAAAACGTTTTCAAACAAATGTCACATTTGATGGCTTTTCTCCGGTATGACTACGCAAATGTGTATTTAAATTACTTCTCTGTGAAAAAGTTTTTAAACACATGTCGCATTTGAATGACCTTTCTCCTGTCTGACATCGCAAATGTATATTCAAACTACTTTTATGTGAAAACGTTTTCAAACAATTGTCACACTTGAAAGGATTTTCTCCTGTGTGACTTCGCAAATGTGAATTCAAATGAAATTTATGTGAAAACGTTTTCAAACAAATGTCACACTTGAAAGGCTTTTCTCCTGTGCGACTTCGCAAATGTGTATTCAAATGAATTTTATGTAAAAACGTTTTCAAACCAATGTTTCACTTGAAAGGCTTTTCTCTTGTGTGACTTAGCAAATGTGTATTCTAACAACATTTCAGTGAAAACGTTTTCAAACAAATGTCACAGTTGGAAGGTTTTTCTCCTGTGTGACTTCGCAAATGTGTATTCAAATGACTTTTCTGTGAAAACGTTTTCGAACAAATGTCACACTTGAAAGGCTTTTCTCCTGTGTGACTTCGCAAATGTGTATTAAAATGACTTTTCAGTGAAAACGTTTTCAAACAAATGTCACATTTGATGGCTTTTCTCCGGTATGACTACGCAAATGTGTATTTCAATTACTCCTCTGTTTAAAAGTTTTTAAACACAGGTCGCATTTTAATGGCCTTTCTCCTGTGACATCGCAAATGTATATTTAAACTACTTTTATGTGAAAACGTTTTCAAACAATCGTCACACTTGAAAGGCTTTTCTCCTGTGTGACTTCGCAAAATGTGAATTCAGATGCCATTTCAGTGAAAACTGTTTAAAACAAATGTCACACTTGAAAGGTTTTTCTCCTGTGTGACTTCGCAAATGTGAATTCAAATGATATTGATGTGAAAACGTTTTCAAACAAATGTCACACTTGAATGGCTTTTCTCCGGTATGACTACGCAAATGTGTATTTAAATTACTTTTCTGTGAAAAAGTTTCTAAGCACATGTCGCATTTTAATGGCCTTTCTCCTGTGTGACATCGTAAATGTATATTCAAACTACTTTTATGTGAAAACGTTTTCAAACAATTGTCACACTTGAAAGGCTTTTCTTCTACGTGACTTCGCAAAATGTGAATTCAGATGCCATTTCAGTGAAAACTATTTAAAACAAATGTCACACTTGAAAGATTTTTCTCTTGTGTGACTTCGCAAATGTGTATTCAAATAACATTTCAGTGAAAACGTTTTCAAACAAGTGTCACACTTGAAAGACTTTTCTCCGGTGTGACTATGCAAATGTGTATTTAAATTATTTCTCCGTGAAAAAGTTTTCAAACAAATGTCACACTTGAAAGGCTTTTCTCCTGTGTAACTTCGCAAATGTGTATTCAAATGATATTTCTGTGAAAACGTTGTCAAACAAATGTCACACTTGAAAGGCTTTTCTCCGGTGTGACTATGCAAATGTGTATTTAAATTATTTCTCCGTGAAAAAGTTTTCAAACAAATGTCACACTTGAAAGGCTTTTCTCTTGTGTGACTTCGCAAATGTGTATTCAAATAACATTTCAGTGAAAACGTTTTCAAACAAATGTCACACTTGAAAGGCTTTTATCCTGTGTGATTTCGCAAATGTGTATTCAAATGACTTTTCTGTGAAAATGTTTTAATTTTATGTAAAAAAGTTTTCAAACAAAAGTCACACTTGAATGGCTTTTCTCCTGTGTGCCTTCGCAAATGTGTATTCAAATTACCTTCCTGTGAAAAAGTTTTCAAACAAATGTCACACTTGAAAGGCTTTTCTCCTGTGTGACTTCGCAAATGTGAATTCAAATTATATTCATGTGAAAACGTTTTCAAACAAATGTCACACTTGAAAGGCATATCTCCTGTGTGACTTCGCAAATGTGTATTCAAATTAATTTTATGTAAAAAAGTTTTCAAACAAATGTTACACTTGAATGGCCTTTCTCCTGTGTGCCTTCGCAAATGTGTATTCAAATTACCTTTCTGTGAAAAAGTTTTCAAACAAATGTCACACTTGAAAGGCTTTTCTCCTGTGTGACTTCGCAAATGTGAATTCAAATTATATTCATGTGAAAACGTTTTCAAACAAATGTCACACTTGAAAGGCTTTTATCCTGTCTGATTTCGCAAATGTGTATTCAAATGACTTTTCTGTGAAAACGTTTTCAAACAAATGTCACACTTAAAAAGACTTTTCTCCGGTGTGACTATGCAAATGTGTATTTAAATTATTTCTCCGTGAAAAAGTTTTCAAACAAATGTCACACTTGAAAGGCTTTTCTCCTGTGTGACTTCGCAAATGTGAACTAAAATTACCTTTCTGTGAAAAAGTTTTCAAACAAATGTCACACTTGAAAGGCTTTTCTCCTGTGTGACTTCGCAAATGTGAATTCAAATTATATTTATGTGAAAACGTTTTCAAACAAATGTCACACTTGAAAGGCATATCTCCTGTGTGACTTCGCAAATGTGTATTCAAACTAATTTTATGTAAAAAAGTTTTCAAACAAATGTCACACTTGAAAGGCATTTCTCCTAAGTGACTTCGCAAATGCTTTTTAAAATTACCTTTCTGTGAAAAAGTTTACAAACAAATGTCACACATGAAAGGCTTTTCTCCTGTGTGACTTCGCAAATGTGAATTCAAATTATATTCATGTGAAAACGTTTTCAAACAAATGTCACACTTGAAAGGCATATCTCCTGTGTGACTTCGCAAATGTGTATTCAAATTAATTTTATGTAAAAAAGTTTTCAAACAAATGTCACACTTGAATGGCTTTTCTCCTGTGTGCCTTCGCAAATGTGTATTCAAATTACCTTTCTGTGAAAAAGTTTTCAAACAAATGTCACACTTGAAAGGCTTTTCTCCTGTGTGACTTCGCAAATGTGAATTCAAATTATATTCATGTGAAAACGTTTTCAAACAAATGTCACACTTGAAAGGCAAATCTCCTGTGTGACTTCGCAAATGTGTATTCAAATTAATTTTATGTAAAAAAGTTTTCAAACAAATGTTACACTTGAATGGCCTTTCTCCTGTGTGCCTTCGCAAATGTGTATTCAAATTACCTTTCTGTGAAAAAAATTTCAAACAAATGTCACACTTGAAAGGCTTTTCTCCTGTGTGACTTCGCAAATGTGAATTCAAATTATATTCATGTGAAAACGTTTTCAAACAAATGTCACACTTGAAAGACATATCTCCTGTGTGACTTCGCAAATGTGTATTCAAATTAATTTTATGTAAAAAAGTTTTCAAACAAATGTCACACTTGAATGGCTTTTCTCCTGTGTGCCTTCGCAAATGTGAATTCAAATGACATTTATGTGAAAACGTTTTCAAACAAATGTCACACTTGAAAGGCTTTTCTCCTGTGTGACTTCGAAAATGTGTATTCAAATGAACTTTATGTAAAAACGTTTTCAAACAAATGTTTCACTTGAAAGGCTTTTCTCTTGTGTGACTTAGCAAATGTGTATTCAAACAACATTTCAGTGAAAACGTTTTCAAACAAATGTCACAGTTGAATGGTTTTTCTCCTGTGTGACTTCGCAAATGTGTATTCAAATGACTTTTCTGTGGAGACGTTTTCAAACAAATGTCACACTTGAAAGGCTTTTCTACTGTGTGACTTCGCAAATGTGTATTAAAATGACTTTTCAGTGAAAACGTTTTCAAACAAATGTCACATTTGATGGCTTTTCTCCGGTATGACTACGCAAATGTGTATTTCAATTACTCCTCTGTGAAAAAGTTTTTAAACACATGTCGCATTTTAATGGCCTTTCTCCTGTGACATCGCAAATGTATATTCAAACTACTTTTATGTGAAAACGTTTTCAAACAATCGTCACACTTGAAAGGCTTTTCTCCTGTGTGACTTCGCAAAATGTGAATTCAGATGCCATTTCAGTGAAAACTGTTTAAAACAAATGTCACACTTGAAAGGTTTTTCTCCTGTGTGACTTCGCAAATGTGAATTCAAATGATATTGATGTGAAAACGTTTTCAAACAAATGTCACACTTGAATGGCTTTTCTCCGGTATGACTACGCAAATGTGTATTTAAATTACTTTTCTGTGAAAAAGTTTTTAAGCACATGTCGCATTTTAATGGCCTTTCTCCTGTGTGACATCGTAAATATATATTCAAACTACTTTTATGTGAAAACGTTTTCAAACAATTGTCACACTTGAAAGGCTTTTCTTCTACGTGACTTCGCAAAATGTGAATTCAGATGCCATTTCAGTGAAAACTATTTAAAACAAATGTCACACTTGAAAGATTTTTCTCTTGTGTGACTTCGCAAATGTGTATTCAAATAACATTTCAGTGAAAACGTTTTCTAACAAATGTCACACTTGAAAGGCTTTTCTCCTGTGTAACTTCGCAAATGTGTATTCAAATGATATTTCTGTGAAAACGTTGTCAAACAAATGTCACACTTGAAAGGCTTTTCTCCGGTGTGACTATGCAAATGTGTATTTAAATTATTTCTCCGTGAAAAAGTTTTCAAACAAATGTCACACTTTTCTCTTGTGTGACTTCGCAAATGTGTATTCAAATAACATTTCAGTGAAAACGTTTTCAAACAAATGTCACACTTGAAAGGCTTTTATCCTGTGTGACATCGCAAATGTGAATTCAAATTATATTTATATGAAAACGTTTTCAAACAAATGTCACAGTTGAATGGTTTTTCTCCTGTGTGACTTCGCAAATGTGTATTCAAATGACTTTTCTGTGAAAACGTTTTCAAACAAATGTCACACTTGAAAGACTTTTCTCCGGTGTGACTATGCAAATGTGTATTTACATTATTTCTCCGTGAAAAAGTTTTCAAACAAATGTCACACTTGAAAGGCTTTTCTCCTGTGTGACTTCGCAAATGTGAACTAAAATTACCTTTCTGTGAAAAAGTTTCCAAACAAATGTCACACTTGAAAGGCTTTTCTCCTGTGTGACTTCGCAAATGTGAATTCAAATTATATTTATGTGAAAACGTTTTCAAACAAATGTCACACTTGAAAGGCATATCTCCTGTGTGACTTCGCAAATGTGTATTCAAATTAATTTTATGTAAAAAAGTTTTCAAACAAATGTCACACTTGAATGGCTTTTCTCCTGTGTGCCTTCGCAAATGTGTATTCAAATTACCTTTCTGTGAAAAAGTTTTCAAACAAATGTCACACTTGAAAGGCTTTTCTCCTGTGTGACTTCGCAAATGTGAATTCAAATTATATTCATGTTGAAACGTTTTCAAACAAATGTCACACTTGAAAGGCATATCTCCTGTGTGACTTCGCAAATGTGTATTCAAATTAATTTTATGTAAAAAAGTTTTCAAACAAATGTCACACTTGAATGGCCTTTCTTCTGTGTGCCTTCGCAAATGTGTATTCAAATTACCTTTCTGTGAAAAAGTTTTCAGACAAATGTTACACTTGAAAGGCTTTTCTCCTGTGTGACTTCGCAAATGTGTATTCAAATTAATTTTATGTAAAAAAGTTTTCAAACAAATGTTACACTTGAATGGCCTTTCTCCTGTGTGCCTTCGCAAATGTGTATTCAAATGACATTTCAGTGAAAATGTTTTCAAACAAATGTCACACTTGAAAGGCTTTTCTCCTGTGTGACTTCGCAAATGTGAATTCAAATTATATTTATGCGAAAACGTTTTTAAACAAATGTCACACTTGAAAGGCATTTCTCCTTTGTGACTCCGCAAATGCGTATTCAAATTACCTTTCTGTGAAAAAGTTTTCAAACAAATGTCACACTTGAAAGGCTTTTCTCCTGTGTGACTTCGCAAATGTGAATTCAAAGTATATTCATGTGAAAACGTTTTCAAACAAATGTCACACTTGAAAGGCATATCTCCTGTGTGACTTCGCAAATGTGTATTCAAATTAATTTTATGTAAAAAAGTTTTCAAACAAATGTCACACTTGAATGGCTTTTCTCCTGTGTGCCTTCGCAAATGTTTATTCAAATGACATTTCAGTGAAAATGTTTTCAAACAAATGTCACACTTGAAAGGCTTTTCTCCTGTGTGACTTCGCAAATGTATATTCAAATAACATTTATGTAAAAACGTTTTCAAACAAATGTCACACTTGAAAGGCATTTCTCCTGTGTGACTTCGCAAATGCGTTTTCAAATTACCTTTCTGTGAAAAAGTTTTCAAACAAATGTCACACTTGAAAGGCTTTTCTCCTGCGTGACTTCGCAAATGTGAATTCAAATTATATTCATGTGAAAACGTTTTCAAACAAATGTCACACTTGAAAGGCATATCTCCTGTGTGACTTCGCAAATGTGTATTCAAATTAATTTTATGTAAAAAAGTTTTCAAACAAATGTCACACTTGAATGGCTTTTCTCCCGTGTGCCTTCGCAAATGTGTATTCAAATGACATTTCAGTGAAAATGTTTTCAAACAAATGTCACACTTGAAAGGCTTTTCTCCTGTGTGACTTCGCAAATGCGTATTCAAATGACTTTTCTGTGAAAACGTTTTCAAACAAACGTCACACTTGAAAGGCTTTTCTCCTGTGTGACTTAGCAAATGTGTATTCAAATGACTTTTCAGTGAAAACGTTTTCAAGCAAATGTCGCATCTGAATGGCGTTTCTCCTGTGTGAACACACAAATGTCTGTTTAAAACACTTCTATTCGAATTCTGACCTTCATCTAAACTCAACTTGAAATTATCAGTGAATTCGATATCCTGCAACTCTGCTTTCAAATCGTGTTCCACTATTTCAATTTCATTTTTTACATCATCATCAAGGTTTCTGAGAATGGTGATGTCAGTTACTTGACTTTTTCTGCATCTTATATTTTTCTGGTAAAATTTCGTTTTATATAGTAACTTCTTCTGTTCCAAACAATGAATTATAGAATAGTGACTAAGCAGTTCTATTTGTTTTGTGAATAAATTTCCACAAAACGCACATATCATTATACCAGCAATAGTATTTGGGTTTAGGTGGTTTCCATTTGTTAGTAGTTCTGCAAAGAAAATTAAAACTGGATTAAAGATTTCAAATTTGTGTGAGTATAAAAAAATATGAAAATTCTATCAACATATTACTGGGACTAAATGTTTTTTTTTCTAAAATTGGAATTTTCATGCTAATATGTCTATAAAGAGGTATTGCTTCCCGTTGCGAGAGCTGATAAATCTAATATTTATTTACAAACTATGAAAAATAAGCTGAAATTGTCATCTCACATTCTATTTAAATGAAACAATTCAATAAATCTTCTTTCTGAGATAGCAAAAGGCATGATTATATTCTACGGTTGCTCCGTAAATACGAAGGTAGAGGTGGTAGTGGCCAGACTGCACGTCATCTAGTATACTTTTGCTCTGGTGCTTCGTTGTTATTGTCACAGACAGTGACGTAGCTAAACATGGGTAAAGCGGGCCCTCGCCCACGGCCTCGCACATAAAGGGGCCTGGCGTCAGCTATTAGTGTACCCAACCATTACTAAAAATCACAAGGTTCTATAAATCAGTGTATATTTAAATTTTGTATTTCAATCATATTATTCTAAAAATATCACAAATAATTGCAAATCAAATTAGGAAAATAACCTTTAGAAGCAAACTCCTATCGACCAATAAGCCTCCTATCAGTACTTTCCAAAATGTATGAGAATCTTATACAACGTAGAATAAACAATTATATAAGATCGGAAGAAATGGATCCCATACCATCTGGGCAAGGATTCGAGGGCTTGGGAAGGAATTTTTTATTTGGAGTGGACTGTAGATTTTTTTATTTCCCTCCTTCACTCTCAGGTACCTTGCAGAAGACCTCCGTTGACTGTATCTTGGAAATACTAGCTTTGAGTAGCTAATTCATTTCCGTTGGTAACTAATTTATTGTAGATATAACTCTTTTCATGAATTATGTTGTTGTTAACACTGTTCCTAGGTGAGGATGAGTAATTTAAACTCACTTAACAATTTAATGCGTATAATGATCACTTGTAAATATTACATTGACGGACGATAAACTCTACACAGCACTTAATGCGTTTTGAATTCTATATAAGTACCGAGAAACTTTTAGATTAGACTCATTTAAAATGCCGGTTGAAAAAAGGGAAATTATTCGAGAAAGATATGCCTACACGGCGAATAATATTTTTATTAACTGCTTTCGAGAAGGTTTTTTATGAAACTCTTGTAAAAACTGATTTTTCGGAGAAGTAAAAACGATATCCCCTAATCTCTACGCAATATATTGCTGACACAATTTTTTTTAGGCGATGAGGTGATGTGAGCAAGCCAATAAATAAATATTTTGTAAACATATTAACGAGATTTATTTATGGCTTTTTCTCTCATCGGATTTGCTAATGAATGCTTTTTTTTGACCATTCGATGTAATAGGAAAAGTACAGGGGAATTTAATGGTTATTGCGGTTGCTGACTAGAAATTGAAGTTATGTGGCGTTTAAATAAAATAGAAGCTAAATGTAACAAATCTACAATAGTGGAAATTAAATTAAGAGAATCAAATGAATTTCTAAGTGAACAGTTAGTTTTATCAACCGATAATAAAAACCGCCTTTCTCCAGACTATATTATTCTGATCGATTACCCGTGAATGTGCAGGCGGTGGCCCGTCACTAGCTTTTAGACAGTGGAGATGGGTGGGGTTTACAAATACCAATACTCAAAATTTATAACGCGCCACAAGATTCTCACCGCTAGGCACAGATGTATGACTAGAATCTTGAAGAGCCAGATGAATAAGTTTTAATCAATAGAATAATGAACCTATACTATACCTTACCACGAGCCTTTTACCCTGGTTATCTGGTATCTATTTACTATAACCAACCAACATAAGGGCAACTAAATAAAAGAGCAAATTCCTGGTTGATGATACAGTTGATTTATTTAAAACTCGTCCAGAACGCTCAGTTAATTGGGAACATTAATTAAAGTTTAGCTATTAAACATTTGTGACATGATACGGAAGTTCAAATAATACTTTAAAATTAAGTGGAAATCTGAAAGTTGAGTTATAATATGAAAATTCAAATAATGATCAAGGTTCAATTTACATATGATTTAAACAATGCAATGAGAATTTACTGAATTACTTAAAAATACACCAAATAATAATATGACCTTAAGTCAGAGTGATGATATACTATTTCCTCGATAGGGAAAGATTACCTAACAATTTAATGTAAGACAGAAATTGTATCTATATGATACCTATTTCGCTCTGAAGGAGAATATTTTAAAGTTTAACTAGCAGGTGGTGTCTACCCAGATTCCCCGATGTGCGCACAACGAGTTTACAGCATAGGTAGCTGTGGCTCACCCTTGTAGTAAATACTTAGATAGATAACGTAAACTTGTTAACAACTATTAATGCAAACGTAAAAGATGTGCACACACCATTTAAATGTAAATATCTATAATGAAAATAAAACTATATCTATCACTTAGCTGCACTGGGATGGCTTCTCAATCCAGGAAACGGTCAGTTAATCACTCTGCCCACAGGGTGCTCTTAGAATATATACTGAGGGAACCTCTCACTTATCTTGAACCCGCCACACAAAAAAAACCTAAATTAAATGAATTAATTTAGTATTATACACAAACCATACTCACACAACGGCACAAATTAAACCAGAAAGGTTTAGTCAAAAGCATCTTACCTCTTTCAATCCAGAGGGTTTCTTTTTAGCTTCCTCAATCGTCTGTGCATCAAGAAACGTCCAGGAAAGTATAAATCAGTATAAATACTCAAAGTAGGGTCTATAAAAAATAGCAAAATGTAAAAATATACCTTATGAAACTGATAAATGTAACGACATACCTGAATGAAACCTCAAAATAGGGCTACCAGTCTCTCGGGGTGATTGATCCCTATATAAGGAAGTGGTACCAGCCACGAAATCCAATCCTGCATCCACAGCAGGCCAAATGCAAGAACCAGTTACCGGAAAAACCGCATGAGCGCTTCTCAAAATCCCCAAAATGGGTGAAGAACAGCAATCTTCGAATGGAGAAGTCCCAAGCGCACCACACTGAGATGAGGCCTCACGATTCGCAATGAACCAAATCCACAAATGAAATGTCACCGGCATTGTGACCAAATCGCTCCACAAACTTAAAACCAGTAAAAACCACATTCCAGCAATTTTTCTACCATCAAAAAAACTACACATTTTAAAAGAAAGGTTCCTCGAACACTTCCATTAACCAAGACATCCTCAAAAATACTATTATTAGCCAAGACATACAGCATGTGTGACTATCTCCTTTTGTAAACACATCCAAGCCGTACGAGACAAGGATATACACAATGATACTATAAACGTGGCCAACGTATACAAGTTGTTCAACCATAAGATGTATAACGGGCTGTCTACCTTCGAGCATAGTGTCAACAATTAAATATTGAATAACCTTCCAGAACAGACTTAAGTTGGTGGATTCACCACCTAGATATTGAGTATTTCCAAAGACGCTTATGAATACTTCATCCGACCGTAAAAATGGAATATATCTTAGGTGAGAATTGGCAAGCAGCAGGCCACATACCGAAACCAAGGCCTTAACGTTGAAGAAGATTTGACATTAACGCATGACAGTCTATAGATGAACAATAACAAGCTACTTTTGTAAAAAGATATTGTTAAAAATGGTATAAAAGGACGATAAAAATATGGGCACCGTATCTGTCTACCTGGTAATACGACTTTACACGAATACCATGATGAATGTTTTATGTCTAGGAAATCAAATTAAAGGAGGAACACACAACAAAGGTAGGTAACCACATTATAACCAACCATACGCAACAATATTAATATTTTATCTTTTTGAGGAACCATTAGGAGCAGTAGTGAGTACAGGGTGTGACGAACAATGAATCACGATTTAGTATGTTGTTAAATTGTGAAATTATGATTATAAATAAAAGATATTATGAAAAATACCTCCGGGGTTGATTTACAATTAATGGGCAGGGAGGTACTAATTAAAAATATTGTAACGTGATTATTAAATCATTTTAAAGTCGAAAAATTAACGTTACAGTTAAAACTGTATTGATGTTTTTAAGATAATATTTAGATTTTACAGATAGAATATTAAAATTAATCATTTGAGTTACAATAACTAACTGCAAAGAATTCTCACGAATTCTGAATACCATCAATTTGGATTCCGCCAGGGGCGCTCAACAGATTCATCGAATAACAGATGTCATCAATAAAGAAAAGCTAGTGCTCAGTGGGATTATTGGACGTGATGATCAATTTGAAATAAGAATAAGAAATGAAAGATCACAACTGCATCCAATAAAAGCAAGAGTCCTGCAAGAGACTATCCTTATGCCATTGCTGTATGTTTTATTCACATCCGACTTGCCGACCTCCAGGCACACCACACTTAGAACATTTGCCGATTACACAGCTGTATTATCGGTGAATAATCATCCTGACAGAACAGTATTAAACTTGCAAGAACACAACATTCTACAAACCTGGTTTGAAAATATAGAATCAAGATAAATTAAAGCAAATCCAGCCACGTCACGTTCACACTATGTAAGACCCCAACAACTGAAGTTCATATCAACAACATTATAATTCTCAAAAAAGAAGAAGTAAAATATCTAAGAATGACCTTGGTCAGTAAATTAACATGGAAAAAATATATAATAAAGAAAAGAAAACAAATCAACTTAACTGCTAGTCAAATAAACTGGTTAATAGGGGGAAGATCGAAACTAGCTATGAGAAACAAAATATGATTCGATTTGTTTATTTAATTAAAATTAAACGTCTCATTTACATACAAAAAAATTTATAACTCTTATTTCTTCTTTCTAGGTAACAAGCTTGATGGATATATTTATCGAGATTGGGCTGTAACTACCAAAATTCAGCTAGGAAGAATCAAAATGGAAGGCATCACCCGAAACATACTGGCGCCATAATCATTACAATTATTAACTATAAACTTGAAAGAAGAAAACATTCCTTTTTCAATAGCTACGGACGGCTCCAACAAAGGTAGTACAACATTTTTCCTTTATGCCTGTCGTTTTTAAACTCCAATGAAGATATTCACGACTATTTACTAGAGTTTTACGAAGAAGCTGATGAAAGCGCTGAATCAATTAAAAATATGTAGAATATTGAATGCGCTAGAATACCTGTAACTTAAGCATTTGGAGCTGATAATGCATCCGTAAATTACGGAAAACATTGCTCTGTTTACCAAAAACTTACACAAATAAAACCAAAGATACTGAAAACTAATTGTAACTGCCACAAATTACATAATGCAGCTAAATATTCTCTCAACTCTCTTAACTGCTTCAAGATTTTTCTACTTCGGAGGGTTGTTGGGGGGTAGTTTTTGATGCACAAATTATTTCACCCTATAGAGCGTATTCAGCAGATGTATATTACTTCATTTCCATCGAAAAACCTCGAGCAACGGATATATTAACTGCTTTAAGGTTTTTCTGCTTCGGAGGGTTGTTGGGGAGTGGTTTTTGATGCACAAATTATTTCACTCTAAAGAGCGTATTCTGCAGATGTATAATAATTCACTTCCATCAAAAAACCTGGAGCAACGGATATATTAACTGCTTCAAGATTTTTCTACTTCGGAGGGTTGTTGGGGGGTAGTTTTTGATGCACAAATTATTTCACCCTATAGAGCGTATTCAGCAGATGTATATTAATTCATTTCCATCGAAAAACCTCGAGCAACGGATATATTAACTGCTTTAAGGTTTTTCTGCTTCGGAGGGTTGTTGGGGGGTAGTTTTTGATGCACAAATTATTTCACCCTATAGAGCGTACTCAGCAGATGTATAATAATTCATTTCCATCAAAAAACCTTGACCAACGGATATATTAACTGCTTTAATGTTTTTCTACTTCGGAGGGTTGTTGAGGGTGGTTTAGGGATCACAATTTCTTTTTCTGTTAGGTGCCTGTTCAACATCTGTAGAATAGTGGACTCGCATAAGAAAATCACCAGCAATGTTCTTACTTCATATACCATAAGCGATAATAAAAAAACCGTTGCTGCTTTCACACCCGTAGAGAAAAGAGGTTTTTAAAAAACGACAATTATAAATTAAAAAACCATCATGAGTACCTCACAGGAAAAGACTGACGCTTTACTTGAAAAAATGTCAAAATTTATAATAGATTAAATCTTTAGATTATATATCACTGAAAATATGCATAACCAGGGATAATTGTTTGTAACCAACATCTCGTCGCTTCCATAACTACGTAGGGGAAGGTAAATACTTACGTTGGTTTGCATTCTACTGGTCAAACAAATACGCGCGCGTTGGATTTTACCGGACATATCCGATAGAAACAAGAAGCGATGTTATTTCCAACAAAACGCCATTATCAATTCATTCAATCGGGGGCATTTTTTCCACAATTTCATGTGCTACTCCAAAAAACAAAGCACGTTATATGCAATATGCTAAAGAGAAAATGAGGGTGAAAATGGCAACCCAAACATTTAGCAAGAGTGTGCATGATGCTTTATTATTTTTGTGGAAGCACATGAGCTTGAATAGGAGCTGAAGATACAAGTAGAGTATGGGCTGGTTGAGCATGGGAACTTTTTGCCGACCGTGGGAACTTTTTGTGACGTCACACGACCACACCCTTTGACCTTGACCTATTTTTGGGGGTTTGGCCCGGGCCAATTGCCAAAATTTTTGGGGGTGGCACGTGCCATTGCCAAAATGGGGGTTTGGCCCGGGCCAGGGCGGGGGATGGGGGTTTGGCCCGGTGGGGGTCGCTGGCCCAAATTTTTGGGGGTTAGCGGGTAGGGTAGCGTCTACGGGGGATGGGGGTTTGGCCCGGGCCAAATTTTTGGGCCTAGGGGGGTGTATCAGTTTGCGGCTACGGCCCGGGCCAAGGGGGTCGCTCTTTGCGTCTACGGGGGTTATGCAATGATTTAGAAGAAGCGAAGAGGGTTGGGTAGCACGGGGGAGGGTAGAGTCTACGGGGATTACGCAAGTAAGGGTGTATACAAGAAGAAGCGAAGAGGGTTTTAAGGGTAGCACGGGGGAGGGTAGAGTCTACGGGGATTACGCAAGTAAGGGTGTATACAAGAAGAAGCGAAGATGGTTTTAAGGGTAGCGTCTACGGTGATTACGAAGGGTGTGAACGGGGGTTATGCAAAATTTAACCTACATTGGTGTCGCTTGCCATCATTGCCATAACGGCGCTAACTATTTGTTACCAGCGTCTACGGGGATTACGCAAGTAAGGGTGTATACAAGAAGAAGCGAAGAGGGTTTTAAGGGTAGCATGGGGGAGGGTAGCGTCTACGGGGATTACGCAAGTCAGGGTGTATACAAGAAGAAGCGAAGAGGGTTTTAAGGGTAGCGTCTACGGTGATTACGAAGGGTGTGAACGGGGGTTATGCAAAATTTAACCTACATTGGTGTCGCTTGCCATCATTGCCATAACGGCGCTAACTATTTGTTACCAGAGTGCCAAAACGGCCGTGGGTAGCTGGGGTAGCGAAGCTACTTTTCCCGTATACTGCGCATGTTTTCCGTTACATATAGATCTAAAAAGACACATTTCGACGATCTGCGCAAGTGTTAAGGGCCTTTCTTCATATCTCTGTTATTATTTGTCGGATTGGAGTCTAATAAACGCCAATATGATTGTTCGAATATTATCGTATACAGGATGTACAAAGATGCCATTAGGGCACTAGCACATATCTCTGCTATTGGTCAGATTGAAGTCAAATAAACGATATTATATTTGTTAGAATATTATCGTATACAGGATGTGCAAAGATGCCAATACTACCACATACTAGCAAGTAATGACGGTAGCGTCTACGGGGGTTATGCAAAAAGTGTGTATGTTGTTACGTGTATAAGATAGAGGGTGGTTTAGAAGTGAAGGGGTTTGGGTAGCGTCTACGGGGATTACGCAAGTAAGGGTGTACGGGGGTTATGCAAAAAGTGTGTATGTTGTTACGTGTATAAGGTAAGAGGGTGGTTTAGAAGCGAAGAGGGTTTGGGTAGCACGGAGGAGGCGTCTACGGGGATTACGCAAGGGTGTACGGGGGTTATGCAAAAAGTGTGGATGTTGTTACGTGTATAAGGTAGAGGGTGGTTTAGAAGCGAAGGGGTTTGGGAAGCGTCTACGGGGGATTACGAAGGGTGTGAACAGGGGTTATGCAAAAAGTGTGTATGTTTTCACGTGTATAAGATAGAGGGTGATTTAGAAGCGAAGAGGGTTTTAAGGGTAGCGTCTATGGGGGTGGGGGGGCGTCTACGGGGATAACGTAAATAAGGGTGTGAACGGGGGTTATGCAAAAAGTAAATAGTAAATAAGGGTGTATACAAGAAGTAATTAGAAGAAAGAAAATATATGGAGGATTGTGTGTGTAAGGGATGATGGGTAGTGCTCACGAGGGGGAGAAGACATTATGATTGTTAGATTATTATCGTATACAGGATGTGCAAAAAATATGCCATTAGGGAACTAGCACATATCTCTGCTATTGGTCAGATTTTTATGGAACAAAAGAAATTATGATTGTTAGATTATCATCGTATACAGGATGTGCAAAAAGATGCAATTAGGGCACTAGCACATATTTCTGCTATTGGTCAGATTTTTATGGAACAAAAGACATTATGATTGTTAGATTATTATCGTATACAGGATGTACAAAAAATATGCCATTAGGGCACTAGCACATATCTCCGCTATTGGTCAGATTTTTTTGGAACAAGAGACATTGTGATTGTTAGATTATTATCGTATACAGGATGTGCAAAAAAGATGCCATTAGGGCACTAGCACATATCTCTGCTATTGGTCAGATTTTTATGGAACAAAAGACATTATGATTGTTAGATTATTATCGTATACAGGATGTGCAAAAAAGACGCCATTAGGGCACTAGCACATATTTCTGCTATTGGTCAGATTTTTATGGAACAAAAGACAATATGATATCATGTGTGCAGACAGGATTCAACTTGTTAAAGAATTGCATAAACCGATTCGACGGAATTATCCACGTCGACGAACAATAATCAAAGGTCTTGATGACTTATGGCAAATGGATTTAGCCGAAATGAGACCTTATGCAAAGCATAATAAAGGATTTAAAATGATTTTGGTGGTTATCGATTGTTTCTCGAAATTCATGTGGACTCGTCCACTCAAAGACGAAAACAGCCGAAGAAATAACACGAGCATTTTCGAGTATTATCAGGAGTCGAACGCCAGAAAATCTACAATCAGATCAGGGAACGGAATTTTACAATAGTAAATTCAAATCGCTAATGAAAAAACATAATATCAATCATTATAGTACATTTAGTACGAAGAAAGCTGCAATTGCAGAAAGAGTTATTAGAACGCTCAAAACGAAACTCTATAAACATTTCAGCTTAATTGGGAAATACCAATGGATCGATATTTTACCTCAAATCACAAAGGAATACAACGACTCAAAACATAGTAAAACTGGATACAAACCATCAGAGGTGAATCGAAGTAACGAAAAAATGATTTTAAATAAGAAATTCAGTTATTTGAAAATCGCCGGACCCTGAAAATTAAATGTGGGAGATATTGTGCGAATAAGTAAAGCGAAACATGCTTTTGAAAAAGGTTACACTCCCAATTTTACAACTGAACTATTCAAAATTACGAAAGTCAAAATAACGAATCCTGTAACGTATTTGATAGAAGATATGACTGGATCGCCTATTAGAGGTTGTTTCTATGAAGAAGAATCACAAAAAACCAAAAATCCCCACATTTATCTCGTTGAAAAGGTGTTGAAGAGGAAACGTAACAAAATGTACGTTAAATGGTTAGGATTAGATGAAAAACATAACAGTTGGATCAACACTGATGATGTAGTAGTATAGATCACCAGCAACCAATCAACTTTAATTGAGTGGAGGACAGAGATAAACATATGAATTGATCGACATTAGTTTAGAAGTCATCATAATGAGTAGTCACGATTCTGGGTATTATAGTGTTACAAAGTCATGTAGTGATAATAGTAGTTATGATGAAGAACCAAATTATGATCGTGATTTAGATCAAATTGTACTTAATTATGAAATTGCAATAAGAAAAGTAAGACATTATTTATTGCATACAGTTTTCAATGTTGGTCATCGATTTGAAGTTGGATGTTGCCTGAGTCCTGCCAGAACTTTTGCACCTGCCATCATTTTATCATCGTTTATCGTGGAACCTTCAAAAATGTCATTCAATACTTTAGAATGGGATGAGATCATAGAAGTGCTGCATAAAAGTAACGAGTTATTCTTCAATTCCACAGATGATGATGTTGTAGATTCTAATCCCATCATGTTGTACCAAGATTTTTGTCAAATAATTAAAGTTATTTATGATAATCAAAAATTTGTGAAAATTCAGAAAGATGATGTAACAGTTTTCCTCGATGAAGAAGAAGTAGAAATTCTACGTGTTCATGAGAATTTGCTTCAACATCACATTTCAATTTTAAATAAAGTGAACTTTTGCGATTTTTTATCATAATATCATTAATTTATTAAAAACATTTATATCGAATTCAATATGTGGCTTTACCAATTGTTTAGATTTAATGTATGCTGTTTGTGATATTTATTCTTATGACAACAGCAGTTTAATAGGAAGAGCACTTAGAGAATATCTGTACTATTACAAAGTCCATGTAATCAATGATTTAACATTATAAAATTATGAAAATATTCTTTGTTTCATTTCACCTCTAACACAAGTAATGCTGATGATGAAAACTTTTATGTTGATTTGGAATCAGTATTGAACATCGAAAGTGAAGAATGTTTCTTTTACTATTAATAATAATTCTACCTTTAGTGGCATCTGAGAAAATTGATGTAAATTATCGAAAGATTTGGATAGGTTAACAAGTCGGAACATGATATCATAAATATGTCATCGATTTTAAAAGATTTCCAAGAGAAATTAAATTTTCCTGTAGATGGCACTCTAAATCCTGCAACTATTCAACTATTAGAGCGACCTCGATGTAGTGTAAATGAAAACGATCATTATGGTGAACATTCGTATCGCGTTAGAACAAAATGGGAAAAGACTAACCTAAATCGGTATTTTCCTCAAGCATCACCGTCATATGTTGCTGAAAAGGCATATTTGGCAACAAAATTCCAAATTTACAATTTAAACACCAGTCTAAAGGAACAGCACTTCTTACTCATGTACTACTTATGAAACTTCAAATCGACATATGGCACTTGAAAAATACCTATAATATGTATTAAAAACGTTTATAAGATGACTTGAGTAGATACTTTTCAGATAAAAAAAATGTCATTATGATAAACATGCAATTTTGAAAATATGACACTTGAAAAAAAAAATACCTATAATATTTATTAAAAGCGAATGTAAAATGACAGATAATGAAGAAATTCATTAAAGTTTCTCAAAATGAGCTTGAATAGATACTTTTTCAGATAAAAAAAATGTCAATATATTAAATATGAATTTTTTTGGGATATAACACTTTGATTGAAAATGTTAAAAGAAACACTTAATTTTGAGTAATATGTCACCCTTGATTAAAATGCTATTAAAAATTATCTTATTGTTTTCACTTACATTTTAATGTTTTCACATTATAAATTGTATTAAAAGTGCTTATAAGATAATCGTGGAAATTAAAATGTTATTAAAAATTACCCTGCATAATAATCACGTGACAAAAAAAGTGAAATTCTTCTCAATCATAAACACATATTCATATTTTCGTTTTATCGTTCTTCGTTTCAACATCACCTTGTATAAGTTTTCATTGTCACCAAACCATTGTTATTCTTATAAAAATTTTAAAAACGACATTGTAATGCTATACGATATCAATCCAAAATAATCACGTGACAAAAATAGGCTCAAATACTTTGTGGAATAAAAAACGACATTGTAATAGCAAACGATATTCAACCATAATAATCACGTGGAAAAAAAGTGAAATTTTTTTCAATCATAAACACATATTCATATTTTCGTTTTGTCGTTCTTCGTTTCAACATCACCTTGTATAAGTTTTCATTGTCACCAAGACATTGTTACTCTTTTCAAAATTTGAGTGATTGTCATAAATTAAAAGCATTTTTTTATTCCTATCAAATGAAAATGTAAGAAGGTGATATTTTTAGGCTTCTCCTTGTATAGGTTTTCATTGTCACAAAGCCAGTGTTATTACACAAAAAGTTTTTCAATTGAATAACGTATCATTTTTCGCAACATTTTGTAGTCATACTATACAAATACCCTGCTGGATCATCACCGTTACAGTATGACAACGCTATATGAAATAAATTTAAGAAAAAAATTTCAGTTAATATTTCTGGGGCCTCATCCTTCCTACCACTGATATAGATAAATTTTATTCAACTATTACTAGCAAATCCTACCTATAGTTATCAGTTATATAATTTTAAATAACCATTTAGAATTTATACCACATATTCAATTGTTCTCGTTTCATCATCACCTTGTATAATTTCCATAAAAGATGTTTATACACATTTTTTAATGGAAATAAAACCTAAAATGTCACGTAAAAAGAATATAATTATTTATATCTTGTTATATGAAAGAGTATTCTTAATAACTAGAGCCAAACCTCGACAACGTTAAATCCACATTTCCATATGAAAACACTCATTTACATACTGTTAAACTCAATACCTCCAGAAGAAACAGATCACTTCAAATAAAATGTCACGTGAAAAGAACATAATTATTTATATCTTGTTATATGAAAGAGTATTTTTCATAACTAGAGCCCCGCAAAGTATTCTTTCAACAAACAACGGTAATTCCACATTGTCATATGAAAACAGTCATTTACATACTGTTAAACTCATTACCTTCAGACGAAACAGATCACTTCAAATAAAACACACACAAAGATTGAATATTCGTAGGTTAGATAGAAAAAAGAGACAAAATGTTTTGATTATATTGTTTTTATTTTCTGTAAAGAACAAAAAAAAATATAAATAACATTCTAAAAAGAAAATATAAATAACCGCATACCTTAGTCACTTAAGCACCACACTTCGATGGAGCTGCCCCTGTCCAAAAAGTGAACTGCGTACCCGTTTACTCTCCCTGCAAATTGAAAATTGGGTGGGGTACGCGTCCCCTTCCCAAATATGATGCCGGTTTCCTTTCTCTGAAAAGAATAAAAAGTAGTTGAAATATACAATTAAGGTTTTGAAAAGTTAAAAAATACTATAATATTATAGATAATACTCTTCATAATCTCTTCTTGAAAAAATTACAGAAAGTTACAATAAAATTCCAACAATTATAAAAGTATAGTATTTACAGTAACTTGATATTTGAGAATTTTTTTGAAATATGACACTTTGATTGAAAAATATCTATAATATATATTAAAAACGTTTATAAGATGACTTGAGTAGATACTTTTCAGATAAAAGTAAATGTCATTATGATAAACATGTAATTTTGGAAATATGACACTTGAAAAAATACCCATAATATTTATTAAAACCGTTTGTAAGATGACAGCGAATGAAGAAATTCATTAAATTTCACAAAATGGGCTTGAATAGATACTTTGCACATTCCCTTATCGTTCCAGAATGAAGAAATTCATTAAAATTTCACAAAATGAGCTTGAATAGATACTTTGCACCCTATCGTTCCAACAACTGAGTTTGAGTAGATACTTTTTCAGATAAAAATTTCATTATGATAAACATGCAATTTTTGAAATATGGCACTTGAAAAAATACCTATAATATGTATTAAAAACGTTTATAAGATGACTTGAGTAGATACTTTTCAGATAAAAAAAATGTCATTATGATAAACATACAATTTTGGAAATATGACACTTGAAAAAAAATACCTATAATATTTATTAAAAGCGAATGTAAGATGAGAGCTAATGAAAAAATTCATTAAATTTTCTCAAAATGAGCTTGAATAGATACTTTTTCAGATAAAAAATGTCAATATATTAAATATGTAATTTTTTGGATATAACACTTTGATTGAAAATGTTAAAAGAAACACTTGATTTTGAGTAATATGTCACCCTTGATTAAAATGCTATTAAAAATTATCTTATTCACTTACATTTTAATGTTTTCAAATTATAAATTGTATTAAAAGTGCTTATAAGATAATCGTGGAAATTAAAATGTTATTAAAAATTACCCTATTGTTTTCAGTTACATTTGAACATTCCAAAATATAAATTGTAATAAAAAAAACGCTTATAAGATATAAAAGCGCTTATAAGATAATCGTGGAAATTGAAATGTTATTAAAAATTCCTCTATTGTTTTCAGTTACATTTGAACATTTCAAAATACAAATTGAAATAAAAAACGCTTATAAGATAATTGTGATTGAAAAAATTCTTAAAATCACTTCATTCAAATTGAAAAAATGCAATATAATGAATAAATGCGAAAAATAGTAATAGAAAATCGCAGAAATTAAAGTGCTATTAAAAATTTCCCTATTGTTTTCAGATACATTTGAACATTTCAAAATATAAATTGTAATAAAAAACGTTACATTTGAACACTTCAAAATATAAATTGTAATAAAAACGCTTATAAGATAATTGTGATTGAAAAAATTCTTAAAAATCACTTCATTCAAAATGAAAAATGCAATAAAATGATTAAATGTGAAAAAATAGTGATATAAAAATACTTACACGTTGTTCGGGAGATAGAACACTACGTAAAAGTTGCATTACTTTTTTTTCTAAAAAGAAAAAACATAATTATTTGTTAGAGTTGAAAAAAGAAAAAACATAATTATTTCTTAGAGTCGAAAAAAAGCTACTCACCGGTATTATCCATGATGTAAAAACTGTTTACCTATTATACAATGTTCTACTTTTTATAGTTGCAATTATAAACCAGAAATCATGACATTCCAATCTAATCTCATTTTGAAACAAGTTCCCTATTGTCTGAATAAATGATTTGGCTGTACGTGCTTCCTAAGTAAAGAAATAAAGTATAAATATCACCTACTAAGCGAATTTAATATAATGTGAGATTTTTGTTTCGTTTTAAATTATAACAACTGATTTCAACTAACAATTATAAACCAGAAATCATGACATTCCATTCTATCCATATTTTTTAAACAAGTTCCCTATTGTCTGAATAAATGATTTGGCTGTACGTGCTTTTCTAACTATAGAATTGCACACGACCCCACAAAAATGACGCTCTCTGAATTATCAAGTACCATAGAAATAATCTTCAACCGCAATGACTAAATAATTAACGATTTTTTCAATAACCGACTCTTCATGAATTTAAAATCTTGTATAAAATCATATGGAATTTCCCATCTCTTATCAACAAGGGCGTTGGCTGGTAGATGAAAAAATTATCAATATGTTACATCATTAATAGGATTTCCCAATGCAAAAAGTAAGAATCTGAATTTTACCAAATAGAAACATTGATTATCTATAGAAACGAAATGTGTATTATATTTCCTTATTTCCCATAAAATAATATATAACCGAAAATCAGTGTGTAGAATCTGAATTTTTCAATAACTAACTCTTACTTCATGAATTTAAAATCTTGTATAAAATCATATGGAATTTCTCAGCTCTTATCAACAAGGGTGTTGGCTGGTAAATGAAAAAAGTCATTTTCGAAGGTAATGGTAATGGTCCCTCACTGAATTTACTCTACCATGAGGGTCATTACAATGTAATAACCTCCTTAACTGCAGCTTTCTGCTGTGGATACTAATGTGAGGCATGCCATATACCTTACAATGATAAAAACGAGCATAGATGTGGTGGAACATGTTTTGCGTGTAGGAGATCACCAGCGTGCCCAAAAGACGTGGTAAAACGTGGATGTAATGAATGCAGGAGAGACTTTTACGGTGATGAGTGTTTTAATGCACACCTGAACATAGTCTGTAGTAAAATAAAAGATGTGATGGTTGTTTTAAGATATACGCCGATAACAAACACGTATGCGGGGAGGTTTACTGTAAAATTTGTAAATCCAAACAGCTAGAGGGTCATCTATGTTATATGCAACTTGATAGAAAATCCCTCAAAATTAAAGACTTTTTGTTTATTTTCTATGACTTGGAAACAACACAAGAAAACGCATTAACTGATGGAATTTTCCAGCAAGAACCCAATTTATGTGTTTATTCAAAAGTATATCATAGATGTATAAATGAAAGTAAATTAGTATTTTGTCAGAGTTGTGAATTCAGGGAACAGATATTAAGAGATAATGTAATAGCAAAATTCATGGAGGATGTACTAACGCAAAGAAAAAAAATTTAAAGAAGTAGTTGTTATCGCCCACAATGGTAGAGGTTTCGACCATCAATTTGTTTTGAATTACATTTTGACTAAAAACTGTTTATTTTCTATGACTTGGAAACAACACAAGAAAACGCATTAACTGATGGAATTTTCCAGCAAGAACCCAATTTATGTGTTTATTCAAAAGTATGTCATAGATGTATAAATGAAAGTAAATTAGTATTTTGTCAGAGTTGTGAATTCAGGGAACAGATATTAAGAGATAATGTAATAGCAAAATTCATGGAGGATGTACTAACGCAAAGAAAACAAATTTAAAGAAGTAGTTGTTATCGCCCACAATGGTAGAGGTTTCGACCATCAATTTGTTTTGAATTACATTTTGACTAAAACTGATTTGAAACCTGATCTGATTATGCGTGGTACGAAACTGATTCTAATGACGGTGAGAAACGTTAAATTTCTGGATTCGCTCAACTACTTTCCGATACCTCTGTCTTCTCCACCGAAAGCTTTTGGATTCTCAGAGCTGAAGAAAGGATATTTTCCACATCTCTTCAACAAAATTGTAACGATGTTACTTTTTAATGTTTTCATTTCCAGCAACCATGCAGTATAAATTTCATTTTATTTAATAATTAAATCGCCTCTCTTTCGAAATTTACCTATGAATATTTATTTTTATATAAATGTACTGCTTTTGAGACATCCGGTATATCCTTTTGTCAAGTTCACTTAAACCAGTCTGCTAATGTGCGCGCATTTTCAAAATTTTAAGGAGGAGACTTCGTAAGTGGGGTAGGAGAATTTAATAAAAGGACGTAGCATACAGGTAAACGGGGCTTTTTTCTTTCTGTTCCTGCTTAAAAATTTAATTGTGTTTACACCGAATACTGTGACTGGTTTTTTTTGTGAACCCGGTAAGTGGATATACATTTTTCTTTTCTCTGTAAATAGCTATTATCATCCAACGCTTAGCCGCTTTTATTTTTACGTTTGAATTCATAGTATTTGTGTACAATTCCGAAGTTAGAACATATAGAGTCACTTTCATCTGAATATTTAATCCCGCTCAACAAGCCGTTGTACTGTTAAAATTTAGTTTCTTTTGCATTTGCTTAGAAAAATCTCGTCTAGATTCGCTGCTGAGCAGGGATCAATTCGAGAGGCCTCTAAGGCAGTTTAATTTACGAGATACGAAATAATCTCAAAAGTATTCGCTGCTGAGCAGGGATACCCGAGAGAGGCTTTCGCATTCTGCTAGTCGTTGTCATTATCTGAGAATTTGATTTCGTACAATAGGCGGTTGTTTGTTAGTAAAATCATAGATATAACATATAGAGTCTGTTTCATCTGAATATTTAACCCCGCTCAACAAGCCGTTGTACTGTTAAAATTTAGTTTCTTTTGCATTTGCTTAGAAAAATCTCGTCTAGATTCGCTGCTGAGCAGGGATCAATTCGAGAGGCCTCTAAGGCAGTTTAATTTACGAGATACGAAATAATCTCAAAAGTATTCGCTGCTGAGCAGGGATACCCGAGAGAGGCTTTCGCATTCTGCTAGTAGTTGTCATTATCTGAGAATTTGATTTCGTACAATAGGCGGTTGTTTGCTAGTAAAATCATAGATATAACATATAGAGTCTGTTTCATCTGAATATTTAACCCCGCTCACCAAGCCGTTGTACTGTTAAAATTTAGTTTCTTTTGCATTTGCTTAGAAAAATCTCGTCTAGATTCGCTGCTGAGCAGGGATCAATTCGAGAGGCCTCTAAGGCAGTTTAATTTACGAGATACGAAATAATCTCAAAAGTATTCGCTGCTGAGCAGGGATACCCGAGAGAGGCTTTCGCATTCTGCTAGTAGTTGTCATTATCTGAGAATTTGATTTCGTACAATAGGCGGTTGTTTGTTAGTAAAATCATAGATATAACATATAGAGTCTGTTTCATCTGAATATTTAACCCCGCTCAACAAGCCGTTGTACTGTTAAAATTTAGTTTCTTTTGCATTTGCTTAGAAAAATCTCGTCTAGATTCGCTGCTGAGCAGGGATCAATTCGAGAGGCCTCTAAGGCAGTTTAATTTACGAGATACGAAATAATCTCAAAAGTATTCGCTGCTGAGCAGGGATACCCGAGAGAGGCTTTCGCATTCTGCTAGTAGTTGTCATTATCTGAGAATTTGATTTCGTACAATAGGCGGTTGTTTGTTAGTAAAATCATAGATATAACCTATAGAGTCTGTTTCATCTGAATATTTAATCCCGCTCAACAAGCCGTTGTACTGGTAAAATTTAGTTTCTTTTGCATTTGCTTAGAAAAATCTCGTCTGGATTCGCTGCTGAGCAGGGATCAATTCGAGAGGCCTCTAAGGCAGTTTTGATTTAAGAGATACGAAATAATCTCGAGAGTGTTCGCTGCTGAGCAGGGATACGAAGGAGAGGCTTTCGGATTCTACTGTCAATCTATTTTATCTGAAAAGTTTAGTACGTACAATAGGCTGTTGTTTTGCCAGTAAAACTTTAGTTAGAACATTTAAAGTCTAGTTTATCTGAGTATTTAATCCCGCTGAATAGGCCGTCGTACTGTTAAGAAAATTTAGTTCGTTTGCACCTGAGTAGAAAAATCTCGTCTGGATTCGCTGCTGAGCAGGGATCAATTCGAGAGGCCTCTAAGGCAGATTTAATTTAAGGGATACGAAATAATCTCAGAAGTATTCGCTGCTGAGCAGGGGTACCCAAGAGAGGTTTTCGCATTCTGCTAGTAGTTTTCATTATCTGAGAATTTGATCTTGTACGATAGGCCATTGTGTTGATCAGTAAAACCTAGTTTAGTTGAATCTAGTGAAATCGCTAAGAAATTCCGGTGGCTATTGAGATTAACCTAGCCGCCGAGACTAGTTAATTGATTATTTTCTTCCGCTTTATTTAAAAAGGTACACAAATACTAGGAACCGATATAGTATGCTCTGTTAGTGCAACCATAACGCTTTCTCTGTGCATTTTGACTTATTATTACTAGGAACTTTGTACTGTTTTCACCTGCTACGTACTAGTAGAATTCTGCACGTTATTTTCCGCCTCCGTTGTAAAATAGCTAGAATATTTATTGCTTGGTGTGAGTCCGCTTTTGGTTTGATTAGTAACGTAGATATTTAGTAGTAGATTTTGATATCTTTGCAATTTCTCATTTATGTAAAATTCAATTTTATTTGTGGAATTAAAATTGACAATTTCTCCAATAACGAGTAGTTTATTTTGATATTTTTGCAATGTCTCATTTATGTAAAATTAATTTTATTTGTGGAATTAAAATTAATAATTTCTCCAGTAGCGAGTAGATTATTTTGATATTTTTTTTTTTGCAATTTCTCATTTATGTAAAACTCAATTTTATTTGTGGAATTAAAAGTAATAATTTCTCCAGTAGCGAGTAGTTTCATTTGTTTGATAGTGGTAAGCAATTAAAGCCTGTTTGCACACTACATATCCGGAAAGGTCCATAACAACAGACCCCTGGAATTACTGAACCTCCATCTGTGGCTACCTTGGTAACTCTCGACGCCGTATTTTTCGAGAGTTCGGTGGAGTAAACCACCCCAAAAATCTGGCGCCCGAGGAAAACTAGGAAGTACCGAAGCCGTGGGTGTCATAGTGACGTCCGTGATTCTTTTCGAGGAAAGAAAGCACGTCACAAAATGGAAAAATCAAAAGTATATTGGGCCATTACCTACTTTGGAATTTTACGATACGGATAATTTAAAAGAAGACGCACGTGATAGATTAATTAAATGGTACAACGAGAGAAGCGCTGAAATTTTCGACTTTCAAAAGGAAATTGTGGAATATTGCGTTTCGGATGTACAGATTTTAACACAGGCCTGTCTCAAATTTCGTCAGCAACTTATGGACACGTCAAACGTCTGTCCCTTCACTGATGCAAGCACCATAGCCTCTGTGTGTAACAAGTTCTTTCGGCGAAACTTTCTGAAATCAATCACAATTGGAATAATTCCTAAAGGCGGATATAGATTAAAAGACAGCCAATCGAAAATAGCTCTACAGTGGTTAGTATGGGAAGAAAAGCAGAGAAATATCAACATTCACCATGCCGCCAAGGGTTCAGAAGCTGTTGTAGTAGGTGTAAAGGTGGATGGCTTATTTGAAAATCAAGTGTTTGAATTTCATGGCTGTTATTATCATGGTGGCCCTACATGTTTTAAGTACGACAGAGAAAATCCGTTAGATGCTGACCCGGCTGATTGTATGGAAAACCGATACGACAGAACCCTAAAAGAATAAAACATTTAGAGAGTAAAGGTTTTGAAGTTATACAGATGTGGGAGTGTGATTTTCGTAAAAATATAACCCCCGAAATTAAAAAATTTACAGAAAATCACCCTTATGTGAAACAATTACCGGCCAGCCCTAGACATTCGTTATATGGGGCAGAACAGGAAATACTGTTGAGTATTATAAAACAAAAGAAAACGAGAAAATTAAATATGTCGACGTTTGCTCTCTCTACCCTTGGGTGTGTAAATTCGGCAAATTTCCTATTGGTCACCCTAAGAGAATTTACGTAGGAGAAGAATGTATGTTAGCAGACATTTTCCAAATGTCGGGTATAATAAAATGTAAAATATTACCGCCTACAAATTTGTATCATCCTGTACTTCCGACTAAAATGAATAAAAAAATGTATGTTTGTTTTGTGTCGTAAATGCGGTGAAGATTTTATTCAGGGTAATTATAATCACAATGATGATGAAAGAAGTTTAGAAGGTACTTGGGTGATTGAAGAAGTTGAATTGGATTGCGAGGGTTCTATAAAGAATACTTTTTGTTCTTTTCACGTGACATTTTCATTATTTTTATAGAAAGTATTTTACAAAAATAAAAAAACAATTGAAGCAATGTATTTCCTATTCAATTTTTGTGTGCTTCGTCTGGAGGCAATGAGTTTAACAAATGAGTGTTTTCTCGGATTTAACTTTGGTAAGTACCTTGCGATGGCTATGGATATGAAGAATACTCTTTCATATAAGAAGCTATGAATAATTATGTACACCTCAAAAATCTAAAATGATTTTTACTCTTTCATTAAGAATAGTATTTCAGATTAAAAGCCTTGAAAAATCAACGTCAACAAATGTGAATCATTCGTTATTACCTAATTTCGTCACGTGTCCGTTATCATTCAGCAGAAGCGTGTTATCATCAATTTAAGTCGTTAACTTCATTATCAAATCTACAAATTTTTTCATTACGATAACCGTTCACACTTTTTAGTGAAAGTAGTCTTTATATAGTAACTAGTATTTGTTACGTCAAGAGGTCAAAAAATTCTACGTTTTAACAGTATTTCATATTTGAATAAAGTTATTCGATAAAGACTTTTAAAAATTTAGCTTTTAAGAATGGTTTTAGCGTACGTCAGCAAATTGCAAAGGTTTCAATTAATATATATATATATATATATATTTAGCGTAGATTGAAATACATGCAAAAAACTTTTCGTTTGATAAGTTAAAAACGATGATAATACTCATACTTCCTTCTTTTTCAAAGTTGATATAATTATAAGGAAATTATACAAGGTGATGAAACGAGAACAATTGAATATGTGGTGTACATTCTAAATGGTTATTTATAATTATATAACTGATAACTATAGGTAGGATAGTAATAGTTGAATAAAATTTATCTATATCAGTGGTAGGAAGGATGGGGCCCTAGAAATATTAACTGAAATTTTTTTCTTAAAGTTTATTTCATATAGCATTGTCATACTGTAACGGTGATAATCCAGCGGGGTATTTATATAGTATGGCTATGAGAAAAATACCAAGTTAGGTTAGTTTTTTGCCATTTTGTCTTTACACGATACGAATGCTCGCTATGGTCATTTTCCCCTACAGTACATCGAGGACGTTCTAATAGTTGAATAGTAGCAGGATTTGGAGTGCCATCTACAGGTAAATTGAATTTCTCTTGAAAGTCTTTTAAAATCGATGCCATATCTGTGATATCATGTTCTGACTTGTTAACATATCCAAATCTTTCAATATATTCCACAGCATAATTCAGATCAATTTTCTCAGGTGCAACTAAAGGTAGAATTAGTAAGAGAATCATCCTTCACTTTCGACGTTAGCTTTAATACTGATTCTTCATCAGAAAGTTGTTATGGTAATATACAATCCATCGATTAGGTATTTAAAATGAAACAGAGAATATTTCAAAATTTTATAAGGTTAAATCATTGATTACATTGATTTTGTAATAATACAGATACTCTCTAAGTGCTTTCCCTACTAAACTGTTTTCATAACAAATATCACAAACTGCATACATTAAATCTATACAATTAGAAAAGTCACACATTGGATTAGGTATAAATGACTTCAATGAATTAATAATATTATAATAAAAATCACAAAAGTTAACATTTTTTAAAATTGAAATGTGGTGTTGAAGCAAATTCTCATGAAGGCGTAGAATTTCCACAACTTCTTCTTCATAGAGGAAAATGTAACATCATGTTGACGAACTTCCACAAATTTCTGATTATCATAAATGACTTTAGTTATTTGACAAAAATCTTGATAAAACATGATGGGGCTGACGACAGGACTTTTCTCACCATCTGGAGGATTGAAATACTCGTTACTTTTACGAAGCACCTCTATGATCTCATCCCATTCTATAGTATTGAAGGACATTTTATTAGGTTCCATAGTTTCGATAAATGATGATAAAATGATGGCAGGTGCAAAAGTTCTGGCAGGGCTCAGGATACATCCAACTTCAAATCGACCAACATTGAAAACTGTATGCAATAAAATGTGTTTTTCTTTTTTTATTGCAATTTCATAATTTCGTACAATTTGATCTAAATCACGATCATAATCTTCATCACTACTACTACATGCCATTGTAACACTAGCTTCACTATAATACCCAGAATCTTGACTCATGATGACTACTGACTTCTAAATTAATGTTGAACAATTTATATGTTTAACTCTCTCCCCACCAAAGTTCGCATTGTTTGCTGAAAATGTATTCATAAAAAAGATTTCGATCTATACTACATCATAGGCGTATATCCGACTGTTATATTTTTTGTCTAAGCCTAACCATTTAACGTATATTTTGTTACGTTTCCTCTTCAATACTTTTTTCAACGAGATAAATGTTGGGACATAAAACCCAAATGTAAGATTTCAATACAATATAAATCATTACCAAAATGCCAAGGTAATTGGATTTTAAATATCTCTTAAAAGAAAATTTATTCTTTCGCAATATAAATAATTTTAATATCTTGCACTTTCAACACATGCGCATGTCCTTTTGCAACCAGCCAAAATTCTGCAGGCAACTTGTTTGCATTCAATAAAAATACCGGAGATTATTATTCCCCAGATTTGACTATATTGGAAATAAACAAAGTACCCGTCCCAACTAACTCAAAAGTTGATGTTATTTTCCAAACAAATAGTGGTCTTTGTATTTTATGATAAAGCAACACAATACATTGAATTCAATGATGGATTTAAGAAAATTTTGAATAGATTCATCGTTTATTCCACGTAACTGAATTGGTTAAATTGCAATAAAAACGCTCTACCTATTACAATGGAGTTTTTGTTCGACTAAAAAAAATATCTTCTATTACGTCACGATACGTCACATTCCTGGCGTCACTTCTTTAGTCTCCAGGCCTCCAGAAGCCCCATTTCTTTGAGAGGCTCCTGGTGGGGCATCCTGTATATACGGTATCTTACTACACCCTGTATCCAAACTGATGCGTCGTTTTCACAGTACCAATGCTCTAACGACTGCGCATCATCTGTTCATTTCCTCGACCCCAAAACTGTGCAAAACGGTATATTTTATGACTACACCCTGTATATAAGAAACCACCCTTTTTGGTACATTCTGGTATAATTATTACTACACTCTGTATCTTTTTTGTACATAAAAAGGTATCTTTACACCCTGTTCGAGTTACATCCTGTATATATGGTATCATTCTACATCCTGTTGCATATCTTCTATTAGGTCACTTCTTTAATCTCTACACCACCAGAAGCTTCGTCACAAAGTCTCCAGTCGGTGGCGACCAGAGTGCCCTTATAGCAAAAAACATACACACTTATTTACTTTTTTTGCATAACCCCCGTACACCCTTGCGTAATCCCCGTAGACGCCTCCTCCGTGCTACCCAAACCCCTTCGCTTCTAAACCACCCTCTACCTTATACACGTAACAACATACACACTTTTTGCATAACCCCCGTACACCCTTACTTGCGTAATCCCCGTAGACGCTACCCAAACCCCTTCGCTTCTAAACCACCCTCTACCTTATACACGTAACAACATACACACTTTTTGCATAACCCCCGTAGACGCTACCGTCATTACTTGCTAGTATGTGGTAGTATTGGCATCTTTGCACATCCTGTATACGATAATATTCTAACAAATATAATATCGTTTATTTGACTTCAATCTGACCAATAGCAGAGATATGTGCTAGTGCCCTAATGGCATCTTTGTACATCCTGTATACGATAATATTCGAACAATCATATTGGCGTTTATTAGACTCCAATCCGACAAATAATAACAGAGATATGAAGAAAGGCCCTTAACACTTGCGCAGATCGTCGAAATGTGTCTTTTTAGATCTATATGTAACGGAAAACATGCGCAGTATACGGGAAAAGTAGCTTCGCTACCCCAGCTACCCACGGCCGTTTTGGCACTCTGGTAACAAATAGTTAGCGCCGTTATGGCAATGATGGCAAGCGACACCAATGTAGGTTAAATTTTGCATAACCCCCGTTCACACCCTTCGTAATCACCGTAGACGCTACCCTCAAAACCCTCTTAGCTTCTTCTTGTATACACCCTTACTTGCGTAATCCCCGTAGACGCTGGTAACAAATAGTTAGCGCCGTTATGGCAATGATGGCAAGCGACACCAATGTAGGTTAAATTTTGCATAACCCCCGTTCACACCCTTCGTAATCACCGTAGACGCTACCCTTAAAACCCTCTTCGCTTCTTCTTGTATACACCCTTACTCGCGTAATCCCCGTAGACTCTACCCTCCCCCGTGCTACCCTTAAAACCTTCTTCGCTTCTTCTTGTATACACCCTTACTTGCGTAATCCCCGTAGACGCCTCCCCCGCGCTACCCAACCCTCTTCGCTTCTTCTAAATCATTGCATAACCCCCGTAGACGCAAAGAGCGACCCCCTTGGCCCGGGCCGTAGCCGCAAACTGATACACCCGCTCACCCCCAAAAATTTGGGCCAGCGACCCCCACCGGGCCAAACCCCCATTCCCCGCCCTGGCCCGGGCCAAACCCCCATTTTGGCAATGGCACGTGCCACCCCCAAAAATTTTGGCAATTGGCCCGGGCCAAACCCCCAAAAATAGGTCAAGGTCAAAGGGTGTGGTCATGTGACGTCACAAAAAGTTCCCACGGTCGGCAAAAAGTTCCCATGCTCAACCAGCCCATACTCTACTGATACAGCATATTTTTGTTTAATTTTTAATGATATTGATATCCCTAATTCCAGAAGTAAGTTTGCTAGTTTCATTTATAAGAGAGGCTTTTCTTCTGAAATACAAAAAATAATGAAATGAAAGATTATATTTCAAGTTTAACTTTGAATGATGTACCTGTTATTACAAGTTATAGGAAAACAGGTTTTATAGGATCTTTAGTGGGAATAGAAAATTTCAAAGGTATTTATGAAACTTATAAAACACGGGAAAATTGAATTTTTTATTACGCAACAAATTTAGTTGTGTAAGAATTATGAATGGCTGTAACACCCATCCTAGTTGTAGACAATTCCAATCTACTTACAAAAGACTCCTTCTATCTAGGGAAGTTAGAGGAGCATATACTGGAACTCTTGATAGATACCTTGATTTCACATGTATCTAGTAAAAAGCTCACTATTAACGATGATGAAGAAGATATTCAGGCATCCACTGAATATAAAAAACTGTTAGAATTTGGATAATCATGACTTTTTCTCCAGGTTGGCAAATATCCTCCTTATTACAAGATGTAATCACATATATTTCAAGTTTTGTGGTTAAATCTTTGAAAAAAAATATGTAACTTGTGCTAAATGATTAGCTCTTCTGGAAAGTGAGGAAAGAACAACCTTATTATAAAGAAGAGAAAAACTTTTGGCAACTTAATAAAAGCTTCTTCATTTGTAACCAGTATATGTCTTTATGGAGAGCGCACTATTCGCAAAATGGGAGATCGTAATTGAATGGAGATAATAATAAATAAAACCGTTTTAGAAATACCCGATTACCACCATTTAGAACATCAGTCCCTAATATCAAATAAACAGTCCAAGCCCTGTAGTAGACAAAACTACGAGTGTCGACGTATCTTTGACTTAGCTAGATAAAGAAATTATGGTATAAAGTAATTGTTAGCATTTGAATTGACTTATGAGATCATTCTTTTTGAAGATGTGCTAAGAAAAGAACCCAACAAATTCAGTATTTTAGAAGAGCTCTACAAAACTCTTGGGGACGAAAATTTCACATTATCAGGAAGCAATGATAAATTTTGTTTAATGGTAGATGTTATGATGGGACTCCGAAAGCTGAACTGGAAAAAACTATAAAGATTTAGCTACTGAATTTTGTAACCTTATTAGCAGAACACTAAAGGGAAGGCTTAATAGGGTAGATTTTGTATTCTATAGTTATTTAGAAATATCACCGAAAACAAGAGGAAACCTACGAAGATATAATGACGAGTCCAAAATTTGCGACAAATTATTCCACCTAAACTTAAGACTGAAAACCATCGTTTTAGAGAATATTTGAAACAAAAGTTGTGTAATTTGGTTTGCTGAGTAATTTTATTTATACACATTTTTGTCAAAAATTGACCCCAACCGATATAATTTCGCATATTCGTACTACACGCCCCTAAATTAAAAACAAACGCATCATTTTATGGAAAAATGTTTTAAACAAAAGTTGTGGATATTGGCCGGCTGAATAGTTTTATTTATTTACAGTTTATCCTAAAAATATCCCCCAAGAACATAGTTACCAAATTTGGCGCCAATTGGTTCAGCGGTTTGGCCGAAAATGAGCGCACAGACGAACAGATAGACCGACATAATCGAGATAACACTTATAACACTTGATTAGAAGTCCTGATGCTTTAAATTTCTAGATTATTTTTATGTTATCTGGATAATTTCCTTCATTGAAGGTTCAAAACTTCATACACCTGATTGATGTAGTCAAGAGGGAATAAACGCAGTTTACGGGCATTTGCCTTTTTTAGATTTTTTTGTTTTTCGTAACTAAATAAACCTCCTTAACATGGAGATGGAAAAAAAACTTGGCGGTCTCATCAAAATTTACCCCCCCCCCCAATAATTTTTTTTCTGAAAATCGGCTTTTTTTATATTTTTTTCATATCGTAATTAAGTAGCCTGTATAAACATAAAAAAGAACAACCCCCTCCCCCAAATAAAAAATAATTTTACGACTAATCGGCGTTTTTTCTTATTTTTTAAGTAAATAGTCGTCAATCAACACACTAAAAATATAATAAAACAATAAGCATAAGAAAAATAAGGAGTATGCAGCTCTTTCACATTTGACCAGGTCCTCCAATTTTCGTTGCCTTGATTATAAATGAGTAGAAGACTACTTCTCTGCAAAAATTGGCCCAACCAATACACTAACGTATGTTGCGTGAGTCTTAGCTGTTTTGCATTCGCAATAGCTGGTCTTTATTGACCCACAGATGAATAAATCCCAAAATTTTCCAAATGGGCAAATGGGATTCATAAAAAAACTCCTGTAACATAAAGATGCCCTAAAAAATTAAAGGGGGTAGCTTATTTCTAAATAATGTATATTTTGGTAACTAATTTGCGTTACAAAGTATTGGATATTAAGTAATTCAAGAAGGGGAAGGGAATATAATCATTGGATTCACCCTTTCCCTTCTTCAATAACTTAATGTGCGTTACAAACTATTGCGCACATCAGGTTATTCAAGAAGGGAAAGGATGAATCCAATGATTAAATTTCCTTCCCCTTCTTGAATAACTTAATGTGCGTTACAAAGTATTGGATATTAAGTTATTTAAGAAGGGGAAGGGAATATAATCATTGGATTCACCCTTTTCCGTCTTGAATAATCTGATATGCGCGTTACACAGTATAGGATATTTTTCAAGGGGAAGGATGAATGCATATTACTTTCACTATGAGGAAAACTATGTGCGAAATCTACATATATTCAAAACTGAAGTTTATATATTTACCTTTTATTACGAATTATACGTTTCTTTTGATTTTTTTTATATGTCCATTACATTTCCAACAAAAACCATATATGGAATCTGGCCGTGTTGTCATTTTGAAATGACCGTCCCAAAAATTCACTGGACACTTAATTTCATTATTTGCGGGTATTAAGCCCAAACGCTGCGCTTGCGATATAATCATTGTTATTTCGTCAGATATAAATTTCGTCTAGATAATTAAAATTCATTTTTGTCGGAAACCAAGAAAATATTAAATATAGAAGCGCAACAAAAATAAACAGACACACAATACCAACGGCAATAAATAATAATGACAATAGTTTGACACTTTTATAACAGTTAGAAATAAATTTTTTGTTATTGCCATTGTTGTATAACTTCCAAAAGTGAACCTTTTAAAAGTTAATATTTTCATTAAAATAAGAGACCGCCAAGATTTTTTTCTATTTTTATGCTTCTACAAACATAATGTACCCAATAAACTGAAAAATTTTAGTAATAGAAGAAAAGCACGTAAACTACATTTATACCGAGTTATATTATAGACGGAATACCGTTAAGTATTGCACTAATTTTAATTTTAGCAATAAAGTTAATTTTCTAGTTTTAGAGTTGTTTGCTTTTTTTATAACTAGTTGTGCACATGCAACGTTTTATTTGGTCCACGGTTGTGAAGGCCAGTTTTCTATTTTCAAAAAGGTAACAATGTATTATTTTTATACAATGCACCAATCATTGTTACAATGTAACTTACATCTAGTAATAGAATATTTACAGATTTAGCAACCAGTTGCTGATAATTCAAACCAACAAATAGTTTCTGAAATATGATATGTGTAAACTAACTAAATATCTGAGAGAATTCATAAAACAACTTTAGAGAACAGTTGAAAAGTTAACTGTTGAATTTATAGTTTATCAAGAATATCAGTAAGAAATTAATTGGGATTTCAATATCATTCATATTTACTATGGTACATGTAGAAATTAAGTACTTATACAGATTTAAAATACTATCACTGTTATTGTTATTTACTAAACATGATAAACATTTTCAATGATGTTTGGTTATGTCAAGTGCTCTCTAGATAATTAGCATATGAAAATATTGCTACAAAGTATATTACACCTAAATAGCCATCAATGAATATAACTCACCTTTTAATTTAGTTCGCCTTCCAGGTTTCCCTTTTAAACATTTAAATTGATTTCTAATTTTGTGTATATTAACTTTACCAGATGTCTCTATCTCTGTTTTAGCTACAATCCCAGATTTTTCAATTACTAGATCGTCATTAATTTCTTTTTTAATATGATGCATACTAATATTATTTATATTTTCCAAAGTTACCCTAGGTACTTCATCGCTGAATTCTTGTTTCACGTCCATATTCCAAACAAAATCATCATGGATATCGATAATTTCTTCCTTAACGATTTTCTGCTCTATATCCATTCTGACTGGTTTTAAACCAAATGTTATTTGAACAAAATCCAGGATTCAGGAAGTATATTACCTGACTAAAACTGCCAACAAGCAAATAATTTGATAACTCAAATAAAAAAAGGAGGAAATAAATTCTTCTATTTCCGTAGCGTAACATGACTGGCCTGGTTAAGCAAGTAACATTTGGTAGCATTTCTTCTTCTTCTTCTCGTTCCTTTTTTGGGCTATATCCTGTGGGATAATTTACCCATGGTAGCATTTCAGTCTTTTCTTTAATCACTTTAAACAAATGCTACAGTTTTTGCGTGGTAGAATTAGTAAGTAATATATGTCAACAGTGAATAAAACCAGAAATTCTAAATCCCACTGCGGACTAGATATATTAAGATCTGATTTGAATTTCGTGCTTTTGTTGACTGTTGACATATTTGCTAATCCTTGCAAACAAAAATGGTGTCCTTCTTAATGTGATTAATAGGTGCGTTCATTTTGACTGAGATCTCAGATCACTTCAGTTAAGATGAACTGAGACAAAGTGTTGTAAGCACCAAAAAGAACGACATCACAATTGAAGCGCGGGATCTGTCGACGCATACGTGAATAAGAAACAAAACATATAAACATAACCTATCTTGATATCTTTGATAACCACATCGTTCTTTGAGTTAAGATTTGTATTATGGCTAATATTCTAACATAATTAGTTGTAACCTTCCATCGCCCTCTGTGCATCTTCAAGGGATATATTTAAACTATACAACAGATTCGTATCAGCATCTAATAATGTTATTGTATCCATAATTTGTAACAAAAGAAAAATAGATTATGTGTGTTTATTGTTTATATGTCAATGGGTAAAACCTTAGATAACCTTGGTTGAAAAACTACAAATAACCCTAGCAAATCAAATATTTCTTCATACCCTCCACTTTATTTCCGAATCAAGTCCAACTGATACCCCCTTACAACACATTCAGCATCGGTGAAGGGAGAGGAAAAAGAATGCACCTAATGTAAAAAAACTCTATGATAAAGAGCCAAATGTGACTTACTTAAACGGGTCATTTAAGGTATGCTATAACGACGATCCTAGATAGGCAAGTGTGTAGTCGTTGACACTATACCGCTGTGGAAATAGAAGAACTATTTCCTCCTTCATAATAGGAGCGGTTATTCGGAGGAGGAGAGGAACAAAATCCAATGTTGCCGTTTTTTATTCGTCCCGTCTCCTGTCTATGAAACATTACTGTCATAACATAACCTAACTAGTTTTGCGTACCGTTTTGTAATCGTGACGTATATTTGCTTTACAAAAGCGTTTTTGTTGGCAATTTTATGAATTATTTTTAGTTAAATATCATTTTGTTTATAGTGATATTAGCCTATAATATTTCTATTAACCAAGATTTTATCAGAATGTTAGATTTAAGCAGTTGGTTGATTTGATTTGTAGGTAAAGGTTGTCATGATTATTAGCAGATTGATAGATTTATCGATCTGATAGATGCTGAATAATGGCTGCTATAGTGTAATATTTTTGAATCTTGAATACACACAACATAAAATTCAATACTCAAAACATCATGAAACTGTAAGTACCTACATACCAACACATTTGCACCACGATTTGAAAACCTTTCAGACACTAATTTCACAGATAGTGAAATAGAATTTTTAAATAAAGGTTTAAAGTACAGCATACCACCAAAATTTACGAATAATATTAAACAAATTATAGCTACAGAGTCAGAAATAGCTTTAAAATCTAATTCGAATAATTTTCTTTATGAGAAATTAAATATTGCCAATTTAATAAAAAATATTGAACCTTCAAAAGTTAAACGTCAAACAAAAAATGACATTACAGTTTTAAATGCAATAAAAAAGAAGATAGAGGATAATAACCTAACAGTTACAAAAGCTGGTAAGGGGAACACAACTGTCATTTTGACGACTGAAAATTACAATTCCAAAATATATAACTTTATAGAATCCAGCGATGTAAAAGTTCTTAAAGCAAACCCAACAAAAAATTTTTCTAATAATGTAAGGGATATTGTTAATAATTCAAATTATCTTTTAAATAATTACGAAAAGAGGTCTATCATACATAAGAATCCACATTGTCCACAATTATATGGAACCGTTAAATTACATAAAATAACGAAACCAACTAGACCTGTAGTTTCTTATGTTAATGCTCCTAATAATATTTTGGCAAAGAAGTTCAACAATATACTCAATAATTACGGATATGAATCTCAGTACTCAATAAGAAATTTAATAGAACTAATAAAAAAGTTGAAAGCAATCCACTTGCAAGATAACTATAAACTCATTTCGTTCGATGTAACTAATATGTTCACTAAAATTCCTCCTAAAGAATGTCTAATACTTGTAAGAAAATTACTAGAAGATAAAAATATTAATCCAGGAATAATATCAGATATACTTAATTTATTTGATGTATGCATTAATCAGCATTATTTCACTTTTGACAATAAGATATATATTCAGAATGAAGGTTTACCAATGGGAAGCCCTATATCACCTATTTTAGCAAACATTTTTATGGACAATTTAGAAAGAAAGATCTTTGAAAGTAATATTTCGAAAAATATTTTATTTTGGTATAGATATGTAGATGACATATTAGCTTGTTTTATGGGTAGTGAACGACAATTAGATGTATTTTTTAACATCATCAATAATTTACACCCGAAAATTAAATTTACATTAGAAATTGAAGAAAATAGCTCAATCAATTTTCTTGATTTAAAAATTCAAAGAGTTAATAATGTACTCGATTATTCAATTTACCGAAAACCAACACAGACTGATGTGACAATTCCATTCAATTCCAATCACCCTATGTCACACAGACTAGCAGCATATAATTCAATGATATATAGAGCTTTTTCAGTTCCTATAAACAAATGTAATTTTGACAGAGAGATTAATACAATTAGACAAATAGCAACATCCAACGGTTATCCATTAGATATGATAAATAAGCTAATTAGTAAAAAAGAGTAAAAAGTGACATTACAACTAATATTTCCTAAGCAAGCTGATGAAATAAAAACTTATAAAACCATCACATATGCAGGAAATATTTCTAATAATATTTCAAAGATAATATCTTCAGCAACGAATACAACAATTTATTTTAAAACAGAAAGTAACGTTAGTACAAAATTGTTAAATGTAAAAACAAAAATACCACTATTAAAGAAGTCAGGTATATATAAACTCAAATGTCCAGAATGTAATGCTGTCTATTTGGGTCAGACCCTTAGGAATTTTGAAATCCGATACAGAGTGAGCACTTACGAGCATACAGATTAAAACAACCAGATAAATCCCACTACGCAAAACATCTACTTGACACCAATCATTCATTGACACCTAACACAAAACTAGAAGTGCTGCATATTTGTGAAAAGAAACAAGAACTGGATTTCCTTGAAGAATTGGAAATTAGAAGACATTTAAGAAACCCACAATATGAAGTTGTCAATGAACAGTTAAATCTAGGGCGTTCTCCACTAATAAACTGTCTTCTTAAGTGATAATTGTAAAGATCAGCAGATATAGTTATCCTGGTTTTCTATATCATTGCACACTTATACTGATCTTAATTGGAAAAATGATATCCAGGATATCACCATAGGGCTAATAATATCTAAGCTTCAATATTTGTAATATCACATCTTCTTTTTTCTATAAACATATATTAAGCCAATCACAAGTTAGGTCACTTCTTGGTCTAGCCAAAAATAACTTCTAAACATCAGGACCCCTATTCTGTAACTCAAGCGAGAGCTCGCGCACGAGTTCTCTCTCGCAATTTAGCGTTACTGCGCATGCCACTCTCCTAAAAATTATAAATCCGTATTCTCTAAGGTAGGAGAGTGCTCACATACTCCTATGCGACTACTCTACTGGGTGAAAGCAGGAGAGTAAGAGAACGGACTTGCGCATAATATATTTGCTGTACTGCTTTAATTGTAAAATTTGGCGTAAATTTTCCATTACGCAATTCTGGATGATTGTTCATAAACTCTATTAACAATGTTTTTGTGCTATACACAACATTATTATTGTCTTTTTTTAATATAGTAAATAACTAATACACACAACTGAAATATACACACAATCTCAAATCACCCTCAATAACAACATATATAATATGTGAATAACAACATAATCTAAAAATATTTCTTTGTTTCTTATCCTCATATAACCTAAAGTACATTTAGACTACTAAATAGTAGGTCAAAACTGGCCGTTCCATTTGGCAACGCTGAGCCAAATGTAGCGGAGGCGCCGATTCATCGTGAATACGGTTTTAAGAATTATGTGAGTGAGGAGTGAGAGAATACTCATACCAATGAATAGTCGTGCACGAGTTCTCGCTTGAGTTACAGAATAGGGGTCCTGGTAGGCATCAAATGAAATGTAACTTCTGTCATTCTGACGATGATATTGATTTATCGAAACAATTGTCAATTTTTTAGAATTTTCAATAACTTTTATTATATTGTGGAATTAACTAGAGACCGTGAGTTTCATTTAAAACACTAATATTTAATTGTTTTATGAAAACTCTCGAGGTGCATAATAACAATATGCCCATTCTTTAGAATTTTGTGAATAATATCTTTCAATATACTCACCAAATGACTTGGTGTCTTCATCGTCTAAAATAGCTTGAATAAACTCAGCTAATTTTTTTTCAAAATCATTTTCAAACAAATGTCACACTTGTGTGACTTCGCAAATGTGAATTCAAATCATATTTCAGTGAAAACGTTTTCAAACCAAATGTCACACTCGAAAGGCCTTTCTCTGATGTGACTAAGCAAATGCGTATTCAAACTACTTTTATGCGAAAAAGTTTTCAAACAAATTTCACACTTGAAAGGCTTTTCTCCTGTGTGACTTCGCAAATGTATAATAATAACAACAGATTATAATAATTAAAAATATCGCAATATAATATCATATCAAAAAGTGTTTAAAAAAATTATCCGTCTTGAAATAATGTAATCTAGAAAATTTTAAAAATGTTAATTAATGATAGACTCATTTTATGAAAAATAAGTGAAACAATTTTTTTCTCCGTGGCACAGTATTCCTTTAAATATATGGAAAATACCGTATCTTTTTAAATCCTAAATTAACATTTATGGCATAATTTTTTTTGATATGTTAAGGGCGGTTTTAGGGAAGCGTATCGCCTTGGCGCTCGGCGCTCTATTTTCAACATTAAATTACAAATATTTTTAATAGAGGTTTCATCTTCTAAGAATGGTTTTTTGAAATATCTGAAATAGGAATAGTTTTCGAGTAATTTTTGATAAATGAAACCCATTTTTAACTTAATTTGTTAATAACTTTTGCAGTTGTTTATATGGCCTGTAACGATGTTACTTTTTAATGTTTTCATTTCCAGCTACCGAGTAGTATACATTTCATTTTATTTAATAATTAAATCGCCTCTATTTCGAAATTTGCCTATGAATAGTTATTTTTATATAAATGTACTGCTTCTGAGACATCCGGTATATCCTTTTGTCGAGTTCACTTAAACCAGTCTGCTAATGTGCGCGCATTTTCAAAATTTTAAGGAGGAGACTTCGTAAGTGGGGTAGGAGAATTTAATAAAAGGACGTAGCATACAGGTAAACGGGGCTTTTTTCTTTCTTTTCCTGCTTGCAAATTACATTGTGTTTACACCGAATACTGTGGCTGGTTTTTGTGAACCAGGTAAGTGGATATAAAATTTTTCTGTGAATAGCTATTATCATCCAACGCTTAGCCGCTTTTATTTTAACGTTTGAATTCATAGTATTTGTGTACAATTCCGAAGTTAGAACATATAGAGTCAATTTTATCTGAATATTTAATCCCGTCCAACAGGCCGTTGTACTGTTAAATAAAAATTTAGTTTTTTTTGCATTTGCTTAGAAAAATCTCGTCTGGATTCGCTGCTGAGCAGGGATTAATTCGAGAGGCCTCTAAGGCAGATTTGATTTAAGGGATACGAAATAATCTCAAAAGTATTCGCTGCTGAGCAGGGATACCCAAGAGAGGTTTTCGCATTCTGCTGGTAGTTGTCATTATCTGAGAATTTGATTTCGTACAATAGGCTGTTGTTAGTAAAATCTTAGATACAACATATAGAGTCTGTTTCATCTGAATATTTAATCCCGTCCAACAGGCCGTTGTACTGTTAAAAAAATTTAGTTTTTTTTGCATTTGCTTAGAAAAATCTCGTCTGGTAGTTTTCATTATCTGAGAATTTGATTTCGTACAATAGGCTGGTGTTTGTTAGTAAAACCGCCTGAGATACCACATATAGAGTTTGTTTCATCTGAATATTTAACCCCGCCCAACAGGCCGTTGTACTGTTAAAAATTTAGTTTCTTTTGCATTTGCTTAGAAAAATCTCGTCTGGATTCGCTGCTGAGCAGGGAGCAATTCGAGAGGCCTCTAAGGCAGATTTGATTTAAGAGATACGAAATAATCTCGAGAGTATTCGCTGCTGAGCAGGGCTTCGTACCCCTGGTTTTCGGATTCTACTGTCAATCTATTTTAACTGAAAAGTTTAGTTCGTACAATAGGCTGTTGTTGTTTTGCCAGTAAAACTTTAGTTAGAACATTTAAAGTCTAGTTTATCTGAGTATTTAATCCCGCTGAATAGACCGTCGTACTGTTAAGAAAATTTAGTTCGTTTGCACTTGCTTAGAAAAATCTCGTCTGGATTCGCTGCTGAGCAGGGATCAATTCGGGAGGCCCCTAAGGCAGATTTAATTTAAGGGATACGAAATAATCTCAAAAGTATTCGCTGCCAAGCAGGGATACCCAAGAGAGGTTTTCGCATTCTGCTGGTAGTTTTCATTATCTGAGAATTTGATTTTGTACGATAGGCCATTGTGTTGATCAGTAAAACCTAGTTTAGTTGAATCTATTGAAATCGCTAAGAATTTCCGGTGGCTATTGAGATTAACCCGGCCGCCGAGACTAGTTAATTGATTATTTGCTTCCGCTTTATTTAAAAAGGTACACAAATATAAGAACCGATATAGTACGCTCTGTTAGTGCAACCATAACGCTTTCTCTGTGCATTTTGACATATTATCACTAGGAACTTTGTATTGTTTTCACCTGCTACGTACTAGTAGAATTCCGCACGTTATTTTCCGCCTCCGTTGTAAAATAGCTAGAATATTTATTGCTTGGTGTCAGTCCGCTTTTGGTTTGATTAGTAATGTAGATCTTTAGTAGTAGATTTTGATATTTTTGCAATCTCTCATTTATGTAAAATTCAATTTTATTTGTGGAATTAAAATTAATAATTTCTCCAGTAGCGAGTAGTTTATTTTGGTATTGTTGCAATTTCTCATTTATGTAAAATTCAATTTTATTTGTGGAATTAAAAATTAATAATTTCTCCAGTAGCGAGTAGTTTCATTTGTTTGATAGTGGTAAGCAATTAAAGCCTGTTTGCACACTACGTATCCGGAAAGGTCCATAACAACAGACCCCTGGAATTACTGAACCTCCATCTGTGGCTACCCTGGTAACTCTCGACGCCGTATTTTCGAGAGTTCGGTGGAGTAAACCACCCCAAAAAATCTGGCGCCCGAGGAAAACTAGGAAGTACCGAAGCCGTGGGTGTCATAGTGACGTCCGTGATTCTTATAAGGAAAAAAAGCACGTCACACATGGCGCCCGAACAGGGACCCTTGTCGTAAAGAAATAATCGTTTTTTTTAAGCAATAGAGGAAAGCGTGCAAAAGGGCACAACAGAGACCGTGGTTTTGTTTTATCTATAAGCGTTGTTTAGAAAAGAAAGGAAAGCCGTGCAACTGCCGCTGTAATAAGAATATTGTTATGGATACCGGGATAACCCTGTATTTGAAATTGAGTAAATTTTGAATAGAAAAGTACAAATCCGAAGTAATTGAACCTGAAAAATACTACGATTGTTTAAACCGACTTAAATCTGGAATTACATTTTGGTCAACAGTCCGAAAACCACCTGTGATTGATTTATTTTAAAAATTGAGTATCTATTAACAATTCTTTCATTTTATAAGCGAATAACGACGTGAAAGTTTATATTTTGAAGTTACAATAAATATTGCCAGCTGAATTTTTTTTATCAGATAAGAAGACCAGTTTTGTTTTGTGGGCCAGTTCTAGATAACAATCAATAACAATTGCTTTTTTATTCATTTGTGCGAACTTTATGGAATTCTAAAAAGTAATTAGTGTTATCGAAATAAATTTGATAGATTTTACATGCCAATATTTTAATAATTATGGTACCGATTGTCCCACGATAATTATCATCTTTTATTATTGGCAATAATATTTTGAAGTTGAAACTATTATTTCGTTTTAATGGTAATTTTTAGTATAGATTAAGAGAAAAAAAACCTGGTTTTAGACTTTGTTTTTTTTTAGAAAATATCGTAGAGAATACCTTTTCCAAATTTATATTTGCATTCTTGTTTATATATATATTTATATATATATATATATATATATATATATATATATATATATATTCTTACGGGAAAGTATTTTCTAGGTTGCATATGCCTGGTCTTCATTGGTTTTAATTGTTTTTATTTAATTTGAAATCGTAGATTGAATTGTTGTTGATTAAAATTCCCTATTGTTGATCAACCGAACTGGACTTGTTTTATTTTGATTACTGTACAGAGTGGACTAATACCACAACTTTCTCTGGGTTTTGGTTTTGTTCGGATATACCGTCCGTACCGGTTTAAGGATTTTGAATTGATGACAGCTAGTTAGGATAGTGATTCCTCTGTTAATAACGAACACCGTACATACGAACAGGTAGCTAAAGACACACCGCTTGTAGGCTGGGTATATAACCTTAAGAAAGCAGAACTCTCTGCCGAATTAAATAAGCGACAACTATTTTCGTCTGGATCTGTAAGAGAACAACGAAGACGACTAGTGAGTTTTCTCAAGGAATCTGTTGCTGTAGACCCGAGTTCTGAAGTAACCATGACTACTACGCCTCCAGTTACACCTCCGCTGAACGTCCACGATTGGAAAGTATCTTTTGGAAATCGCGATGATCCGGCAAGTTTCTTAGAACGACTTGAAGAAATCTGCACTGCTAAGAAGGTGAAACAGGATAATTTGCTTCCGGTCTTACCCGAGTTCCTGTCTGGAGAACCAGCACTGTGGTTCCGCAACAACCGGCACCGATGGACAAACTGGGATGATTTTGAAAAGGCTTTCCGCATTTTCTTCTACCCTGTTAATTACGAGGTGGACCTAGAAGCGGAAATTAGCAAGCGTCTGCAAAGGAGAAGCGAGGCAGTGTCGGCATACATCACTGATCTGCAAACCTTGATGCGTAGACATGGGAAGTTATCTGATGAACAACAGTTGGCTTGGTTATATCGTAACCTGCTACCAGAATACCGACAGCAGATTCGTAAAGCTGACTTTAAAGATTTTACTTCTTTTTGCCAAGAGGTAAAGGAATACGAGTTGCTGCGAAAGGAACTCCAAAATATTCCTAGCACCAGTGGATGGCCAAGAGGGACAAATGGACGTTTTCAACCAGTAAATACATCACAGAATACGAATGCAGCCCCCAGTCCGCCCCGAGAACCCATAGCTAGTACCAGTAGCTCTCGCCAAGTTGATCCAGTTAGTCGAACACCTATACCGAGAAATTCTAGTACACTGTGTTGGCGCTGTGGTGAGACAGGCCACGTCCGAACAAACTGTAGAAACCAGCCTAAAATATTCTGTTCCCGCTGCCGTAAGGAAAGAGTCCTTACCAGAGACTGTTCATGCTCGAAGCAGGAAAACTAAACCGAAACTGTCCCGAAGGGAGGCCGTCACAGTTTCCTAATCTTTTAGCCTCTCAAGAACATCCGACTTCCGAACCGTCCGATCCGCGACCCCAAATTGACGTCCAAATGGAACACTTCAAGTTTAAAGCCTTGATGGACACTGGAGCTATCAGATCGTACGTGGGTGATTCGGTAGCGAAGCAATTTTCCCAACGAAAGCGAACAGTCAGTCATTCGACAAGAGCACGTTTAGCTAATGGAAATTTGGTTTCTATCACAGACATCTATGATCTGCAGCTGATGGTAAATGACGTCACCATGGAGGAACCGTTGGAACATTTTCCAGGTTTAGTCGCTGATATGGTTCTTGGTCTTGATATACTGAAGAAGTATAATTTCTGCTTAGAACTAGGTACAGGGAAGATCTACCAGGACGGAAAGCTAGTTAACTGTCAAGAGCCAGATACAATGTTCTCTCCCATAGGAATTATAGACGTAGTAATGCCACCGCCAGGAGAGAACAATCCTGGGTTGTCATGCGAAATGATTGTTGCTGATACCGCTAAAACAAATTGTATGATTGCTGATACCACTAGAACAAACTGTATGGTTGCTGATACCACTAGAAGAAATGGTATGGTTACCGAAACTGCTGGAGAGAATCTGCCTGTTGTTGGCCCTGCTGCAACAAATTTTTCTGTTATCGACCCCACTAGAAGGACATCTGGAGATATCCCGAAGAAGGAAAGAGGATCTGATGCGAAAACTCTCTAGAACTGGACACTGCTAGTAAAATCTTTGAAGATGTAAAGACTGTTAAGGATATTGACTGTTACAACACGAAATGCCCTCGGGAAAAAACTGATAGGATATTGACCGATATCTCCCAGTCAGCCGTGGAAGGAAACCAAGGTGATAGGAGATCTAGTACTGAATATCCTCTAGGAAAAACGGATGAGGGTATGGACTGTTATAACACGAAATACCCTCTGGAAAAAACTGATACGATATTGACCGATATCTCCCAGTCAGCCGTGGAAGGAGACCAAGGTGATAGGAGATCTAGTACTGAATATCCTCTAGGAAAAACTGATAAGGGTATGGACTGTTATAACAAGAAATACCCTCCAGAGAAAACTGATGGGATGTCGACCGATATCTCCCAGTCAGCCTTGGAAGGAAACCAAGGTGATGAAAGGGGATCTAGTACTGAACATCCTCCTGGAAAAACTGAGAGGATATTAACCGATATCTTCCCGTTAGCCTGGGAAGAACCCCCAGGTGATACAGGGAGATCTAGTTCTGAATATCCTCTAGGATCCACTGATGGAAAAACCTGCGAAGACGTTAAGACTGATAGGATTACTGACTGTCACAAACTCAGGACATTAACCGGCTTATCCCGGTCTGATTTAGAAGAATATGACGAGAATATGGAGTTAGCTAGGGAAGAATGTCCTCTAGAAACTATAACACCGTTACAAGACCGAGATTTGACTGTAACAGAAGAGAAAACGCTGAGAAAATTTCTAGAAATAGAGTTGCCGAAGTTCGAGAAAGTTCAAGGACCGACAGACCTAGTCCATCACGAGATTCGCCTCTTGCACTCAACCCCGATTAAGCAACGACACCGTCCGCAGAATCCAAAGATGCAAGAGATTTGTAACACCGAGGTGGACCTGATGTTGAAAGAATGGGTAATCGAACCCTCAAACAGTCCGTGAAGTACTCCGGTGGTTATCGTTAAGAAGAAGGATGGGAAAAACCGTTTCTGTATTGACTTTCGAAAAGTCAATGAGGTCACAAAGAAGGACGCCTACCCTCTTCCATTCATAAATGCTATTCTGGATAAATTGCGACGCGCAAAGTATATCTCTAGTTTAGATCTGAAGAGTGGATATTGGCAAGTCCCATAAGCTCCAGAAAGCAAACCCATCACTGCCTTTACGGTACCAGGACGTGGACTTTTCCATTTCACCGTTATGCCGTTTGGTCTACATTCAGCGCCCGCCACATTTCAACGCCTAGTAGATCGAATTATCGGTCCTGACTTGGATCCGAATGCATTTGCATATTTGGATGACATTATCGTATTAGGGGAAACATTTGAAGAACATCTGCAAAATCTAGCTGAGGTTTTCCGCCGTCTCCGAGAAGCCAAGTTGAGAATCAACCCGCTGCCGGACACTCCTGAGCAATCAGCGGAAGTGTGCATAGCCGATACTCCAGAGGAATGTTCCTGGTACCGAAACAAGAAAGAGACCCAGGTAAATTTCCGGATTACTGCATCAAGGAAGGACGACTGTACCGTCATTTTTGGGACCTGAATGATCTGAGTGAGCCTGAACTGTCTGACCCGTGGAAGCTATGTGTGACGAAGTCACAAAGATCCCGTATTTTACAGGAAAATCACGAAGCCCCTACCGCCGGACACTTAGGGATTGCAAAAACAATAGCGAATATTGCTAAGATTTACTACTGGCCAGGAATGTTTAGGGACATAACCAGGTACGTCCGTGGCTGTATGCAATGCTTAAAGTACAAACCGTCTCAACAGCAGTTAGCTGGGAAAATGCAACCGTCCCGAAACCGACGTCCATGGGAAACTGTTAGTACCGATATCGTTGGACCGCTGACGCGCAGTAAAAAGGGGAACTGCTACATAGTCATGTTCCAGGACCGTTTCACAAAATGGGTACAGTGTAAACTGATCAGAAAAGCGACCGCTAGCTCGATAAGTAACGCTTTTCACGAAGAAGTTCTGACCACGTTTGGATGTCCTCGTACCGTATTATCAGACAATGGGACACAATATGATAGTAAGCTCTTTAAGGAAATGTTGAGAGGCTTGGGAATATACCATCGATTCACCCCACCGTATACACCACAAGCTAACCCCGTCGAAAGAGCTAACCGTACCTTAAAGACCATGATAGCTCAATATTGCGAACAAGACCACCGAGACTGGGATCTGAGACTATCCGACCTGAAGTTTGCCATTAATAATTCTAAGCACGACTCTACCGGCTTTTCTCCCGCCTTTCTCAATTTCGGAAGAGATCTCGACGTCCCGAATACACTACGCCGAGAAGTGGAACAAAATCAGACGACCGAAGAATCTGAAACACCCAAAGACGCTGAAAATACCGATGAAGAATCCGAAACACTCACTGATGCTGGAAATACCAAAAATGAAGTCTCTGAACAGTACCTACTTCGCTTGAACAAATTACAAGAGTGTTTCGATTTAGTCCGGTTGAATCTGTCTAGAGCCTTTACGACACAAAGCCGATATTATAATCTACGCCGCCGTGACTGGAGATGTACAGTAGGTGATTCAGTAATGAAAAAAGAACATACCCTGTCATCCGCCGCAGATCATGTGGCCGCGAAACTTGCCCCGAAATATTCCAGTCCGTATAAAGTGGTGAAAGTTTTATCTCCCGTTGTGTACGATTTAAAAGATGCACAAGGCAAGCGTTATAACCGAATACATATTAAAGACTTGAAACCGATTTCAGAGTAATGTTAGTAATTACTACTTTTCATAATGAGACCGAGATGTGGATACCTTGGACACCGTCGCAATACCTGTAACCGGGGAAAAACCATATTATTCTGCTCCAGTTTTGGTAAGATGTCCCGGGACTGTTCTTGTGCGAAGCCGACTCTCAGAACCACCTTAATGAAGAAGACTCTTAAGTGTCCCAGCTGCGGTCGTTCCGGACGGCCGACGAAAGACTGTACCTGTACCAGCCGAGGAATTTCCAGACCTACACCGGAGCTAGGAAAATGTTCTGGAACCATCCAAGCACCGCAAATATCCCGATTCCGGCAAGATGTGGGCATTCAGTGTGACCTCTGTGACTGTGCCATGAAAATTCCGGACTACGCCACTAGGGCCCATCCGCGATATACAATCCTGCGGAACGCCTCCACCGTAAGAAGAGTGAGGACACGTTCTTCCCGGCGGTATCCCAGCCTAAGTACGAGGAGCTCTAGGCTCCAGTAACCCCGTGAGGAATTTGGATAGATGTCCCTGCCGCAAGATCCGATACTGTTTTTAATTATTTTTGCATAATCTTTTGTTTTAGGTGGTAACGGTTAGTTTTAAGAATGAGTGGGAAAAAAATATAACAAATGCAAGCTTCACTTTAATTTGTAAATTTTTTTTTAACCGAAGAAAGAGGGGGATGTAACGATGTTACTTTTTAATGTTTTCATTTCCAGCTACCGAGCAGTATACATTTCATTTTATTTAATAATTAAATCGCCTCTCTTTCGAAATTTGCCTATGAATAGTTATTTTTATATAAATGTACTGCTTCTGAGACATCCGGTATATCCTTTTGTCGAGTTCACTTAAACCAGTCTGCTAATGTGCGCGCATTTTCAAAATTTTAAGGAGGAGACTTCGTAAGTGGGGTAGGAGAATTTAATAAAAGGACGTGGCATACAGGTAAACGGGGCTTTTTTCTTTCTTTTCCTGCTTGCAAATTACATTGTGTTTACACCGAATACTGTGGCTGGTTTTTGTGAACCAGGTAAGTGGATATAAAATTTTTCTGTGAATAGCTATTATCATCCAACGCTTAGCCGCTTTTATTTTAACGTTTGAATTCATAGTATTTGTGTACAATTCCGAAGTTAGAACATATAGAGTCAATTTTATCTGAATATTTAATCCCGTCCAACAGGCCGTTGTACTGTTAAAAAATTTTTTTTTGCTTTTGCTTAGAAAAATCTCGTCTGGATTCGCTGCTGAGCAGGAATCAATTCGAGAGGCCTCTAAGGCAGATTTGATTTAAGGGATACGAAATAATCTCAAAAGTATTCGCTGCTGAGCAGGGATACCCAAGAGAGGTTTTCGCATTCTGCTGGTAGGTGTCATTATCTGAGAATTTGATTTCGTACAATAGGCTGTTGTTTGTTAGTAAAATCTTAGATACAACATATAGAGTCTGTTTCATCTGAATATTTAATCCCGTCCAACAGGCCGTTGTACTGTTAAAAAAATTTAGTTTTTTTTGCATTTGCTTAGAAAAATCTCGTCTGGTAGTTTTCATTATCTGAGAATTAGATTTCGTACAATAGGCTGGTGTTTGTTAGTAAAACCGCCTGAGATACCACATATAGAGTTTGTTTCATCTGAATATTTAACCCCGCCCAACAGGCCGTTGTACTGTTAAAAATTTAGTTTCTTTTGCATTTGCTTAGAAAAATCTCGTCTGGATTCGCTGCTGAGCAGGGATCAATTCGAGAGGCCTCTAAGGCAGATTTGATTTAAGAGATACGAAATAATCTCGAGAGTATCCGCTGCTGAGCAGGGCTTCGTACCCCTGGTTTTCGGATTCTACTGTCAATCTATTTTAACTGAAAAGTTTAGTTCGTACAATAGGCTGTTGTTGTTTTGCCAGTAAAACTTTAGTTAGAACATTTAAAGTCTAGTTTATCTGAGTATACATTTTTCTAGACATCATTACAAATCCTATGATCCCGCATTTTTACATTTACTAGCTGTAGCAAGAATTAACACCATTTTGAACTTGCGAACGACACTTAATTTCAGAAAGTCTAGCTTTGAGTTTTTGAGAACGCGGTAGACCTTAGTAAAGTTTTTGTTTATTACATCTTTTTGGTTTTCTAAAATAATTTTGATACTTCGAGTAGCTTGACTTTAATAAAGTAATATTATTATTATTTATAACTTATACCAATCAATCCACTTACCTATCTTATAATATTTCATGTTTCCTTACATGTATTCATGAAATTGATAAAAATAAAGAACTAGTAGTTACTACATAACATCATGTAGAAAGTGAAACCATGGGTGATGAGGTTAAGGCTCTGCTTAGGCCTGAGGCTTTTATATCAGTTCAACAGATGCAATATCTGTGAGTGATTTTGAAAATTGCTCTGGACAGCTTATCTATTTATTAAATGTATTTAGCTCAGAAGAACATCTTGTAAAATCTATAAAATCAGACCAAGTCTTAGATGAGTACGTAACAACGATAAAAATGGTTGACATAGCGACCTCTGTAAAAGATTCTTGCGAAAATACAACGATTTATTATCCTTGGATGCAAAACTTACTGATTTAGAAATTGATAATAATCCTGACAAAAATGAAGTTGTTGTGCATGATCCCGGTTTACGACAGGAAATCAAAAGTGATCAACAAAGAGAGTAATAAATCTAGGGCCACATCAACCACTTTTGTCATCATTTCCTAGCGACGGTAAAAACAGGTTTCAAAGACATTTGTATAGTCAGTTATTTGCTCTATAAAAGTAATAAATACGTACTTTGTTTTTCTCTTGCAATAATCTCAAAATTTGGGACTTGTGGTGATAAATAATTTACGTAAAAGTCGTTATGGTGTTGTTTAGTTATGAATCTTGGTGTAGTGAAAAAAAACAGTAGTTTTTAAAACAAAATATTAATTATAAGTGATTAGAATCATTGGACAAAGAAATAGGTTAATTGATAATATAAATAAAGTAACAGAGATAAGCCGACAAACTTCGATAGAATATTTTGCGGCGTTGTCGGATTGTGTATAAAGTAGAGTAGAGGATAAAAGCGAATTCTCCGAGCCGTCGAGGCGGTATAGCTTTTTACGCTAGTAAATGTATATAAACAAAACAAACAAAAAATGGAAAAAAACGTAGAAACAATACAAAGCATGCTAGAGACTTTGAATAAAAATATAGAAAATGTGGACAAGAAATTAGAACAAGTAATCAATGAGTTAAATGAAACTAAACTAGAAAACGAGAAGTTGAAAGAAAAAGTGGAAAAACAAGGCGTCAAAGTTGCGTCTCCGGAACGTGAAACTAAAAGAAAAAACCTGATAATAAAAGGAATAGAGGAGAGAGAGAATGAAAGAAATGAAGAAACAATAGAAAAAATAGGACAGGTAATAAATGCATTAGAAATAAAGTTTAATACAGAAGATGATATTGATGATGTCATAAGAATTGGAAAACCAATAACTGGAGTCAATAGACCGATATTATTAAGATTAGTGAGAAGCAACAAGAAAATGGAGATACTTAGACAAAGCAAAAAACTCAAAGGAACAAATATATGGATCGACGAAGACTATCCAAAGGAAATATTCGAAGAAAGAAAATTGCTGTATCCACAATTGAAGATAGCTAGAGAAAACGGTCACAAAGCATATATTAAATACAATAAATTAATTATAGATAATGAAGTATATGAAGGAAGTAATAGAGACTTGCAACAAGGCCGAAAACAAGAGAAAGAAGAAGCCAGGAAAAGAAAAGTACAGGAAAGATCTCCAGAAGCTGATACACTGGATGAACAATTAAGAAAAATTACGCGGACAGCAAAAAACTAAGAACCCAAACAGTAAATCGAGAGGAAAACTATAAAAATGGCTATGGAAACGAATGTGACAGTGGAAACGGATATGACAATTGAAATGAATTAGAATGTATAAAAACTTATAAAAAAGAGATGAAGGCTACTGAAAACAGATACAAAAGAAAAAACAAAGGAAAAGATATTACGAATAGAAATAAAGAAAACGAGAGGATGTGGAAGATAGCTACATGGAATGTAAGAGGACTATTAGGAAAGGAAGACGAATTAATACAAGAATTTGAAAAGGAAAATTTGGATATATTAGGAATTACAGAGACCAAAAAGAAAGGCCAAGGCGAAATTGAATTAGAAAAGGGACATTTATTAATATATAATGGGGTAGACGCAAAAAGTAGAGCAAAAGAAGGAATCGGATGTATAATAAAGAAAGATCATAAGAAATATATAAAAAACTGGACAGGAATTACAGAAAGAATACTCAAAATGGAATTGAATTTAAGAGAAAGCACAACGATAATTATAGTGTACGGACCAAACGAAGATGCACGAGTGAGCGAAAAAGAGGAATTCTGGGAAACAATAGAGGATGCTAAAGATAGACTAATAATAATGGGAGATTTTAATGGAAGAGTTGGAAAGAAAGACGAACAAAGCAATGACGTAATTGGCATATATGGAGAGAACAAGAGAAATAACAATGGAGTAAGGTTAATAAATTTTTGTATATTAAACCAACTAATAGTAACTAATACGTTTTATCAACATAAAGAGTCACATAAATACACGAGAGAGGTTAGCAGCAGAAATGAAAAGTCCATCATTGATTATGTTCTCATAAACAAAGGAAACAGAAAAGATGTGAAAGATATCAAGGTCATGCAAAGTGCAGAAATATACAGCGATCATTACTTATTAAGAGCAACATTGAAGATGGCAACTGAGAACCAGAAAAGAAGTTCGAACAATGGGAAAAATGAACAAAAATTAAAAAAACAAATAAAATCATATAAGTTAAGAAAAATAGAGGTATCTAAATAATTTACAGAATATACTGAAAAAGAAATGGAAATATGTCAAGATAAAATACAAAGTATATCAATAGAGGAAATGTGGGACAAATTCAAATCTACAATATTAGAGACAGCAACGGAAGTGTGTGGCATTACTAGAACCGGTAGCAACAAAAAACAAACGAGATGGTGGAATAAAGATATACAAGAACATACCAAACTAAAAAAGCAAAAATGAATAGAATATCTACGAAATAAAACGACTGAAAACTACGAAAATTATAAAATTCAAAGTAGAAGAGTTAAAGACATGGTAATCACAGCTAAAAAAGAGACGTGGGAAGAATTTGGCAAAAAGATGGAAGAATACAGTAAAGGAAATCAGAAACTCTTCTTCAAGGTACTAAAAACACTAAGAAAAGGAAAGTCGAACAATGTAAAACAGATAAAAAATAAAAATGGAGTTATGATACGACAAGATAAGGAAATTATAGAGAGATGGAGAGAATACTTTGAGGAATTACTTAATGTAGAGAAAGAAGAACAGATGGAACTACAAGACGAAAGACATCGGGAACTGGAAAATGAACCACTGATACAAATAGAAGAAGTGAAGCAAGCAATACAAAAGTTAAAAAGAGGTAAAGCAGCGGGTTACGACAGTATTACCGCAGAAATGTTACAAAGTCTAGGAGAAAGAGGGATACAAATGCTAACTAAATTGTTTCAAAGAATTTGGAACGAAGAAAAAATTCCGAATGATTGGGAAATAGGTATCATATTGCCAATTTTCAAAAAAGGAGACAAAACTAATTGTAACAATTATAGAGGTATAACATTGCTGAGCGCGGCAGTGAAAGTTTACGAAATTATCTTAGAGATTCGACTTAGGAAAATAATAGAAAAACAGTTGGAAGAATCCCAAAGCGGCTATAGGAAAGGAAGAAGTAGCCAAGACCACGTATTTACATTGAAACAAGTAATAGATAAAAAACTAAGAACAAATCAAAAAGTGTACTTCGGTTTTATAGATATTCAAAAAGCCTTTAACACCGTTCCCAGAAATCAAATATGGAAAAGTCTACAACAAAGAGGAGTTGGATCAAAACTAAGAAATAACATTAAAAGCATTTACGAAGCAACCAGAAACCGGGTAAGGAAAGATAATGAACAGTCCGATGTTTTCAAAACAAAAGAAGGATTAAGACAGGGAGGAGTACTGAGTCCGGCATTATTCATAATGATAATGGATGACATTTTGAAGGAAGTAAAAACAAAAGTTAAACAAATTCAAATAGGTTATAGAAATATGGAAGTAGTTGGAATATCTGAATGCGTTTTTGCCGACGATTTAGTATTGTTCGCTAGAAACGAAAAAGAGCTGAAACATAATTTGATAGCATGGAAGCATATATTGAAACAACGAAACATGAATATGAATATGGAAAAGAAAAAAATAATGGTGGTGGGACAAGAAGAAGAGCACCTAAATATCGAAATTGATGAAATGCCGATAAAACAAGTGAAGAGTTTCAAATATCTGGGAGTAGATATACAAAACAATGGAAAACAGGAAGCAGAAATGAACGAAAAAATAAGTGCAGCTGTTAAAGTATATTATTCATTAAATCGAAATTTCCTGGGAAGAAAAGAAATTACAACTAACACCAAATTGAACGTGTACAAGTCAGTCTTTCGACCAATCCTTGTACATGGTAGTGAAAGCTGGATACAAACTCACTCAAAAGCAGAATACAAGCAACAGAGATGAAGTATTTACGCAGAGTCAAAGGTGTTACCAGAAAAGATCGAATGCGGAAATAATAAGGGAAAACCTAAACATAGAACCAATACTAAAAACAGCAGCTTAGATGGTTTGGGTACCTTTGTAGAATGGATAACAGTAGACCAGCAAAAATGATTTGGCAAGCTAGAGAAGTACGCAAGAGAAAAAGAGGTCGCCCAGAAAAAACATGGGATAACACAGTAGCCGAAATTTTAAAAGAAAAAGGAACTACATGGACAGAGGTGGCAAAAAAAGCTAAAAATAAAAAGGAATGGCGGAAGTTTGTCCACGAATAAGCGACACACCCGACACCCACAGCGGGTACAAACGGGTTTATGATTATATATATATTGTATAGTCAGTTTAAATATCTTGAATATAGCACTGCAAAAGACGCTGCTTTCTGTTTTGTATGTTTCTTGTTCCCGTCAGGGCCTGGCAGAGAAAAGACCGAAACATCGTGGATTAAAAACGGAGTCAGAAACTGGGGAAAAATGAAAAGTAGTAGTTCTTTAAAATTAGGAAAATTAGGCAAGCATTTTACTTCTTATGCTCATAAAGTTGCTCTTTATGATTATTCCAATTTTTTGGTGAAATCTGGTCGAATCGATGCTATCTTAGACAAAAAACGCGCAATATTCTTATAGAAGAGAACAGAATTTTAAGTTATAACAAAGAAATTGTAAAAATATTATTTGATGTAGCTAGGACATTGGGTAGGCAGTGCATTGCATTTCGGGACAATGAAGAAGATGAAAATTTTATACAAATTGTCAAACTCGTGGCAAGACATGTTAAAAAAATGGTTGGATGATGTTTATTTACGACCTTACCACGTTACCTACTCAAGTTCAGTCACAAAATGATTTTATAGATCTATTAGGAAAATAAATAAAATTGGAAGTTGTTAATGAGATTCACAATTCTTCATTTTTTACAATAATGGCAGATCATACGCCTGATGCGTCTAACAAAGATATTCTTTCTATAGTGATAAGAACTGTGGATAACAAAGTAGTACCCCAAGAAAGATTGCTTTGTGTTGTAGAAGCTGTTGATAAAACTGGAGCTGGTACACCCCAACAAATATTAGAGACCCTAAATAGTTAACATATTGATGTTTCTAAGTTAGCCTTCCAGTCATACAACTTTGCTTCTGCTATGTCAGGAAAATTTAACAGTACTCATAAGAAAATTTCAGATTTACTGGGTCGCGAAATCCCATATATTCCTTGCCAAGCACACAGAACTAATACCGCAGTGGAGCATTGTTCTAAAGCTAGTAGGTTAGTGACTGACATGTTTAATATTTTAGAAGAACTTTACGTTTTCTTTAATTCAAGTACAAAGAGGTACCAAACGTTGAGAGCTAGTTTACAGCAAATAGAAAATTCAATTTCTTTAAAAAATCTGTCTAAAACTAGATGGACTGCTCGTGCGGAAACTTTAAATGCGGTAAACATTTCATTAAATACGTTGGAGAATATTTCTACAAATATCAATGTCGACAGTAGTACTAAAGGAAAAGCATATGGTCTGTTCAAACGTATTTTAAATTTTGACTTTATCTGCTGTTTATTTTTTTTACAAACTGTGTTTTTAAAGATGAAGTTTGTTACCGAAATTCTAGAAGCTAAATATAATTGATACAATTTCTATTATAAATAGTACCAAAAATACCCTGAAAACCATAAGATCAAGTCCCGACGAAGTGAATAATATAATTGAAGCCTCCAAAATATTTGCTGCAACATTACATGTCAATGCAGACGAAGACTTTAATAGGCATCACAGACGGAGGGTTATTCCAAAAAGGTATGACCAACAAAATGAAAATGCCGTGTTCATGGATATAAATGAATTTTATCGGCACGAATTTTAGATGTCCTAATCATTTTTTTGGAACAAAACTTATCTGAAGTTCTAAAAAGTATAAAACTTTTTGTAAATATATTTTCTTTCCCGTTGTCAAAATCAGCTATTATGGACAATAAAAATATTGAAGCTGCTGCGTTACTGTGTCAATCCAATAAACCCAATCCAGCTAGTTTACAGGCGAACTAGAGGTATTTTTTGATATTTGTATAGAGAAAATAACTGATTCCATGGAAAAGGTGATGAAAGTTGCTAATGAACAAAAACATGTTTTAAAAGATAATTTTCTTTTTTGTCAACTTATCTATACCGCTGCGTTTTCAGTTGCAACAAACGAACGTAAATTTAGCACTCTAAAATTCGTAAAAAAATGTTACATACCACCATGTCTAATGATAGAATAGAACTGGCAAATGTAATCGAGACTTTGACCAAATTAAAAGATAGGACACTGAAGGTCCAAAGCACGTAGTACAAAGTACTAAGTGGCTACAAATAATATTTTTTTCGTTAATTTCTTTTCACTTTTTAAGTATGTATATTTTTGAACTGTTTTCGTTTATATTTCTTAAGTACGGTGTTTTTGATCCTATTTTTCAAACAGATATATTTTGTAAGTATTATAATCTAATAAATTGAATTTAGATTTTCAAGATTTTGCTAGTAGGTTGCATTTTTAATATGTTAAAGCCTATACTTGTTTATATTAATACATATACAAAAATGTAGTTGGTTGTTTTGTGACTTCGCAAATGTGTATTGAAATGACTTTTCAGTGAAAACGTTTTCAAACAAATTTCACACTTGAAAGGCTTTTCTCCTGTGTGACTTCGCAAATGTATATTCAAATGACTTTTCTGTGAGAACGTTTTCAAACAAATGTCACACTTGAAAAGCTTTTCCCCGATGTGACTAAGCAAATGCGTATTCAAACTACTTTTACGTGAGAAAATTTTCAAACAAATCTCACACTTGAAAGGCTTTTCTCCTGTGTGACTTCGCAAATGTGTATTCAAATTACATTTCAGTGAAAACGTCTTCAAACAAATGTCACACTTGAAAGGCTTTTCTCCTGTGTGACTGCGCAAATGTCTGTTCAAATCAGATTTCAGTGAAAACGTTTTCAAACAAATGTCACACTTGAAAGGCTTTTCTCCCGTGTGACTTCCCAAATGTGTATTCAAGACATTTCTGTGAAAAAGTTTTCAAACAAATAAAACACTTGTGAGGCTTTTCTCCTGTGTGACGTCGCAAATGTGTATTGAAATGACTTTTCTGTGAAAACGTTTTCAAACAAATGTCGCACTTGAAAGGCTTTTCTCGTGCGTGACTTCTCAAATGTGTATTCAGATGACTTTTCCGTGAAAACGTTTTCAAAAAAATGTCACACTTGAAAGGCTTTTCTCCTGTGTGACTTCGCAAATGTATATTTACATTACTTCTCTGTGAAAAATTTTTCAAACACATGCCACATTTGAGTGGCCTTTCTCCTGTGTGATTACGCAAATGTTTATTTAAATAACGATTCTGTGAAAAAGTTTTCAAACACATGTCACATCTGAATGGCTTTTCTCCTGTGTAAACACACAAATGTCTGTTTAAACACTTCTATTCCAGTTCTGACCTTTATCTAAACTCAACTTAAAATTATCAGTGAATTCGATATCTTGCAACTCTGCTTTCAAATCGTGTTCCACAATTTCAATTTCATTTTTTACATCTTCATCAAGGTTTCTGAGAACGGTGATGTCAGTTACTTGACTTTTTCGGCAACTTACATTTTTCTGGTAAAATTTCGTTTTATATAGTAAGTTCTTCTGTTCCATACAATGATGTGTAAAATAGTGACAAAGGAGTTGTATTTGTTTTGTGTATAAATTTCCACAAAACGCACAGACCATTATACCAGCAATAATATTTGGGTTTAGGTGGTTTCCATTTGTTAGTAGTTCTGGAAAGGAAATTTAAACTGGTTTTTAAAAATTTCAAATCTGTGTAAGTATGAAAAAATATGAAAATTCTAGAAACATATTACATGGGTGATAACAATAGGTGTCATTGTGGGAAAGTATTATTAAAGTAGGTACATTAAATACAACTAAAAGTAAAGGCACAAGCTGTCAGTTTTTTTCATGTTATATGTCTATAAAGATGTAGTGCTTGCCGTTGCGAAAGCTGATACATCTAATATTTATTTAGAAACTATGAAAAATAAGCTGAAATTATCATCTCACATTTTATTTAAATGAAACAATTCAATAAATCTTGCTTCTGAGATAGCAAAAGGCACGATTATATTCAACGCGTCATCTAGTATACTTTTGCTCTGGTGCTTCATTGTACAGTGGCGTACCTAGAGGTGGGTAAAGCGGGCCCTCGCCCACGGCCTCGCGTCAGCTATTTGTGTACCCAACTATTACTAAAAATCATAAGGTTCTATAAATCAGTGTATACTTAAATTTTGTATTTCAATCATATTATTCTAAAAATATCACAAAGAATTGCAATAGTCAAACCAGGAAAATAACCTTTAGAAGCAAACTCCTATCGACCAATAAGCCTCCTATCAGTACTTTCCTAAATGTATGAAAATCTTATACAACGTAGAATAAGCAATTATATAAGACCGGAAGAAATGGATCCCATACCATCAATTTGGATTCCGCCAGGGACACTCAACAGATTCATCGAATAACAGATGTCATCAACAAAGAGAATCTAGTGCTCAGCGGTATTATTGGACGTAATGGTCAATTTTGAATAAAAATGAGAAATGAAAGATCACAACTGCACCCAATAAAAGCATGAGCCCTGCAAAGGAGTGTCCTTATGCCATTGCTGTATGTTTTATTCACAATCGACTTGCCGACCTCCAACACACCACACTTTAGAACATTTGTCGATTACACAGCTGTATTATCGGCGAATAATCATCCTGACAGAACAGTTCTAAACTTTCAAGAACACAACATTCTACAAACCTGGTTTGAAAATATAGAATCAAGATAAATGAAAGCAAATCCAGCCACATCACTTTCACACTATGCAAAACCCCAACACCAGTGACGCTATTCTTGAAATTCCCCGAAATTTTTACTCCCCAGGGAAATGTTGACATTTCTATTCCCACAAAATTTCACTCGATTTCAAAAAGCACTATTCTTGAAATCAGGGAATAGAAATGAGTGAGGGAAAAAGGAAACAGTGTTGCCTACATTCTCAATAATGTACCACCAATCAAAACGTAGATAATTTTGACAGTATAAGTAAACTGTGCTGTTTTGCCATGAATTTTAACCAAATAAGAAGAAGACGTTTTCAACTTAGCCTAACCCTTTTTGCTTCGCGTCTTCTAAGTTCGCGGCATTTTTAGTTGTGTTTTTAGTTTTGTCGTTTGTAAATTAAAAAATGAGTAGTCAAAAAAAAGTCTCTAGTGAACGAAAGAACATTATGATAGGGTTTCTCAAAGAAAACCCCGAAATGTACATGGGGAGGTTTACTCCCCAATTTACAAAATCTAAATGCAAAGAATTATGGGAAGAATTAACTATAATTTTAAATTCGGTTCCCAATGGGGCCGCCAAAGATTGGTGTGGGTGGCGAAAGGTAAGTTATAATTTTTTTCAACGTAGTTAAAATTGGTGCTTGATGCACAAAGTTAAACAATACAATACTTTTTTTCGTATTAAGTAATGTGAACGTAAAATTAATAAAAAATATTCAGAAAACTGTTAACATATGTTTTTTCATTTTTACTTGATACTATGATATGAAACTTATCCTAAGTATAATTTTAACCATAAGGATTTTGGTGTATCCCTTTATTAAGATGTATAAAAAATAAGATAAAATATTTTTTAAAAATTTATGAATTTAATTTTTGATAATTAAAAGATTAAAAACATCAAAGATTTATGAAAACATGTAAGTATAATATTAGAGATTATACATGCATACCTACAGCAAAGATCTTGGTAAACACGGGTATTGCTCAAATGTATCTCTTCCAAATGATAGCAATAGTAGAATGAGTAGGTATTTATTTTTAGTCATGGATTGATGTAAAAAAATATTCAAAATCGAAATTTGCTGCAGTGAAAAAATACCAATGTAGCACTGGAGGGGGTCCTCCAATGAAGCCACCTAAAAGTAACGATTTTGATGAACAAATATTCGAAATGATTACTCAAGTTGCAGCCACTGGAAATGAAAATATCCCTGAACCAACCATTGAAGATGATGACATGGAAGACCCAGATACAGTACTGGAGATGGAGGACACATGCTTAGTAAGTATATTTATTCAAGTACACCAAAATTATTCTGATGAACGAAAATACATTATTGTAATTACAGTAAAAGAGTAAATATTATAAAGAAAAATATATTATTGTGTGATTTTAACACTTAAATGTTTAAATTTACAAACAAATATTTATATTCTCTTCTCACATTTTGTGTTGAGCAGGGAAGTAAAATCCTGTGTATTTGACAAATAAAATAAGTATAACTATTTCAAAGTTACATCATATAATTTTTTTAGGTATTTCCTTATTTTACATACACTTTTTAGTCTAAAATAGCATACAACTGAATATATTAAGTGTCTACCACCGCCTGTTATTTTACAATATTCCAAAATCATTAATTTTCTTAACTACCTAAAATAAAAACAGGTATAAAGAAAAACTCTAGAAGAAATATTTAATTCTTTCCTACCTTTTCAAATTTTGCAAAATGTATCAAAATATTCCTGAAAAATAGTAGGCAACACATAGCATAAAAAATTGCTATACGTTTTTGTCTTTATTCATGTTCTTATAAGTTTCATAGCTTTTCCATTTTTAAACAAATATCATATTTGTAAAATAGCTAACGGTGATGGACTTTTAAGCTAAACTGTGGAGCTCCAGTTTTGTATTTAACATTCAGCGAGATTGTCTTAGTTTTAGAGATATTTGTTTATAGTAAGCCTTCGAATGCCCTGTATTTAATTTTTACTTTAAAAAATTGAAAGCTGTATATTATTTTTCTGTTGCATTACTTTTTTGTTATAGGTTGATGAAACTGAACAAATAGTAGATTTAAACCAGCAGACTCCTAAATCACCCTTGGAATTTGTGGCTGATAACCAAAATCTCAACTCCCCACTTCCAACAAATGTTAATTCAAGATGGTTTGGTCAGCAGACTCCTAAAAAGACACCCGAACTTCAAACTGCAAAAAAAAATACTCAACTCCCAACAACTTCGGCTTCGAAATGGTTTGGATCAGAACGGGTTACAAAATCTATGAGATTGACGGAATCGATCAAAAACAATAAACAGTTTTTAAAGTTGAATGCTGATGGAGTCCAAGACACCAAAACATATCATAATCAAAAAGTTAAATATTATAATGAAAAATTAGAAATGAAAAAAAAATACTATGAATGTAAAGTTAGGATCGCAGAGAAACAAACAGAAGCTATAGAGTGCATTGGTGTTTCTCTTAAGAGAATAGCTGACAATTTAGAAGAACTATTTTAAATAATTTACTGTATATATTACATATAACATAAGTAGTTACTGGATTTCTTGTTTTTACAAGAGGTATGTTAAATACCATCCAGTTGTTTTTTTAGTTAAATAAACAAAAATTCAGTATCAATAAGCTTTTATTTATTTAAATTCTCCCAAAACAAAATATCTACAATTTAAAAAATTTTTTTGTTAACAATAAATTAAAACCGATTAGACCGATCATTAATTTAGTTCTAATAATTCTTAACCTAATGTTCACCCATTGACGTCCAAAAGTTAATATTTTTTTCAATGATACCTGAACACTTTTCTCGTGTTGAACTGTGTTCTGCAGCACTTTAAATGATTAACTCGAAAGGTTTCCTTCTTCTGAGTCTTCTCATCAGGTTTTCGTTGTCCAGAAGTTGAGATGTTTCTTCATTAGGATGGCAATGTAGGGGAGACTTGTATTTTCGAGCGAACCTCTTTATTTCACTGGAAACAGGTGGTATTCTTAGATCTCAGTGTAAATCAATATTACGAATGTACCGAGGAGCATTTGCTTTGTTCAGAATTCTGAATACTGCTTATGTGGCAGTCTTTAGCACACCCCCAAGTTGGATACTGTAAATCCAGATAGGTTTACATGAGGCATTTAAACAAATGTTGTGAAACTTCATCTCAATGTTTGTGCTGGCTGGGTAGAGGATTGGGAATGGAGACAGGTGCGACGTAGCTGTGTAGAAACCTTAAACAAAATGATTTTGTATAATATTTTGTTGTAATTGTCGACCACGTGCCAGATCAGGATTTCCTATCACCCTATTTATATGATCAGGATTTTCCACATTATACATGCCATAGTCTGGCTCTTCTGGGTGAGGTTCATCTGGCTCTGGAACATTATTATTAATGCATAAATTATGGAGTATGCAACAAGCATTAACAATTTTTCCAGCTACTGTTGGGTGGTAGTGCAATGTCCTGTATTTAATTAGGCATCTAAACCTGTTCTTCAAAACTCCATTGCATCGTTCTATAATGGACCTAACAGAACGAAGTCGAGAATTAAACAATTCCTCAGCAGGAGTTTGAACTAGGGGTAGAGGAGTCAAAATCCATGGCCTGGTTGGATATCCTAAAACAAAAAAGTATAAGTTACATCTTCACATTTGGAAATTAAGTATATTATAACACATAGAAATTGCTGAAATTTTTCATTACATGAGAATTGAAGGAACTTTGACATGTATTTAATCTTTAATATGAATTCAATATGATATATTTTCAAGCCACCTTCAAACAATTTTTTTTAAGTTTACTTAATTCTCTTCTTTACTCTCAATATTACAGAGTCTTTTAAATAAATTTATATTTTTATACCTGAATCTCCCAACAGAAAATAAGTATTATTTGGATTTCGCCTGTAAAGCTGCTCTATTGCTTGGGACACAGGAGAATGATTCCAAATGTAGGAATCATGAGTTGACCCAGGAAATCTTGAATTTACATTCAGGATTCTAAGATCGTAATCACATATCTAAAAAAGATGTATTTTATCATTTGTTAAGTTACATTTTGGTACTTTACTTACAAGCTGCACGTTAAGTGAGTGATAATTTTTGCGATTGACGTAAATGTGTTCCGGGTGTTCTGGGTCACCCCAATAAGGGGGTACTATTGCAACATGGGTGCAATCAATACACCCTATAACTCCTGGGAATCCATATTTTTGATAAAACCTAAAACCGAAGTGAAATTAAATAATTAATTGCCCACTTAAATTCTTCGACAAGTTTGAATTTGAAAGATTAATTTTTCCTTTTCTTTGAGGGGTTTGAAAATTTAAAAAAAAATTGCCGATTAAATTTAATCAAATTTTGCACATAAGTTATTTAGAGCGACCTTTATAATTACACACAATAAAAACTCATTGGTGTATGTTAAGGGTGTGTAAATGGGGTTTGAAAATTTTGAAAAATTAACTAATTGTTAAAAAGTAACCCAATAAACTAATTGTAATAAAATTCTACATACAGCTTAATTAGCAACACATTTTCATTTATATATAATATTCAACTCATTGGTGTGCAGTAAGGGGGGTTTAAGGAGGTTAAATGTTGAAAAATCCTACAAAAAAATAGGTAGTCAATTTACATTATCTAGGCACCTTGAGGAATAGTACCATATGGGACAACGCACCAATAGTTCTTGAATTGTTAAGTTTTATTTTTCAATCAAGTACTTGTGTACAGTAATACATAAAGGTACCCACCCAGTTCGAAGTGCATTTCGCTGTGCCATATTGCTTGGGAAATGTATGTACTGGTTCATAATTTGCAGCTGATTCAGTGCATTTGTAACCTGTGCAATGGAGCGGCTCACAGAGGCTTGACTTATAGCCACAAAATGATTTGAACCAGTAATTTCTTGATGGCTTCCCGAAGCAAAAAATCTCAGCGCAGCCAACACCTAAAATATAACAATATATATTTTTACTAAATTACATACTTATAGACACTAGTTTCTGCTTAATAACTCTAGTATTTTTTGCTCACACAAAATATAACTAGTATACACACATATGGTATGCTATGATGTATGACTGTAGTACAGTGTGAGCTTAGGCGGTCCTATCAAAAACAAAAAGTGTCACCGTTTTTACCTTAGTTTGAATGGTCAAAGCTGATGCTCTTGTCGGGGTCTCCATATATGGTGTTACCATTTCAATAACGTCCTCAGCAAGAGGTTTTGTTAATCTAAACATTTGTACAAACTTTCTGGGAGAAAGTTGGAACGGATTTGTCTGTGGAAGAACATCTCGTCCAATATTCATCTCTTCCCAAGCTTCCTCAAAATCATTAATCATGGCATCATGCCAATGAACAAGCTGGTTAAATTCGTCCATATTGCACTAATTTCCTTATTTCTTATTAAGTAAAACCGAAAAACACTGAAAAGTCTACAAAAAATGAAGAATGAGATTCTTCATAACTTATTAAAACCAGAAAATACTTAAAGAAGTCCACAGAAATTCAAGAATATTGAACTTATTCTCAAACTTTCTAAAACAGAAAAACACTTAAACAAGTTCATAAAAACCAAGAATAAAATATCATTTATCCTTATCATTGACAAAAACAAACAAGCAAACGACAAATTTTGAGGTTAAATCTGAATAATTTCACATTATTTTGGCTTTTTCTCTCAGTCATGACCAATAGAATAAAATTCCTTTAGGGAGTAATAATTTCCCTCATTTTTCGATAGAAATTTTTCAAGAATACGGCATTTTAAAATTTGAGGGAACCACGCCCACTTTTCAACATTTCCCCTCGTAATTTCTATTCCCACAAATTCAAGAATAGCGACCCTGAAGTTTATATCAACAACATTCTAATTCCCAAAAAAGAAGAAGTAAAATATCTAAGATTCACCTTGGACCGTAAATTAACATGGAAAAAATATATAATAAAGAAAAGAAAACAAATCGGCTTAACTGCTAGTCAAATAAACTGGTTAATAGGGGGAAGATCGAAACAAGCTGTGGGAAAGAAAATATGATTCGATTTGTTTATTTAATTAAAATTAAACGTCTTATTTACAAACAATAAAAATTTATAATTCTTATGTCTTCTTTCTACGTAACAAGCTAGACGGACATATTTATCGAGATTCGGCTGTAGCTACCAAAATTCAGCTAGGAAGAACAGAAATGGAAGGCATCACCCGAAACGTACTGGCGCCATAATTATCACAGTTATTAACTATAAACTTGGAAGATGAAAACATTCCTTTTTTATCAGCTACGGACGGCTCCAACAAAGTTAGTAGAACATTTGTTCTTTATGCTTGTCGTTTCTTGACTCCAATGAAGATATTCAGCGATGGCTAAGCCTTTTTCAAGTTATTCATCGTTCGCTATTGGATTGGGATGCTATAAAAATTTATTTTTTGCAACAAGAAAATTGTGATGGTAGCATATGGAAATTTACAGGAGACCAAGCAGACCAACTATTAGATCATCCAACCTTTGCGGATTGCTAAATTTATTTTGTACACCACGTTCTATTAATTTTCCAGTTTTCAATCAAAACTCTAGAGCAATCTAATTTGGTGATTACTGAAGTATATAACAGTATGTCTGATTTAAGAAACAATAATACAGCCGCTAGCCATAGTTCTGTATACGCTGAAAGGTCCCCGCAATGCAACAATGTATAATGCTTTTGTAGTCCATTCTAAACATGTTTGTTTTGTAACCACTCAAGATTTTGGTTAGTTATTTTTTTGGTACTTTGAAGCCCTTATTATACGTTTTAGTTTTAATAGGATTAGTATGTAGTTTATCTCCATATGTTGTTATTAGACGGGACTACCCCAGAACATTTTTCTAAATTTATGGAAGGCCAATTTGTAGTCAAGCAGTCAAACATGCCTTTTACATCATTTGTAACAGATCAAGCATTGGAGCATACAATAAACAGATCAAAGAAAAGCTCGTCAGGAATTATTGGGTCTACTCGTAAAAAATATTTTTTATCTGCCTGTGACCTCGTTTATCATGAAATTTTGGCAATATCCAAGCTTCAAAGAAATAAAAACGTTTTTAAAAAATGACAATTATGAATTAAAAACCAACCATGAGTATCACACAGGAAAAGTCTGACGCTTTACTTTAAAAATGTCAAAATTTATAATAGATTAAATCTTTAGATTATACATCGCTGAAAAAATGCATAACCAGTGATAATTGTTTGTAATCAACATCTCCTCTCTTCCATAACTGTGTAGGGGAAGTTAAATATTTACGTTAGTTTGCATTCTACTGGTCAAATCAAATACGCGCGCGTTGTATTTTACCGGATATATCCGATAGAAACTAGCGATGTTATTTCGAACCATTATCAATTCATTCAATTGGGTGTATTTTTTCCACAATTTCAAAAGTTTAAGAAATTTAAGGTGTCTATATAAGTATTTTTGTGAGTATGATGCATATATCGGTCGTTATGTGCATATATCGGCCGTTAAAATGACTAATGAGTGCTAAGTTTGTGTGTATAGGAGCAAACTTGAACAATGTTTACCATTTCATAGGTATGTAAACAAAAACCACGAATTATTCCGTAGGCATCACATAAGTAATTCACTACCGATTCTAAGAATTTAATTAATTTGTCAATATTTAAAACTAATTTCGAACATCCTAATAATAAAGATTATATATTTATTTTTTCTGCATATTTGTCATATTATGGTAAAGTTAGTTTGTTACTGTTTGGGATATTTTTAAAACCAAAAATAATTAAACGATAAATTGGCAGTATCTTGACGAGTTAGTCAATATACAAACTTCTGAAGGTCTAAGTGCACTTCAAAAAACAAAAGACGTCTTATGCAGTATGCTAATGATAAAATGAGGATGAAAATGGCAACCCAAACATTTAGCAAGAGTGTGCATGATGCTTTATTATTTTTGTGGAAGCACATGAGTTTGAGTAGGAGCTGAAGATACAGCATATTTTTGTTTAATTTTTGATGATATTGATATCCCTAATTCCAGAAGTAAGTTTGCTAGTTTCATTTATAAGAGAGGATTTTCTTCTGAAACAGAAACCACATTCTTACAAAAATTAATGAAATGAAAGATTATATTTTAAGTTTGACTTTGAGGGATGTACCAGTTATTACAAGTTCTAGAAAAAAGGGTTTTATAGGGTCTTCGGTGGAAATGGAAAATTTGAAAGGTATTTATGAAACTTATGAAAATCGGAAAAATTGATTTTTTTATTATGTTACAAGAATACCCATCCTAGTTGTAGACAATTACAATCTACTTACAAAAGAATCCTTGCATCTAGGGAAGTTAGAGAAGCATATACTGGAAATACTACCACTCTTAACAATACCCTGATTTCACGTGTATCTAGTAAAAAGTTCACTATTCATGATGATGAAGGAGATATTCAGGCATCCACTGAATATAAAAAAACTGTTAGAATTTGGATAATCATGACTTTTTCTCTACAACAGGTTGGCAAATATCCTCTTTTTTACAAGATGTAATCACATATATCTCAAGTTTTGTGGTTAAATATCTGAAAAAAATGCTAACTGTTTAGCTCTTCTGAAAAAAGAGGAAAGAACATCCTTATTATAAAAAAACTTTTGACAACCTAATAAAAGCTTCTTCATTTGTAACCAGCATTTGTCTTTATGGAGAGCGCACTATTCGTAAAATGGGAGATCGTATATTTTCTCGAAAATATAAAAATTGAATGGAGATAATAATAAATAAAACCGTTTTAGAAATACCTGATTACCACCATTTAGAACATCATCCCCTAATATCAAACAAACAGACCAAGCCCTGTAGTAGACAAAACTACGAGTGTCGACGTATCTTTGACTTAGCTAGATAGAGAAATTATGGTATAAAATAATTATTAGCATTTGAATTGACTTATGATATCATTTTTTTTCGAAGATGTGCTAAGAACCCAACAAATTCAGTATTTTAGAAAGGCTCTACAAAACTCCTGGGGACGAAAATTTCACATTATCAGGGAGCAATGATAAATTTTGATTAATGGATGATGCTATGATGGGACTCCGAAAGCTGAACTGGAAAAATCTATAAAGATTTAGCTACTGAATTTTGTAACCTTATTAGCAGAACACTAAAGGGAAGGCTTAATAGGGTAGATTTTGTATTCTATAGTTATTTAGAAATATCACCGAAAACAAGAGAAAACCTACGAAGATATAATGACGAGTGTAAAATTTACGAAAAATTATTCCACCTAAACTTAAGACTGAAATCCATCGTTTTAGAGAAGAATATTTGAAACAAAAGTTTTGTAATTTGGTTGGATGAATAATTTTATTGATACACATTTTTCTCAAAAATTAACCCCAACCGATATAATTTCGCATATTCGTACTACACGCCCCTAAAGTAAAATCAAACGCATCATTTTATGGAAAAATGTTTTAAACAAAAGTTGTGGATATTGGCCCGCTGAATAGTTTTATTTACATTTTACTGTATTGGACTGAAATAGATTGAAGAAAGCACATATATTTGATAGAGTATCTATAAGATCAGTCTCGGATGAAGATGTCATAGGAGAGGGATGAGCTACTGAGCAAAAATCATCTATTTCCCATGATGCAGATGGAAGATTGGAATCGCCAAAAAGGAAGAAGCTGGTACCTGTATACTGCTCTTTTATAGTTATTAGCTGGTTGTAATAGTCATGGTATAAAATAGGTTGAGATCTAGGAGGAAGATATACAGAGCCCAAAATAAATTTGTTACTAACTAGAACAAATACTTGTTCAATTGATGGATTCGAATCAATCATACTAGAGGATATTTTTTTCTTAACAGCAATCAGAACACCTCCACCTCTGCCATGAATATTAGATTCAGGCGAACGATCAGTTCCAAAGACATTATAGTTAGTGAATCCAAGTTCGGCGTCAGTAATATCAGAGGGTAGCCAGGTTTCTGTAAAAATAATGATATCATAATAGCAATTTGAAACGTCTAGAGCAGTGGTTCCCAACCTTTTCTGGACCACCGCCCCCTATAGAAGAGAACAAAAATTTCAGCGCCCCCTTCCCCTCCCCCAGTCGCTTGTTAGTCCAAAGTAGTTCATTTTATTTGAATATCATCTGTACCGTCCCAATTGATCTGTATTTAGCTTTAATTTCAATTAATGTCTAAATTTTATTTTAGAGGAATGATGAAGTAGAAATTTATTAAACGACTACCAAATGTACAATAAAGTTGTTTATTAAACTTTTGAATATAAACACAGAATCAATAAGAAATACAATCACAATAGAAATAAGAAATGCAATACAATAAGAAATGCAAAATTAATAATAAAGAAAAAATCAATGAGACGGTTGAGGCTGGTGGAGTGTTACCAGTTTGTTAATATCGGGTTCCAATTTCGTTAACATCAATCGCAGATCGCCACGTTCAGTGATGTGTAGTCTGTTCCTCTTCTTTGACAGCAAATCAGTTACTGCACTGAATGCATGCTCAGTCATATAGGACGAGGGAAATGCAATTGACAACTTCTGTACTATTGTCCACAATTGAGGATAGAGAACTGGTATTGGTTTTTGAAGCCAGAACTCTTGATATGCACGTTTGAATTTTACTTTCAGTTCTTCGTTAGTTGTGAGTTCTAATAGCTCCTCTTCCAAATTTGATGAGCCTTCAGTATCTGTGTTTGCGAAAGGATCTATAAACCAACTTGGTATTTCCATGTTTAAAATATCTTGGAAACGCTCTGTAAAATCAACATGAAGAACTTCCAAGCGGTGGCAGTAAGTAAGTAAATCTTCCGGTTTTGCAGACACTGTTGATAATGTGGGAAAATGGTTGTACTCACCTCTACCAAGATTTCTTTTGAATATAAGAAGTTTTCCTGCAAAAGCAGCTATGACGTTTTAGTTTTAATTAAATTAAAATCATCACCTTGCAATTGTAGATTAACTTGATTAAATACTTTAAACAGGTCCGTCAAATAAGCGATGTCATTTTTTGACGTAATCAGATTTTCGCGCAATTATTCGTTTTCTTCAAGAAATTCCAACACTGAGTCAAATAGATTGAAAAAACGATTCAGACAAACACCTTTAGAGAGCCAACGTACTTCTGTGTGCAGCAGCAAGCGATTCTAGTCTTCATCATTTTCATTGCAAAACATATGAAGGGACGCAAGCAGACGTTCATTTAATATTTTTGCAACCAAATGCTGACGGTGAATAATACAATGTACAGCGAGTACATTTGGCACTGCTTTTCTCAAATGTGCTATAAAACCCTTATGACGCCCGGTCATTGCTGGAACACCATCAGTTGCAGCAGACAAAATATTGCTAATAGGAATTTCTTTCTCTTGAAAAAATTCTTGCATGATATTAAATATAGAATGTCCCTTCGTATCAGATTCGAAATTCTTAGCAAATAATAACTCTTGATGTATTTTTTCTACTTTTATATATCGTACGTATGATAAGAGTAGAGCTTCGTTACTTGGTAGAGTTGAATTATCTAGTTGAATGGAAAATTTGCAAGTCTTTAGGTAATCGCATAATGATATTTCAACGTCATTTGCCATTTCATCTATTCTTCTTTGCACTGAATTATTACTGAGAGGAATTTTTTTTAATGATATCAAATGGTGTCTTATGATGGATAACAGTTTTTAATATCTCTTTGACTGTCGGCAAAATTAATTCCTCGCCAATGGTGTGTGGTTTTCCTGACTTTGCGATTAACAATGAAACGTTATATGAGGCTCGTATCCCATCATCGTTTCGTTTAGAAGACGATGCAAAAAGGTTTGATATAGTTGGCTGTTTTAAATATTGTTTTTCGAGTTCTTGAAAATAGAATATATCTTTGTCATATATTTCTATTCTGAGCTAAAATTAATTATTATAATTATTAGTATTATTATTAATGCTAATTTAAAACTGCTTATTAACCCTTATTAAATAATTTTTATTTCACCATTCCTCTTGACTGCTTATTATTTGCTTCTGAATCCGCTACCGCTCCCCTAAAAGGCTGCAGCGCCCACAGGGGGGCGGTATCACCCCCGTTGGGAACCATTGGTTCAGAGTAAGGTTAACTTAACAAGTTTAGTCCGAAGACCCCTGACATTCTGGTAGAACAAGCCCAAGTCGGTTGATTTTACTGGTTTTTTTGGATAATCTTAGGTACGTTGTTAAAGTACTTAATAGCTAAATTCTGCTCAGCAAACTGTTGACAAGACAAGAGATCGTTTCTTACAAAAACATACAACTTTTTCTGATTTGGAGTAAGATCCAACTGAAAAAACATCTTATTTGTACGACCTAACCCTGTCTTATTCTAGTCCCAGAGCTGGCTACAAAAAACAGGGTCGATAAGGTGAGCGCCATTTCAGCTTGTAAACTGGTGGCCCCAAATTAAAACATCACCGAACGCCACTTCTTAAGGTCAGCACAGGTCGGATATGAAAATGCCAGCCGGTTTTCCCGGACGAAAAAATTAGCTGAAAAACCTCATAACGGGCGCGCGTGAAACCTTTAGTAACGTGGGGTTCAAACCTCAAATAAAAGCGGTGTAATAGCGGAAGACGTTTTGAAGGCCGGAAAACCCTCGTAAGAAGTGATCGAAAGTGTCGGAAAACTGATCTGAAAAACCTCAAAACGTGCGCTTTCGACACTTTTTTATTAGGTTTTTGGGGTCTCCACTAAGAGCGGTGTGATAGCGCAAGAAGTTTTGCGGGCCGGAAAACCCCCGAAAAAAATTGAAGAAAATCGGCGTATATTTGAAATGAAAATTTTTCGTATTCGGCTTAATGGAAAATTATTTTTGATGTCTCCATTCAAAATACCTGTTTGAGCTACCCGAAATTAAAAAAAATCATCAAGATACGATGAAAACTCGCTGAAATATAATCATATTTTATCGCGCGCGTGATTTTATAGCGCTTACTCATTTTCCACCTACTCGAGCCGCCGCCAACAACGCAAAAACGGGCTTCCAGTTTTTTTTTTAATTCATTTACTGCGCCTATTATCAAGTGATTTTGATCAAATTTGTTTTAAAACTTCTGGGAATGGTTATACTTTTTGATAAATTTGCTCAGTATTGAGTAACGGCTCGTGGTGCCCCAAGAAACTTTGAGGAACGTTGAGGCAAGATGATAATCTCGGCGCTAGCCTCTATCATTGCAAAGATGCGTTAAAGTATTTACTTATCTAACGCGCGCATTTCATTTTTAATTTATCATGATACTTTTTATATTATAATAAAAGGAATAGAATTGAGCTGTAGGATCAATAAATAAAATTAAGTTAAATTTATTAACATCAGAAACGTAAATAATATAGAATGAACATCCAAGGTTGGTCATAATTTTTCCTTCACTCATCCCAATCATCCCTCTCGTTCTCCAGGTCATGATCGCTGTCATCAGTATCGCTCTCGGCACGCAATGGACTATTTTCATCTACCTCCTCTTCTTCAGGTGTTTCATCTAGAAAATAAAAATAATTTGATTCATGGGAAATTCTACTAATCGATAAATTAAAAAAAAATTAAATCGCGTACCATCACTTTCTGCGATTTCTTCTATTATCACATCTTTGATAGTAGGTGGCCACTGATCGCCATCAAACCAATTAAATTCGTAGGCTGAATTTTCCTTCTTTCAGCACTATTCTTCAGGTTTCAGCTCGGTTGGAGCTACTTTTCCAGCGTTTCCCCATACTGAAACTATATAATGAGTCCGCAAAAAATGCTGGTAAAGTTCTCTTTGGCAAGGTGGCATCATTGTGGAATCAATGTTCAAGGAACTTAACTTATCAAAACATTCATCGGTATTTTCGAATTTAAATTTGCTCATAAATTTTGCGTATCGAGCTTCGTTAACTGTGACAACGCTCTTAGCTTGGGAGTACATGCGAAATACAAAATTTTCAATTACAGAAAAAACGCTTTCCTGATCCATATTATCGTTGTCAGTCATATTAGCAAATGCCAATTGAAAAGCGCTTGATTTACGCAAGATGCTATACGGTCTTTGTTTAGATTTTTTGAAGAAAGAAGGATTGTAATCACAGCCTGTGAAGGGGTGAAAAGCGGGAAGTGCCCTACATAATTGAATTCCTAATTCAGCATGAATGCTGCTCACGTGAATAAGTCTCATGTGGTCGGAAACACCAAATAACAAAGTAATTTGGATATCTTATTTTAATTTATGCAGATTTCCCAATAAAATTATCAATATATCAGTATCATCACATTTAATCATAGCCCTATTTTTTTTGATAAATCAGATTCATCGATCGGAAGTTCAAGATTACAATTCCTCGTTTGTACTGATGACATTCATCGTAATTTAGAAAGACTGTTTTATTTTCCAAAAAGACAGCCATACCTGGCTGTTTCCAATGTTCAATTAAAAATTGTACAAGTGCTTTCTTAAAATTTGTGTTACGTAATTCAGCCGACAAAGTGGATGTCAATCTCATATCTGCTGTGATGATATATTGACGGTCTGATGGTGGGCCTCTTTTGTTTCGTTCGTAATCTTTAATTGAAGGGGAAAAATACTGATCGAATATAAGATGAATGATTGGAGCTTTGAAGCTAACAATTCTTTTTAAAATAGTTGTAGAAATACTGAGCAACTTTATCAAAAAGTATACCATTCCCAGAAGTTTAAAAAAAAATTGATCAAAGTCACTTGATAACAGGCGCAGTAAATGAATAAAAAAAAAAGATTAGAAGCCCGTTTTTGCGTTGTTGGCGGCGGCTCGAGTAGATGGAAAAAGAGTAAGCGCTATAAAATCACGCGCGCGATAAAAAATGATTATATTTCAGCGAGTTTTCATCGTATCTTGATAATTTTTTTTAATTTCGGGTAGCTCAAACAGGTATTTTGAATGAAGACATCAAAAATAATTTTCCATTAAGCCGAATACGAAAAATTTTCATTTCAAATATACGCCGATTTTCTTCAATTTTTTTCGGGGGTTTTCCGGCCCGCAAAACTTCTTGCGCTATCACACCGCTCATAGTTGAGACCCCAAAAACCTAATAAAAAATGTATGCGTCAGTCCAAAACTAACAGCGTCAAAAGTGAAACTTTTCATGTAATTCAAAAACTGTCAATGAGTGTACAAAAAAATACATTGCAGCAAAGAAAAATTGACTGGAAATTATAATAAAAATGATTTATAATAAAAATCAAGAAAAATCTACAGACTATCCCGAATTAATTACTACGGAAGTTTCACTTGTACGTACTATTATTTACATATACATAAAACTATATACATGTACGTACAAGTGAAACTTCCGTAGTAATTAATTCGGGATAGTCTGTAGATTTTTCTTGATTTTTATTATAAATCATTTTTATTATAATTTCCAGTCAATTTTTCTTTGCTGCAATGTATTTTTTTGTACACTCATTGACAGTTTTTGAATTACATGAAAAGTTTCACTTTTGACGCTGTTAGTTTTGGACTGACGCATACATTTTTTGTATCTTCATTGACAATAACTGAGAATAAAAACAATATTAAAAATTTTTTAATATGAAATAATTTAATAGACATAGACATATACATATATATATATATATATATATATATATATATATATATATATATATTACATATACATAAACATTCTACATTAAGAAAAGAACTATATAAGTAATTAATATGACTTATGTTAATGAATCACAGATTCAAATATCTTTATCTGCACTGTCATTTTTATTTGGCAAAATAGAAATAATTGGCTGATGATAGCTAAAGTAGGATGCAAATACTTCAGATCTCAATGAATTCAAGTGTCTTGAAAAAACAGCATCCAAGCAAGTTCCATATCTTGTTGTTGAAATATGAATGTCATTGTTTATTTTTAATTGTAATTTATCATATAAAAATGAAATGAGTGGTTCTGAACTTTTGTCACTAAAATTTACATTAAAATCTCCAGCTAAGATCATTGGAATCTTAAATTTTTTCTGATTTAGCCAACCAATAATACAAATAAATACACAATGCAAAGAAATTTCCTAGTTTTTATCGCCTTAGTTTTAAAGGTAAACAATTTCTATATTAATTTCGCACTGGATTATACCAATATCGGCAGAAATTATTAAGCGCTTTTGGTATCCTTTTCCCCCCGAATGCGTTCTCACTTTATCGTTCGCGCAGCGAAGTGGGGATTGATAAACGGAATAACATGATCGCCATCAATAAACAATGCCCTGCGACTATTCTCGGCGTCTCCTCTTTGTGCGGATCTTCGTTAATTTTTTCCGCCTCTCTCACAAGGAGTTTAACAGTTTTGTTAGCTCGACGAGTTAACTCTCATGACAAAACGCTAGTGTCCCATAAAAAGTTTCACTTCAAAAAGTTTCGCGCGCGTACGTTATGAGGTTTTTCAGATGAGTTTTCCGGCACTTTCGATCACTTCTTACGAGGGTTTTCCGGCCTGCAAAACTTCTTGCACTATTACACCGCTCTTATTTAAGGCTTAAACCGCACGTTACAAAAGGTTTCGCGCGCGCACGTTATGAGGTTTTTCAGATGAGTTTTCCGACACATCGATCACTTCTTACGAGGGTTTTCCGGCCTGCAAAACTTCTTGCGCTATTACACCGCTCTTATTTGAGGTTTAAACCCCACGGTACTAAAGGTTTCACGCGCGCACGTTATGAAGCTTTTCAGATGTGTTTTCCGACACATCGATCACTTCTTACGAGGGTTTTCCGGCCTGCAAAACTTCTTGCGCTATTACACCGCTCTTATTTGAGGTTTAAACCCCACGGTACTAAAGGTTTCACGCGCGCACGTTATGAGGCTTTTCAGATGAATTTTCCGGCACTTTCGATCACTTCTTACGAGGGTTTTCCGGCCTGCAAAACTTCTTGCACTATTACACCGCTCTCATTTGAGGCTTAAACCGCACGTTACAAAAGGTTTCGCGCGCGCATGTTATGAGGTTTTTCAGATGAGTTTTCCGACACTTTCGATCACTTCTTACGAGGGTTTTCCGGCCTGCAAAACTTCTTGCACAATTACACCGCTCTTATTTGAGGTTTGAACCCCACGTTACTAAAGGTTTCACGCGCGCCCGTTATGAGGTTTTTCAGCCAATTTTTTCGTCCGGGAAAACCGGCTGGCATTTTCATATCCGACCTGTGCTGACCTTAAGAAGTGGCGTTCGGTGATGTATTAAGTTGAGGCCGCCAGTTTACAAGCTGAAATGGCGCGCACCTTATCGACCCTGTTTTTTGTAGCCAGCTCCCCGTCTATTCGTCAAAACTGCATCAACATCACGAGCAGGTGGAAAAATGACCTTAAGAGAACGGTGACAATTTTTGTTTTTCTTTCCAAAGTGAATTATTTTGATGTTATCCACATTGAAAGCAACACCATTTCCAGTACTCGTTAAAAGTGACTTAACCTGATGAGTATCTTCGGAGGCTGTTGCTGGTTCAGGTTGATTAAAAATTAGTAAATTATTTGCTTTTCTTTGGCGTTCCTGAAGTTAATTCATGATCTCATTAGGTGCTGAAAAGGTACTCTTAGCTCCCTTCAATTTCTGAGTTTCCGCTTTCAGTGACTCAACTTCAGACTTAAGAGTCTCAACTTTTCTCAATATCTTAGGAACACTTTCAAATGATAACCGGCAATCAGTGCAGAAATAATCTATAGTTCTCTTCTGAATAACCACAGCATGAAGTTCGGACGGACTCAAGCCAGTACAGTGTTCAGTAGGGTGCATAATGATATGACAGCTACCACATGCAACTGATTTATCACCAGTAGGATCATTACATGTGGAACATTTTGGTGGGAGAAATGTTTGGTTTTTGTTCCTGTTTCCCTTGTTTTAATCCTGAATCTTTCCGTTCCCTAAATATACGGCAACCATGCGCAGACGTTAACGTACAAGATGTGGCATACTTTCATCACCTGGTTTTCCGTACAACTGTATCACGACATCAGGCCTCGTTTGTCAGCATCCACCTGTTGATGTCCGACGAACGGTTTTATGGAGAATTGTTTATGTGCTTGATGAAGCAATATAACTACAGCTGAAATTCCAAAAAGCGATTCAATTTTATGTTTGTGTCCACTATGAAACCATGGCGAGTTCCTTTTAACTTTTAATCCGCCCTTTGCCACCAATCCCCAACATTATTGGTCCTTCCGTAGCCAAATTTAAATAGTTTATGGAAATATATTCCAACTTAACATTCAAAGCCACAATAAATCTAAATATGTTTAAATAAATGGAAAATATTATTATGTATTCACAATGTTTTACCTGCATTTTTTTATTAAAAATTTGGACCCCTCTGTACTATGAAATTATCTCAAGTGTCAATTTCATTTCTTATTCTTCTTCTTCTTCTTCTTATTCGTATTCAAGATCTCGCGATCTGTTAGTTTTGAAGGTTCCTCTTTATCATTTCATGGGAGGTGGACTGCCAACTGTCCTTCCATCTCTTAGGTGGTCTACCGGGTGCTCCTTTCCCTGTTGGTTTCCCTTCAAGTGCGATGCGTGGCAGTCTGCTCTCCTCCATTCTTCTCACATGAGCGTACCAATGTCTTCTTCTTTGCCTCCCCCATCCTACTCCACATTGTTCCCTGATGTCATTGTTTCTAATTCGGTCCCTTCTTGTTTTTCCTACTATGGTCCTGAGCGTTTTCATTTCGGCTACTCTAAGCATGCTTTTCGTTTTGTTGGTTTCTTCTCTGGTTTCTATTCCGTATGTCATGATTGGCCTGATACAAGTCTTATAGATCCTAACCTTGCTATTCTTTCGCATGTATTCGTTCGCCCATATTGTTTGCCCGATATGGCAGTCGCTTTGTTAATCTGTCTACCTAGGTCCTTCACTGGGTCGTGATAACTCGACAGATCCATACCCAGATATTTGAATTGTGAGACTTGCTCGATGATTTTTCCCTGGACTTCCAGCTTACATCTTACAGGTTCTTTAGCAAAGGTAATGCTTTTCGTTTTTTCTATGGATATGGTCATGTTCAACGCTTGGCTGACCTGGTAGAATTTGTGCAGTTCTCTCTGTAGATCGTCCTGCGTTTCCGCAATAATAGCTGCATCGTCGGCGTAGCATACCATGCTGATTTTTTTATTTTGTCCCATTCGGTATCCCATATTTAGTGATGATATTTCCTCTATAATTCTGTCCATTAAGAGATTGAACAGGAATGGGCTAAGGCTATCGCCTTGTCTGATGCCTCCTGGTGTTGGTATCTCTTCCGTATAAGTGTCTCCTGCATTTACTTTGGTCATGTTGTTCGTATTGAGACTGCGGACTGCTCTTACGATGGTGTCTGGCGTTTCTTTCGCTATCAGTATGTTTATGATGTCGGAAAGGCGAACCCTATCAAATGCCTTGGCCAAATCGATGAAACAGACATACGCTGGTGTACTAAATTCTATTGATTTGTTTGATAATGAATATGGCGTCGGTCGTGGATCTGTTTCGTCTGAAACCTTGTTGTTCTTCCCTGTTTGTTATTTGTGCCTTTCATTTCACAATGCCAAAACATTATAAGCTATAGCTTAAGTAAATAAAAAAGTTTATGTGTCAAATCATTTGCATACCCTAGTTTTAGCACTAATAAGGTTGTGGTGGTTACTTAGCAAGTGCCCCTCGTATAGACTTCTTTAACCATAGAACAATTTATCTTTGAGAAACACTTACCTAGTGAACCATTCATTAGGGTTATAAAAATAATATCTTTTTAAAACTCACTGGGATAACATATATTTATAAACTACCAACACAGATTATTGACACACAATACATACGTTTGTACTATTAAAAATAATAATAATGAATCATTCCCAAAAGTGTTGAACTTATCTATTTATAGGAAATATTAAATCTAACACAGTCAGTGCCCCGTATTCTTGACCTTGTAGGTCGTGCGAATACGATATTTACAAAACGGACGTGTTTTGTTATCTATTTCACTAGTCCTTAATAGTTCACTGGCCGCTATCAATATTCGAAATTATTATTTACACAAATCTAACAATGTCTTTTTTTTGGTAATGTCTTTTTGGGATCATCACAAGGTGACCACCCTGTATAAAAACTTAACTGTCCATTTTCGGGCCAGGTAATTAAAAGACATTTAATTAGTACAACTTAGAAAACGAATCAGGCTCTGGCTCTAACCTAACAACTAACCTCAGAAAAAAATTTCAAGATGAAGTAGTTCAAGTCTACGATCGAGCAATAGAATACTTAGAAAAATGGTTTGATTCTGAAAGCAATGTTTTTTATTATTTAAATCTTTAAATTTGAAAGACCGCATTCCAGAACTGAATGAAATCATCTTAATTACCTCGTATATTGGCGATAGTCTTTACGGACAATGTTTGCTTCAAGACTCATCTTCTTCTTTTACTCTTTCTGTTGTGGAAAAATCAGAGATAGCCGATCAGAGCTCATATCCCGTCGACCGATCGAGAATAGAATCCAGACGCCGTTTTTTAGTGTGTGACGTTCGACCCGAAGTTTCCAAACTGTAAGTTTTGAATCTGAAACCTTTTTCATTTTTGGGAAAATCATATTATTTTTTTTTGGGTGGTCCATCCCACCATATCAGTGTTATACTGAAGCTCGAACCGTATATCACCTTAATTAAAAAGAATTATACTTTGTAAATTTTTCTATCATACAATTTTATTTAGGGAGGTTTACGGGACGGGGGGTACACCCCCCTAAACCTGAGCTATACAGATTACTACAATCATTCGCTGAAAAAGTTTCGTATCACATATTATAGAGTTTTATTCCTGATATATCTATTTATGTTACTATCGACTTGGGATACTGTATGTTCTTTTTAAGACTAGCGAATCAGCTGTTTACACTTTAATTAGGGAGAAATATACTCAATACCAGTTTCTACCCTTGGCATATAAAAGACGCAAATGTCCATATATATTTATAGCATTAATTGTATTCGCTTCGAAAATTAAGATTTCATTATTCAATCAAAATTTATCGGGCGCCGAAGATCACTCATGTCAGCAGAAAAGTCCGGTTACAAAATAATTTTCTTGCAGTAAGTAATTTCAATGTTATGAAAGTTAACGAAGTAACCATTAACTAGGTCACGGTTTTATATTTTAGTAAGGAGACGCTAGATATTTTTTCTTAAGAAAAACTCCGGCCACTTTTCACTGACGTGATGAACTTCGTTGTCCTTACCGGACGCTAACTGAAAGAGAGGGTGAATATATTGAGGAATCCACACGCCGAACAATTAATTATTATTGTATTATGCTTTCATCGTATACCGTAGGCGTCGAAAGTGTACCCTAAATTATTTCATTTTTTTTGTTGTTAACTTTATTTTGCTACTTACTTGTTCGTAATATAGGCATATTTATATGTTATCTAGCTAGACTGTTTCCTTTACCCCCGACAAATCCCCCCCTTAGACACAGGTAGACTGGACCCCGGGGACGTACAGGCACTGGAAGATACGGCAAACCTCAGAGCAAAGGCTTGGCACATCGTTTAAGTCCAAGGGGGCCCACGGTACCCTCCCGCTCGGTCCAGGAAATTACCCTCCCTCGAAGTTCTTCAAAAGGGGATTTCCTGCTCACTTGTGCCCTATGGCACTGGTGACAGCAATCGTTGCAAAAACAGAGGTGAACAATAATCTAACGACCCACGAGTTATTACATTCAATTCATCTACAACAAAAGCCCTATCCAACATAAATTCATAACGAATTTCTCTCTCTCTCTCTTTCTCTGTACTTGACATACACCTCCTAGGAAGAAAATGTTGATGAAAGAGCTCCAAATCCAATTCAACTCAAAACTTCTTTCGAATGGACGACTAAGACATTTAGTCCCAGAATTCATGAAGTTGATAATACAAATGGCGGCTGTAAAATTGAAGGTAACCAAGATAATGAAGATCTGAAATATTTCGAATTCTTTTTTCACGAGAGATAATGGAAAAAGTTGTAATTGAAACTAATAAATATTTCCAATACCTGAATACGCGGGAATCTTCTAGTAAAGACCTTCTTCGATGGAAACTAATAGAATATAAAGAACTATACTCTTTCTTTGCTGTTATATTATTGATGCCATATGTCAAAAAAATTCATATTTGTCAACTGATAAATATATAAGCAATCCCATTTTCAGTATGCTTATGAAGAGGAACAGATTTCTATTTATTAGAAAACTATTACATTTTACAGATAATGATGCCCCATTACCAGAAAAACAAGTCTCTACAAAAAGTACGGATAATTGTTGATCACCTAAGAAATAAGTTCAAAGAGACGTTCTATCCATTTAGAAATATCTGTATTGATGAAAGTTTGTTGCTTTTTAGAGGACGTGTTTCTTTCAGACAATACATATCTAAGAGGCACAGATTTGGCATAGAATTTTTTTTATTATGTGTTTGTGAAACTGGTTACATATTTGATTTCATTATTTATACTGGTGCATCAACAAACATAAAAGAATTTGAGGAAGCTGATATTGGAAAATCTGGAAATATCGTAATGACTTTACTTGAACCATACCTAAATAGAGGGTATACATTATTCGTCAGTAATTGATATGCAAGTCCTAACTTATTTGACTATTTGTATAAAAACAAAACCACTGCTTGTGACACTGTAAAGAAGAATCGTAAATATATGCCAACATTCAAAGAAAAATCAGAGTTCATACATAAATCTACAGAGAATCTTCTAGCAATAAAGCAGATTGATAACAGGGAGGAGGTCCACATGATGAAATCATGTCATAGTCCTGATGAAAAAGAGACGGGGGAAAAGGATTGGGAAGGGATATAATGAAACCAACCTGTATTGTAGAATACAATGAAAACATGATTGATGCATTGATAAGTCGAATATGCTATTATCATCTACGGAGTGTATACGAAAATCTATGAAATAGTAAAAAAAAAGTTTTTTCATTTGTTAGATAGCATAGTTCTAATTTGCTATCAACTGTACAAATGCAATACCACAAATGATATAACTCTTGTAGATTTCCGTCTAAAATTTATCAAAAAAATTATTACAAAATATACGCCAATTTCTACACAAGCAGTTGGTAGAAGAGGGCTAGATGAAAATGCTGAATTACGTCTAACAGAGAGGCAATTTCAGAAACAGGTTCAATCAACAACGAAGAAGAGACATGCATCAAAACCGTGTTTCGTTTGTTCAACACATAATAGAAGACGTGAGACTAGATACATGTGTGGTACCTGTAATGATATACCACTCTGTATAATTCCATGCTTTGAGATATATCATATAAAAAAGAACTTTTGAAATATGTATAGTCGTAGATTATGTTTTTATTTATTACTTTCAGTCAGTATCTGTTTACTTTAGGTTTTTTTTGTGTAAAAATATGAAAATAAAATTACTTAATTATAAAATAGAAATAAAACCATCAATTGAATAAAAAAGTGAAATTATTTCAACAAAATAAAAGGACTCAGCACCTCTAGACGTACATATTCGCACAAATTAATCCGTTCCTGAGATACGGCACCGAATGGGACCGCCGTAGCAAAAGTGTTAAAACAGAAAGATCGAATACAATATACCATTTTAAAATTTAAACAAGTATATTTTTGTATGTATCTATTCCAATAGATGATGTACTTGAAGTTTCAAACGTTCAATGAACGAAATTATCTGAATAACAAAAAAATGATCTAGAAATTGGGATATATCCTCAAAAATAACATATAGTCTTTAGCGAAGGATTCTGAGGATTATAAGTTGCTCGTATGATGCTTGCTCATCCTCAACCAGTCGTTCATAAATTTGATTTGTTATGGAGGCAACATCAATCTATGAGCTAAGTGGTGAATGACGTGAAACGAGAAGCGGAGAGGGGATAATCTCTAGGAAAGTAACATCACAGATTAGGTATATTCTCTGTTACGACATAATCTTTAGACAAAAACTATGACGCTGTTACTACGCATACAGCTGCTATGCAAAGGTTTCCTTGAATGGAAATAAAATTTATTATTAATTTAGAAAAAATTATTTACTTTTCCTAATACTTACAGAGATTTTCAATCTGGTTGCAACTATTGCATTGCGTTACATCCACCCTCCATCATGTGGGTGTTAGGGGTGAATGCACTGTTTGTAATGTAACTGGGATAAAATTCTTAGAGTGCATCAGAAAAAGAAAATAAATATATTAAAAATTTTTTGGAAGGTGTTAAAGTGGTGTAAGAGTAAATTCACCAAAGGGTGGGTGTTAAGGAAGAATGCAATAGGTTTAACTAGGTTAAAAATTTCTGTAACGTCAGGAAATGTAAATAAAAATTTCTACAAATTATTGGGAAGGTGTTAAAGTGGTGTAAGACAGGAATTTATCCTGAGGGTGGGTGTTGAAGATTAATGTGATGATTGCAACCATGTTAAAAGTATTTATAAGCATTAGTAAAAGTAAATAAATTTTCTTACACATTTTTTGGAAGGTGTGAAAAGTCCAATAATTCTAATAACGGTAAACAATTTCAAAATTATTAGAAAATGTGCTCTTGCACATTATTAAGTAGATGGTAAAAAAATGTAATGTTTTTTATTTGCATACATAGGGGTCTGGGTGACTATGCCTATTGCTGGATGTGTTATTATCATCTTTAGAATCCCACGCTGATGACTACATGTTATTTTTGATACTAAATGGCATGTTCCAATTTCTAGATTATGTTTATGTTATCTGGATAATTTCCTTCATTGAAGGTTCAAAACTTCAAACACCTGATAGATGTAGTCAAGAATTATATTATAGACCGAAAATGCTTAAATATTGCACTAATTTTAATTTTAGCAATAAAGTTCTATTTTCTAGTTTTAGAGTTGTTTGCTTTTTTATAACTAGTTGTGTACCTGCAACGTTTTATTTGGTCGACAGTTGTGAAGGCCACTTTTCTATTTTCAAAAAGGTAACAATTATTTGTTTTACACAATGCACCAATCATTGTTACAACGTAACTTACATCTAGTAATAGGATGATATTTACAGATTTAGCAACCAGTTGCTGATAATTCAAACCAACAAATAGTTTCTGAAATATGATATGTGTAATCTAACTAAATATCTGAGAGAATTCATAAAACAACTTTAGAGAACAGTTGAAAAGTTAACTGTTGAATTTATAGTTTATCAAGAATATCAGTAAGAAATTATTTGGGATTTCATATTTACTATGGTACATGTGGAGATTAAGTACTTATACAAATTTAAAATACTATTGTTGTTATTGTTATTTACTCAAACATGATAAAAATTTTCAATGAGGTTTGGTTATGTCAAGTGCTCTCAAGATAATTAGCATATGAAAATACTGCCACAAAGTATATTACACCTAAATAGCCATCAATGAATGTAACTCACCTTTTAATTTAGTTCGCCTTCCAGGTTTCCCTTTTAAACATTTAAAATGATTTCTAATTTTGTGTATATTAATTTTACCAGATCTGTCCATCTCCGATTTAGCTAAAATCCTAGATTTTTCAATTACTAGATCGTCATTAATTTCTTTTTTAATATGATGCATACCAATATTATTTATATTTTCCAAAGTTGCCCTAAGTACTTCATCGCTGAATTCTTGTTTCACGTCCATATTCCAAATAAAATCATCATGGATATCGATCATTTCTTCCTTAACGATTTTTTGCTCTATATCTATTCTGACTGGTTTTAATCCAAATGTTATTTGAACAAAATCCAGGATCCAAGAAGTATATTACCTGACTAAAACTGCTTACAAGCAAATAAATCATAAATAACAAAAATAAATAATGAAAGGGGTAATAAATTCTTCTATTTCCGTAGTGTAACATAACTGGCCTGGTTAAGCAAGTAACATTTGGCAGCATTTCTTCTTCTTCTTCTCGTTCCTTTTTTGGGCTATATCCTGTGGGATAATTTACCCATAGCAGCATTTCAGTCTTTTCATTAATCACTTTAAACAAATGCTTAGTAAAAAGGTAGAATTAGTAAGAAATATATGTCTATAGTGAATAATATCAGAATTTCATAATCCCACTATATTTAGATCCGATTTAAATTTCGTGCTTTTATTGACTGTTGACATATTTGCTAATCCTTGCAAGCAAAAAATGGTGTCCTTCTAAAGTGAATAATTGTTATGTTAATGTTTGTTTCTTTACTTTAGGATTTATTAATTAAACATTAACACTTTATTTTATATTGTTCTTTATTGAGTACATACACGTGAGCCAAGGTTCGAGAACATCGCTTGACTGTCACTGCCCATGACAGCTGCCATTGCCAACTTCACATTAGTGGCAGTGACTACATAACGTACAGACGTACCTCTAAATAACCTAATCCTACATCCCCCTTTCTTAAGTAAGATAATCAAAACTGATTCAGTTTTGGAGGAGGTCGCGAAATTCGACCTGATGATGTGATACAAGTTTTTTTAATAAATTTAGCCTCCAAATCCGAATCACTTTCTGAACTGTCCCTCATTTTATTTTCATCTACAACTATAGTAATGCTTTCTTCATAAACACTACTTGCATCACTGTCCGATTCCGAATCTCCATCATTAACACTTTCTTCATTATGATTATCATCTTCGGTAGTTTCACATTGTTCATTTTCAAGTCTATTTTCAAAATTTACAACCACTCTCTGTTCTCTCACACTTTCCTTATCATTACTAATATTATCATCAACCTTTAATTCTATAAAATACTTAATTTCATTATGATTTTCCTCCTTTGCTGATGAATAATGGTTTTCTGAATTATTTAGAAAATGTTTATTTCCTACCGGTTTAATGAATTTCCGATTTCTTATTAGCATAGAACCATTATTCATTTGCAATCTATGTTCTATCTCTTAGTTTACTAACAACTTTACCAAGAAACCAATTACCATTTGGTTTTGTTTGAACATAAACTGACTGATTTGTGTACAATTCAGGTAAGTTTTTAGTTGCATTTTTATTATAATATTTTTGTTGCAGTTCTTGTTTTTCCTTAATAATTGTTTTATTATATTCTTTTGCAATTCTAGGGTTTGACTGATTTTTTGTAATTATTAAATTTGTTCTTAATTTTCTCGACATCAAAATTTCAGATGGTGATATGTTTTCAAAAATGGGTGTAGTACGATAATGTAAAAGAGCCATATATAAATCTTTCTTTTCATTAAATATTTTCTTAAACATTTTTTTTATAGTTTGTATATGTCTCTCTGCCATGCCGTTAGACTGAGCATAGGTTGGAGACGAAACTATATGCTTAAATTCCCATTGTCTGCTAAAAGTTTTGAATTCTTGTGATGTAAATTGTGGGCCGCCATCACTTACAAAGGTTACTGGAATCCCATGCCTAGCAAAAATTGACTTAAGATTTGTTATGACCATATGGCTTGTTGGATTATTCAATAATTCTGCTACTTCTACATATTTTGAAAAATAGTCAATGACTAAAAGGTATTTTTTTCCTTCTATTTCAAAAATATCGCAGCCTATTTTATTCCATGGTAAAGCTGGTATCTCATGTGGCTTTAAAGGTTCCTTATTCTGAGAATTGGCATAAGTAAGGCACTGCTGGTGACAATTTGAAATTTTCTGTCTTATTTGATCAACCATACCAGGCCAGAATAAAGAATCTTGTGCCAATTTTATGCATTTGTTTACTCCTAAATGACTATAATGAATACGATCTAACATTTCTTTTTGAAGTGACTTTGGAACTACCAGACAATTGTTTCTAAAAATTAATCCATCAATGACAGTTAATTCTGATTTATAAGGACAAAATATTTTAACTTGATTTTTAACTTTTTTATTTGAATTAGGCCAACCGTTTTTAATTAGTTCTTTAAGATCATTCAAAACTGTGTCTTTATTCGTTTCGATCACAAATTCATTTATTTTTTCAGGTGTTGCATTCAATTCTAATTTAACCATACATACATGACCCTCAATGTCATCATCCAACAAATCCACTTCCTTCTCTACAAGATATGCACGAGACAAAGCATCTGCTAAAAGCAAGTCTTTTCCGGGCTTATAGCGCAACTCAAAATCAAATTTTTGAAGTTGTAACAACATTCTCTGCAACCTTGCAGGACATTTATTCAACGGCTTATTGAAAATGGAAATAAGTGGTTGATGATCTGTTTCAACAATTACCCTACGACCAAAAATATACTGATAAAATTTAGTTAATCCAAAACAAACAGCATACAACTCTTTTTCGATTTGTGCGTACCTCGTCTGAGTGTCTGTTAATGCCTTTGAGGCATACGCACATGGAAGATTATTCTGCAGAAGACAAGCTCCTACTCCTGATTTTGAGGAGTCTACTGAAATAACTGACTGTTTATTTATATCAAAAAATTGTAAAACCGGATTTGTTGTGAGAGTTTCTTTTAAATCTACAAAAGCTTTTTCTTTGTCCTCATCCCAAATGAATTCATTTTCCTTTTTTAATAAACTTCTAAGGGGCTCAGTTTTATCTGAAAAGTTTTTTATAAACTTACTCACATAAGTAAGCATACCTAAAAGTCTTTGTATGTCCTGTTTATTTTTAGGACATGGCATTTCTGAAATTGCTTTAATTTTAGAATTGTCTGGACTAATACCTTTATTATTTATTATATGACCCATGTACTTAATTTCTTTTTGTCCAAACTTGCATTTGTTTAAATTGAATTTAACATTATTTTTCCTAGCAGTATCCAAAACTTTTTTAATCTCAGATCATGTTCTTGTTTATTTCTACCCCAGATGATTAAATCATCTATATAAATATCAGAACCTTCAATTTTATCAAAAATACTTTTAAAGCGTTCTTGAAAAATTTCAGGAGCACACTTTATACCGTAAGGCAATCGTAAGAATTTGTACCTACCATATGGGGTTCCAAATGTACAGAGCTTTGAACTCTCGTCATCTAATGGGATCTGATAGAAACCACTTGTAGCATCTAACGTACTAAAAATAGTTGCTCCAGCTAATTTACTGGACACTTCTTCAAATGTAGGAATTCTACAATATTCTCTTTTAATTACATTATTTAGATCCTTAGGATCCAGACATATTCTTAATTTACCATTTGGTTTACGTACTAATACAAGAGCATTCACCCAGTCAGACGGACCCTCAACCTTTTCAATGATTTTCTCCCTTTTTAGCTCCTCTAGACTTTGCTTTAGGGGTTCCAACAAAGGAAAGGCTACCCTTCTTATTGGATTAACGACAGGTTTTGCATTTGCTTCTAGACTAATGCTACATTTTTGACTAATACAACCTATGCCAGAAAATACATCTTGATATTTATTTATTACTTCTGTGTACTCATTTTGTGTGTAAACTGATTCAATTCTTTTAATTAAATTTAACTTTTGAGAAGCAATCAACCCTAAAATTGCAGAAGTATTACTATTTACAATAAAAAATTCCAAATAATATGCATTATTATTTTTAAAACAACTTAAATTATATTTTCCGCAAACTTTTACTTCATCACCAGTATATGATTTTAATTTGTAATCAGATTTCTTAATAATTTTAGGAGATAATCCTATACTTTTGAAGAGATCAAATGACAATATATTAGCCATTGCACCTTTGTCAATTTTTAATTTAATTGTTTTATTATTTATTTCTAGTGTAGTTACCCATTCATTCACATTGTCATTTGTATTTACACTGTCTATAGAGCCTATAAACAAAGAATTTTCAGCATTTTCATTAATTACTTCTTCTACTTCTACTATCTCATTCACTCTTCTTTTATTCTTTTTCTTTGTAGCACTTACTTTCAAAATGATATTGGAATTTACAAAAATTGCACATCTTACCATGAGCAGGACATTTATTTACTGGATGATTTAAACCACACCTCGTACAATTATTAATAAATTTCTTACTTTCTGGATTTACATTTTTCTTTCCACGATTGATTTTTCCATTGAATTTCTCCTTCTGAACATAATCCACTGCCGCCTCATGATGTATCTCATTCATTGCTTCACTTCTTTCTTTGGACATTTCCAGAATTGCACATTTTTCAATAATCTTTTCCAAACTAGTGGAATCTTCTTCTTGTAATAATTTTTCTCTAATTGATGAATTCTTGACCCCACAAATAATAACTGTTTTACATTTAATTGCCATTTTCTTTGCTTCGGTTATAAACTGGTCTAGAGATTGTCCCTGAGTTTGCTTAAATGAGAAAAATTTGTATCGTTCGTAGGTTAAATTTTCTCTAGGCAAAAAATGTGCTTCAAACTTATCGAGTAAAGTATTAAGTTTATCTTTTTCAGCGTCAGTAAACTGAAATGTAGTATAAATTTTGAAGCATTCTTCCTCAATGAAATGAAGAACTTGTGCACACTGAATGGCCTCATCTTTTTTATTAATTTCACTCGCAACTAAATAGTTTTCAAAACGGTACCTCCATAGCTTCCAATTTTCTGCTAAGTTTCCCGCCATTTGCATGGGCGCTACTCCTCGGCTGTCTCCCATTTTTCTTTATATTGCAAAAATTTTACACCGCTGGTTCTAACTTTCTGTGTCTAACTATTCTGACTGCGCCATGTTATGTGAATGTTTGTTTCTTTACTTTAGGATTTATTAATTAAACATTAACACTTGATTTTATATTGTTCTTTATTGAGTACATACACGTGAGCCAAGGTTCGAGAACATCGCTTGACTGTCACTGCCTATGACAGCTGCCATTGCCAACTTTACATTAGTGGCAGTGACTACATAACGTACAGACGTACCTCTTAATAACCTAATCCTACAATAATGTAAAAAACTCTATGATAAAGAGCCAAATTTGGCTTGCGTAAACAGGTCATTTAAGGTATGCTATAACGACGATCCTAGATAGGCAAGTGTATAGTCGTTGACGCTATAATGCTGTGGAAATAGAAGAACTATTTCCTCTTTCATATCAACTCCGACGAAGATTTGTAGATAGTAGATAGATAGTAAACAGTACATGTTATATTCTAATATAGCTCTATATGCACACTCGATACAGTTATTGCATGATGCCGACTCTTTGCACTGGACCTCGTGGTCTTCATCATCTCCTTCTTCTTGCGCATCGTCATCATCACTGTGGTCATCGATTTTCTCGTCTGAGACATCTCCATTCTCATAGTCGGCGTTCAAACTTGCATTTGAAATCTGGGGCCAAACATTTACGAACGAGATAAGTTCTATTTTCAGCTTTCCTTCATCAACGTTCAAAAGTAATTCTCCTATTTTCTTCAATGCTTTTGGTGGAAGAGATTCTTGGGATTTGAATGTTTTTGGGTCAAAACATGCCAGATCTAAGTATAACGATTTGTGCTGCACAAAACGGCTTTCCATAGTTTGGACAGCTCTATCTATAATTACGAAGAAGATCATTATTTTGAATTCTTCCTCGGGAGAAGTTCCAACACTGTCATCTTCAGCAAGTTTTCCTGCCATTTTCTTTACGTTCTTGTTTCTTTTCTCAGTTATTGCTTTACCAATAACAATCTCATTAAGAGTTTCATCGACCTTTGCTCTTTCTTCGAGTTTCTGTGTCATTTTGAAAACAAATCGTTGTGCTGCATTCAAAGTCTCATCAAACTTGTCTCTTACGGCCACTTGCACTGTATTGGTGCAAAACTTCTGTTAACAAAACCATGTTTAACTTATTAAAACTTAGATTAACTGTTTGGCTTGCACCGTCATTTATTTAAGCTAGATTAAAGTTAAGCCACAGTTCTGGTAATTTTTCTATAAGTTGGTACTGTGACTATCTTCACTTGCATGATTCTTAACCTAGATTATACCTGTTTGGCCAATAAATGAGTGTTCTTTGTTGGAGTATTTAGTTTGTGCAGTAGTCCTAGGATTCTAAAATCTTCTGTCGATAATTTATTATAATTGTATGCCGAGCAATGACATAAATCATGACCCTGTACATGGGAAAACAGCGTTTAGTCAAAAAGACCATTTAAAATTTTGAAATGTGTTAATTAAATACCTAATATATATTTTTTAATTATTAATTATTTTTTATGACCAGTGTTACTTAACAATTTTTTATTATATCTGGTTTGGATAAACTAGAAACCGATTTAACAGAATAAAAAGCTTGTTATTTTGTTTAAATATTTTTTGTGTATTTTTTATCTGGACAGGATCTCAAAGGTAACCTAAAATTATACTCCAGGCAGTTTCAAAAATATTTCTTTATTATATAGTATAGATAAACAGTGCGATTAGTTAGGGATTAATAATAAAAATTAAACTCTCGTAATGTTTAAAGATCCGAAAAATGGCTAAATAGTTCTCTTTGAACTAAAAATAATAAGAATCTCACAAAAAGTGGGATCCTATTCTTGTGTAGGTCTAAATTCCTGAACTTGCATAAAATCTTAGGATGGTTAGGAGCCGATTAATTGGTGATACGGTATATGGTTCCTAAAAAATAAGGAAGTAGTAATCCTGTACTTTTATTTTTCCCTTTTTTCCTTATCACTAACCAAAAAATACTGATTCTATGATAAACTTACAAATCATGGGGATATTCTAGTTGATGTTCTATTATTTCCAGAGGTGATAGCTGCCCCTTTTAATAATCTGAATCTTCTAAAAAAACTCATCAAAGTCATCAAAATAATTTTACCTTTCATAAATACGCCTACGAAAGCCGAAATCGTTAATTTCCAAAGTATCTAAAAAATCCTCAAGAAAATTTCTTCTTCCAATTCCAAATAATCCATATTTTTATACAAAAAATATCACTTGTAAGCAGCGTAGGCGTAGACACACATAAAATGTAGGGTTAAGATTCAAAGATTAGCCTTAAACGTTGAATAATCCCTCGAATTTGGGAGATTTAATTTAACAGCTAGTTAAGGCATTTAAACTCGATTTAAGTGGCGGTGCAAGATAATCATTTACTTAAAACTTGGTTTAGGTCGTAAACCATAGTTAACAACTACGGTGCAAGTGGCCCTTAGGCGTTTTAGCCTACTAAGAGAAGACTCAATTTTCCTCCACGCTTGGGCGTAGTCCAGATTCTTTGTTTGGGGGTAATCCGATTGAGGCGTAGTGATTTTGAACACTTGCAAGAATATTATGCGAACAAGTATTGTTTCGAAATCCAGATACTTCTTATGTAAAGTAGTTGCTTCATGTCTCACTTTGGCGTTGAAATCAGCTGAATGTGAAATTTTGAACAGAGCCAATACCAACTCCAGATAAATGTGTTTGTTAGATTTAACTGTGTTTGAAGACTGTTCTTCAGAAGAGGTCCACATATCTATTCTGCCGAATATTTTCGTTGCTGAATTGCTACGGCTTCGCCATCTGGTAGCCCCAATGCCTTCCAACTTGTACTCACGATTTTGCTCCCTAAACATATTAAATGAATCCTTCAAAAAAACCTGGGTCTCTTACATTATGCTGAAAAATGAGATTGTTACAGTGAGGCATTTAGCTGTATCAGAGAGTTTTTAAGCCTACAAATATAACGGATATTTTGGGTGTAGTTATGGTTAATTTTATCAACAATAACAATTACATTGAACAAGAAAAGAAGGTGTTTTTAAGCCATCTAAAAATAACGTATTCTGTTTAACAGTCACAGATTAATTATAATGACAGTTGACGAATTGTAAATATCACCCCATGTTATTTAAATGGTAAATACATCAATATTTTATAAATTTAACAATGGAACAAGCTTTACGTAATGTTATTGTTAGATGGATCCTTACAGATTGGATAATAATTAATCATTGATAATAATAATAAAGGTTAGGTTTTATGTTTGGCACAATAAATTCTTAGCGTTGTCAGATTTTCTCAGAGAAAATATGTAACAACTTTGTTGATAAAAAAATATTGTTTTATAAACTATTGTCTTCTAAAACATAAAGAAATATAGTGGTTTCCTATATAAATGAAGAAATTAAATAGTAACAATTGCGTGTAACAAAATATAGCAATTTTGACAATGTTGTAAGTGGAAAAATAACTATAAGCATCACAAATCACCTACTCTATAGATGTTTCACGCAGATGGATCAAGGTCAAGCTATTTTATTAGTATGTGTTTCAGACAAGCAGATGGAAGCACCATTGAATTTTAGTAGTATTGTAAAATTTCCTGTTTCATCCACTCACCGCTGCCAAATGTCAATAATTTTGATTTATAACCACAAATCGATGTTATTTGTGTTTATAACTGTGTCATAACGCTTTATAGTTTTATTTTTCCTATTTTATCAGTTTTCGTTTTCAAATGATATAAAGTCAGTTTGAGTGATAAATTTCAATTTTTAAATAATAGTGTGTGTCAGGTTTTATGATGCCACGTTATATGAAATGCTGTGTGCCTAATTGCACACCAACATCTAAACATCTAATATTAGACATATATTTCTAAATCCAAATAAAGACTCACCAAAATTCAAGGCAATGCAATAAACTGTGATGAATTCAAGACAATGGAGCCGTTAGCTGTATATCAAGCAAAGAGAATATGCCATAAACATTTTGAAGTGAAGTACACTACAGCTTGGTCCAATAGATTGTATTCAACTGCTAGTCCATCCTTATTTTTACCTGGTAAGAGAAAAATGTAGTGAACAAATATTAATAAACATGTGGTTTCATGAAAAAATTTCAGACCTACATTATACTCGTATATCACTGGTAAATTATTATTTTTAAGCTGCAGTTATGTCACTTGAAAATACACACACTCCTGAGCCTTTGTTATTGCCTTGCAGTGGTATGTATTTCTATTATATAATTAAAACAAAAAGCAGTAAGTTTATATTATAAGCTTTATAACTTTGTAACATGGCTACACAATCATAAATGTATTTTATGTTATATATCTACAGTTTACAATATTCTTGTTTCATGATATATCTCTGATTTATTTTAATGCAATTGTAGCTTGTTGCAGTAACAATAGTAGCTAAACATTCATCATTTTACTGTTTGGCAATTATATTAGAATTTACAAGATATTAGCGACGTTAATGATTGGCAAACAATTTAGTGTGCACAATATAGTAGACTTTTTAGTAAAACATGTCATTTACTTACAATAAACAAGGATCTTCAAAACCAACAGTAAACATAATCGCAATTTAAATTTAGCGCCCATTCTTCTTTCCCTAGTAGCGACTTAAGGAACAATTTACCCACTACTTAATTGTGTTTCAGTTCTATAGGTGGCGCTAGTTTTTGTCATTTCAAGAAAGAAAGCTTAAAAACTCTAATAGTACTTTTCTGGAGCGGCTATTCGGAGGAGGAGAGGAACATAGATAAATAATTTTAATACGGGGAAGAATGGAATCTCCTGTACTAAGTCCGAAGCCACAAAGTTTTACCGAGTGCTGCGCCATCTATTGAGGTGGAAGGTTACTATTCACCAACAGGGAAAACATAAAGGAAGAGACCTGCATGATTAGTCACAGTTTACTAGCTACTACTAGATAGCAAGCCAAGCAAGGCTTTTTAAATTATGCCTATATTGTTTTTTCTTAAATAAACAAATAAAAACAGTCACACAAATTTTAAACACTTTCTGAAACAACTTGTTATTTTATTTTGGCTTAAAAGTAGGATAGGTTGTTACAAAAAGTTGTTTAAAGCTTTTATCTGTTTTTATTAACCAGGATAGTTTATTAAAAGACGAATGTCGACAAATTTAATATAAAATTTTGTTTATAAAATAGTACAGGTGATTTTCTTTATTTTCTTCTCAAACTTAAGATAAGAATAATTTATTGATAATAGCATATGTGCTAACAAATATTACACATAGGATAAAATATAATGGATTCCAATTTTTTTCAAACACTAATTTTTTTCCGATATACATTGTATATTTTGTAGTGTATTTGTCATCCAAGGGGCGATCTTCGTGTTTTTCCTTTTACATTTTTTTGTATATGTACAGTCGTCTATATATTTTTGAAGTGTTTCAATGAAAGTATTTGTTGCATAGTTAGGATCTGGATTCAAGTATAAGAAATCCCAAGATTTTTATCTGATTGTATTTTTAAGTTTTCTTTCATCTATGTATTTCACTATTCCTCGTTCCTTGGGGCATTTGATATTTTCCAGTACTATTTGTAGTATTGTTTAGAAATGATCTGTAATGTCGGTTTGCAATACTAGGGACAGTATTTGATCGAGTACGTTGAATTTGGATTTTAAAAATATGCGTCGAATGTCGAATTACTGGAATTTTTTCATATAACGTTTTCACATTATTTTCAAACGATTTTACTTGCAGGTTACTCGTAATTCTTTGTATTTTCAAGAGAGTGCCAACACTTTCGATAAAAGTGTTGATTTTTAAATTTAATTGAGATATTTGATCTACCATCAACCTTTTAAATTCTAAAATGAATTTAAAATATGATTAAATATAAAAATTAATTAAAATTATTTAGTTTACTCACCTTGATCATCAAGTGTATCTATTTGTGGTGATGCTTTATCTCTTTTGTGAAGTGTTCATCTGATTCCACTGCCACAAGGTTTTGACTCTAAAAAAAATTAAAAAAGGTACATTATAAAATTAAGTATTTTTATACTAAAATTAAAATTTAAGATGCAAACTAGGTTATTATGAATTATGATTTAACTTAAGCAACAAATTACCTCTAGGAACAGCAAATATCGCCATATCATTTGATTCTTTATTCTAAAGGGAAATTCCTTCAGCTTCAGACCTCATAGTTTCGGCAATAGATTCCACTTGAATCTCTGGAGAAGTACTACCCGATTTATAATTCCCCGACTTTTTATACAATACTGAAAAATATATTATTTGCACAAAACATTCTAATTAATTTCTTTAAATACTTACAGTTTGTTTGTGGTGTAGGTTTAAAAACAGCATAAATGTTACGATTTAATGATGGGACATATACCTTGTATTTTTTTCCGTATCCTTGATCCCCGTCCTTTGTAAATATCGCAACTAGACGAAAGGTCTGTTGTAATTAAAGCCTTTTTGGCTTTTCTTTGTGCTACAATAAAGTCATCTACAAGTTAAAAAATTATTTCTCTTTAAAAAATGACAAATACAATAAAACTCTGTCAAAGTCTCTAATATACTGATCCATTTGTTATTGTTTTACTTCTGACATTTTGATGTCGTTAGTAACCTTCCAAGCGAATAGATGGCGTTAAAAAATGCAGTTTAGCAGTGGCTATAAAAGATCGCAGGGCATGGAGAGTATGGAGGGTAGAAGTAAGGAGGACCGTCTTGTATAGGGGACAAGTTGAAAAAGTGTCCAGCTGTAAGCAGCAAATTACAGTTCAATAATCGACCACAATAAACACTAGCGTAGCTAGTGGAAAGGACATGAAATTTATTATTTTACAATACTGAAGTTAAGAAATATAAAACAATGATTCATTTTTTATAATAATTGTGAATAATTATCATGAAAATTAATTAACAAACTTAAATAGTGCTAATTTTATTATCCTACTCTAATAATTTATGGCGCTGTTTTCAAAATCTTTCCACCTGCTACTATGGCGCCACCTTAATTTGCTCCCTGTCAGCGGACACTTTTTCATACACTGAGTTGGTCCTCCTCAGTTCTACCCTACATAATGGAGAGGAACAAAATCCAATGTTGCCGTTTTTTGTTCTTGTCCTATCGCCTGCCTATGAAACATTACTGTCATAACATAACCTAACTAGTTTTGCGTACCGTTTTGTAATCGTGAATTTGCTTTACAAAAGCGTTTTTGTTGGCGATTTTATGAATTTATTTTTAGTTAAATATTATTTTGTTTATACTAATTTTAGACTATAATATTTCTATTAACCAAGATTTTATCAGAATATTAGATTTAAGCAGTTTGTTGAAGTTGATTTGATTTGTAGGTAAAGATTGTCATGATTATTAGCAGATTGATAGATTTATCGCTCTGATAAATACTGAATAATGGCTGCTATAGTGTAATAATATAGGGATGCCTATTTACGTTTCTCTTCCGATTAAACTATGTTATGTGATGCGCCTGGTTTGCGCGGCCTATACGCTATTGTATTGCAGAACGCACCGCATGGCTGCCGGATTAAACTCATGGAGGTTGATGTTTGACAGTCTGATATGACGGCTTGGCGCCTTTCATGATATATGCTCGGTCGTATGTAAAATCAGAGGTTAAATGTTTATTTATACTAAATAAAGAGTTACATTCAGCTTAAATGTGTTATTAAAGAACCCGTAAAACAAACTATAAATATAGGTTCCACTAGGTATTAAGGGAGACTTTTGCTATTATAATAATATATGTTTATTTCCAAATTTCAAATATCACAATACATTTTTCATAATAATAACACTAGAATATTGATTAGGATTGTAAACATTGAGAAGACCCATTAGAACCCGTAGGTTGCGCATGGCCTATTACTTCTTGTCTAATAAACCAATATACAGTTACATCTTCATCATGAAACAATATTACAAGCATACTGTGCATAGACAATTGAAATTGAAAATATTTTTTTTTTATTTTTTTTTACTTTGTGAAACAACCAGTGGAATATAAATATCACGATTTGCTTTCGATGAATTGTATAACAATATCTATCTCCAAATTCAGAAGATACGCTTTGAATATATTTTTTATCATTGAAACTGAATTTATGTACAGTATATAATTCTTGTACGTTTCGTCTAAAAAATTGAAAAATCTGCTTGCCAAGTAAGTAAAACAGCGTTGACCGACTCTTTTTCTCGATGTAGCAACCTGTACAAATAAATTTGTTTTATTTCTGGTAAGATAATCATGTGATAATTCTAGAAGAGATGTTCTGTTTTAGGCTTATTTCAGAATGAAATAGGGCTATTGTAGAGAGTAGCATGATGCGACTTCGGAAAAATTTCAATGCAGTTCTTTGTTTTGGTGTTCCTAGATGTCAAAATCCCCCTTCGTTCCAAAGGTTATATATATATATATATATATATATATATATATATATATATATATATATATATATATTGTATTGGATTCAATAATTATTTATTATTTATTATTTGAAAAATAATTAAACATGTATACCAACTCTTTCAAAGGGTAGGGTTCAAGTGCGCCATTCAAATTTACTCTAATTATTGGTTAGTGGAATTAAAATGAACAAAATTATGATTTCAGGAATTTTTTTAAAACATAGAAATTTACAAACAGAAAATGTGTACAGATATACTACAAAAAAATAAAACTACTATTACTATTGAACAATTAAAATGTTTTTTAAATAAAGGCCTTTTTTTAATTTAGAGATCTCTAATATAATATTTTAAAATGGTACCTTTTATTTACTAGGTTTGTATCCACTTCAAACTAATCTTCATTTGGACATTTGATAAGCTGAGGACAAAGTTCTGAACAGTTTATTTCGTCTTCGACTTTTGGACAATTAATGATTCCGTCACATTTGTCTTTATACGGGTCGAAACATCTATCTATAGAAATATTACTGCAAGGGGTAGTTGATGAATTACAAATAGCACACCCCGTGAAATCAGAATGGTCTGTACAAACGAAATCTGCTGTTCTACAAATATTTGTGGAATTGTAACAACCAGATCAATCCAAACACATAAAAAAACACTGGGTTATTATATTTTAAAGTTACGGAGAGTTTGTTTCTTGAAGATAGTACAACAGGTTTGGGTAGTATGTCGTTACTGCACACGTTCAATTGAATATTGTCGAAGTTTCTAATTGACAAGCACGTGGAATTTCTTGAGAAGTTCAATTTTAATATTCTTAATGTAGTTATTGTATTTTCTGGTGAAGGTATTACCCAATTACATAAACTATTACTGTTTCTGTCAGATGATATATACTGTATGCTTCCTTGTAATTCGAACGAGGTCGTTTCTCCACAATAATCCGAAAAGTTTGCGTAAATTAGCACGTTCTTCTTGACGAGATCAATTATCATACGACTTTTCACTTTGACATTTTAAAAACCAACTGACTTTTGATTTCCATCATAATCTATCACGTTGTATAGATATAGTGTGATTAACGACGATTCACTGTTTATATTACCATGAATTTTTAAGCCGTATATGAAACATGAAAATGACATTTTTGTATTAGAAATTAGCATATAGAGATAAAGATTTTTATACATATAAATATTAACATAACTTATTTACTATTTATTAAAATTCCTGAAATCCCTTGCATAAAATAACCTAATTACTAACTATATGAAAATTTAACGCGTTTCTTTTAAATTATTTTGAATTTCATTCTAATTTCAACGGATGCTTTTGAAATTACATCATCTACTGCATTATTAATTTTAATCTCTATTGTATCTGAATCAAATTTCAATATTTTCGATTCTGATGGTTCAAAGAGTATATCGTCTGTTTCAATATCTTTGGTCAGATTTTCTTCAGTATTATAGTGAGGATTTTGTTCACTGTTTTTACTATCAGCATCTATAATTAATTTAGACATGTTTTTTTACAATTTATAAATATTCGTTAAAATGATGGCTAATAAAGTACAAGATTGAAAAAATCAATATGACTTATTTCAGTAATACTGTTAATCCTTATTAAATTGAATAGAACCAAATGAAAGTGCTTCAACATATATATATATATATATATATATATATATATATATATATATATATATATATATACACAAAAGGACAAATACTATTGAGGTTAGCAGCAAAAGGAAAAGTGTAGTATTCTTAGATTTCCAAGCTTTCGCAAATATTTATTTGCATTTTCAGGGAACTACAAAGACAGAGAAAAAACATAAATTACAAAAACAGTCCGCTACAACAGTTTCATAACTTACGCTAATTGAGAATGTATCCTTGATCTTAACATAAGGACAATCGTCAAACAGTTAAAATTAAAGACAGAAACAAGTCCAGATTGCATTACAAACACTAACAGTCACATATTAAAATATTTTAAAATCATTAAAAGGTTGAAACATTAAAACAGCGAGAATTCACACAAGCACATGGATCTATTTTAAATTGTATCTAAATTTGAAAACAGAATAAGGACAGGTTCTTCTTTCCTATGAAATAGAAAAGAAAAATTATTAGTTACCACGACCATAATGACCTAGACTAAAAACGATCGAAATAATATATACATTTGAATAGAATACGAATACGAGGGAGGTACAATAATTCGGTCGATGTTATGTAGAAATATTGTTAGAATTATTACCAATCTGCTTACAGGAATTTTGCTTGTCCAGAGTCAAGAGGAGAGAGTACAAATTGCTTAAATTTTGAATGTCTGTTTTCTTATTAATACGGAAATCCTCCTGAAAAATGAAGGCCATTTCCAAAAATAATCTTTTACTGTAGTTTCTTTCACATGATAGAATCTTAATCCCTTCAAAATCTATTTCATGATCTAAGGAGGAAACATGATTGGCAAGAGAACATCTCTCTGGATGCAGTCTTATATCGCTTCTATGGAGAGATACACGACTAGACAGCTTTTAAGAGGTCTGGCCAATATATGTATGATCACAGCTATTGCAAACAAGTTTATAGACCACATTACTACTATCTAAGGTAGGTATTTTGTCTTTTAAGGGACTATAAATCGATTTCCCCAATACGGCACTCCTACAGGCAAACTTAACATTTTGTAAATATTTTGAAAAAATCCTAGTAAGTCTGGGAGTAACCTCCCTAATGTACGGCAAAGAAACAATTGAAATGGTCGGTACCCCTTCCGAAGTTGAAAGGGCATCCCGACCAGCTGCACTCGCTTCAACTCCTGAATGCGTCGGGACCTGTGTCAAAACAGAAGATGTGTTGAAAATAATCTTCCTTAGCAATGGTTTGGGATATGCATTATCAACGAACAAATTGAAGAGTATATCACGATTTTTATTCTTAAAAATGGAATCAGAAAGACTCATAACCCTTGTTGTCATCTGTCTAACCAAGTTTACCTTCATGCTGAATTTATGGTAAGAGTTGTAATTGAGGTATCTCCCAGAGCTACTCAACTTTCTGTACCAATCAATTATAATCACGTTATCCGGTGTCCTGGTAAAAAGAGTGTCCAGAAAAGGCACAGCCATATTATGGTCTTCCACTTCTAGAGTGAACTGGATGTAGGGGTCGTAACTGTTGAAGATAGAAAGGAGATCATCGGTAGAATCCTTAGGACAAGCCAGAATAATATCATCAACATACTTCTTGATGAAAGGGATGTTAAAAGGAAGTACCGGAAGGACCACATCCAACAAATCATCCATTACATAGCAAGCCAGTATAGGAGAAATTGTTGCACCCATAGGTGTACCAAAAGTTTTTTTATAAAATTTATTATTAAACGAAAAGCACGTAGACTCGAAAAGAAAGTCAATCAACTCAATGTAAGTATCTTTGTCAATATTACACTCAACACTGATTGAGGACCAATGTTTGTGTATTGACCGTACGACAGATTGTAAATAAACATTATCAAACAGCGAAACCACATCCAGACTAACCACAACATAATCATGAGGAAGAACCTTTCTGTTAAATAGTTCAAAAATATGAAAAGAGTCCTTAATGAAATACTCATTATCAGCATTATATGCCCTTGTCAAAATGTCTGTGAGGAAAGTAGCAACAAACTCAGTTGTAGAGTTGATTGATGCAACTATGGGTCTCATAGTTAAAGTAGGTTTATGGATTTTAGGGAGCGCGTAAATCTTGGCTATAACAGAATTATATGAAGTCAATTTTTTCTTAGTGATTTCATCAATTTGTCTCTTATTATATAATCTCTTAACTAGAGCATTTGATTTAGTTTGAATCGCCCTACTTGGATCCTTTGGGAGAGGAACATAGGAAGAGTCGTTGTCTATTAAATCTTGGGATAACTTTAAATAATCCTCCCTTAACATAACAACCGTTACATTACCCTTATCTGACTTTGTAACGATTAACTCAGGATGCACTTTAAGAAAAAACTTTGTTTCTGACAACAAGTTCCGAAATATAGATGGATGACTATTCTTCCTGTAAGCATGATTGGTGATGACATTAATGGATTTAGCAACTGCTAAATTCCTATTATCAATATTAGGAATTAATGACGAAATATAATCTATGTCGGAGAGGATGGATTTGATTGGTACATCAAAATGTAATCGAGGTTCCACACTGAATTTTGGACCTAAGGAAAGAAACTTCTCAACATTAGGAGGGATATTTACATTGGAAAGATTTTTTATCCAAGAAGATTTGGTTTCAAGAAATGCACCATACCACTCGGTTTTTAAAATATTAAATTTCTTTATGTTCCTAGTTTTAATACCATGGAAAGATCTATTGTAATGTCTCAACTGCCTTTGAAAGAAGTTGTTACAGATAAATTCATTAGTACTGTTAATTATATCTGTTTTCAATTTAGAAAGAGTGTCTTCACTATATATATATATATATATATATATATATATATATATATATATATATATATATATATATATATATATGTATATGTTATAACGGAATTTGTAAGCACGATAGAGGGCGTATTTTTTGACGGATCGAAACCAAACTCGCTACAAAAATCGTTTAGGCCAAAATCTTGGACGAGTTTGTTAATGAGCCAAATCGTCCCAGTAAAAACAAAATGACGGCTTGTCAAAGTTGAAAAAAAATCGTATATCCTTTGTTTTTAATTTGACGCAAAAAAGTTACTGAGCTTTTTCATAGACCTTAACACGTTCTACAACTTTTGTATTCAACATTTTTCTTTAAATCGTACATTAAAACATTTATTTAAGAAAATTCACAAATTATAACGGAATTTGCAAGCACGATAGAGGGCGTATTTTTTGACGGATCGAAACCAAACTCGCTACAAAAATCGGTTAGGCCAAAATATTGAACGAGTTCGTTATTGAGCCAAATTGGCCCAGTAAAAACAAAATGTAGGCCTGACAAAATTGAAAAAAAAATCGTATTTCCTTTGTTTTTCATTTGACGCAGAAAAGTTTTTTATAGACCTTAATACGTTCTACAACTTTTGTATTTAACATTTTTCTCTAAATCGTACATTAAAACATTTATTTAAGAAAATTCACACATTTACCAGAATTTTTTTTTATTTTTTTGTTTTTGATTTGATGCCAGAATGTTACTTTGGTTTTTTGTACATCTCAAAACATTATATTACTTTTGTATCTAATTTTTTATTTTGGGTTTTATGCAAACATGTTACTGAAATAAGCCTGTCGATTTGGTCCTGTGCCATTGGGATTTTTTTATAAATGAAGATGACAACACTGTGCAAGTACAACTTTCTCAGACTGAGGACACCTGCGTCCACGAATATTTTTTTAGATGAGTAAACATATTCCTTTCTGTAAATTATTTTCAAAATTTTTTTCTGGAGAATATCCAACGTCCTGAGATGGGTGTATAATGCACCACCCCAACTAAGGATACCGTACCTTAGTCTGGACTCCACAAGAGCGCTGTACAAAATTTTGGGGTGTGCAGTATCTAATATTTTGTTCAGGCATTTAAATTTGTATGTCAATAATCTGAGGCTTTTGGTAATTTCAATAATTTGTTGGTCCCACCTGAGATGAGAGTCAATAATAACACCCAAATATCTTATTTTGTCAGTGTGTCTTATTGTTTTCCTTAAATCTTCATCATCCAAAGTTAGTTCTCGAAATTGGGGTAGGTTTACATTGTAACTCGAAAAAGGTACGTAAAATGTTTTTTCAAAATTCATTGTAAGTAATTTGTGATTGAGCCAGTTTCCATTTTCCTTTTTAGCTCATCCCAATTTTCGGCACTGTACAGAATGGCAGTGTCATCTGCGAAACTGATAATCTGTCCCGTACTTTTGTAAGAAGTGAGTAGATTATTAATATATAGGGAGAATAATAGTGGTCCAAGTACTGTCCCCTGTGGCACCCCAAATTTGATATTTTTTTCTTCACTAAGCACTCTGCCTATTTTCACACGTTGTTTACGACAATTTAGATAACTTGCCATAAGCCCCAATGCTACACCTCGTATACCTGCGCCCCGCAAGGCATCCAACAACTGCGCATGACTGACGGTGTCAAACGCCTTTGCAAGATCCAGAAACACACAAGCTGTTGGTTTACTCTCATCCAATAATTTGTAAATACCTCCGACTAGCTTCGAAATAGCATCATTAGTAGACAAATTTTCTGTAAAACCAAATTGTAAGGGCGAAATTATACTATTTTTAATAAAGAAGTTACTTAATCTACTTTTTAATGTCTTTTCAAATACTTTAGCAATTGATGTAATCAAAGAAATTGGGCGGTAGTTGGATGTTTTACATTTATCCCCTTTTCTGAACACTGGAGTTACTATCGACATTTTGAACTCTGCAGAACATGTACCAGTTCTATATATTTGATTTATTAAATGTTCTAGTTGTTTAGATATTTCTACTGATACTGCTTGCAAAGTCTCTGCAGTGATATTGTCTATGCCGGGGGATTTATTTATTTTCAATGAATTTATTATGTTTAGTATTTCTTTTTCTGTTACGGGCTCTAGAAACGAACTATTTCCTATGGATGTCCTTTTTGGTAGGGGTCCAGATGGTTTCTCAATTTTACCAGCATATGTTTCACCAACATCGACAAAATATTCATTGAAAACTGTTGCGACTGATTTTTCATCAGATATTAATTCATTGTCATTTGTAAGTATTTGTTTTACAGTCTCAGACTTTTTTGTTTTTATTGAGTTTACAATCTTCCACAAGTTTTTAGAATAATTTTTACTTTTATATATTCTAACCTTGTAAAAATTGACCTTATTTATTTTTATGAGTCTATTCACATAGTTCCGGTAGTAATGATATTGATTCTTTTTATCAATATTATCGGGATGTTCTTTATGTTCTCTGTGTAATTCATTTCTTCTGTTGATTGAAGTGATAAGCCCCTTTGTTATCCATTTTTTACGTTTAATATCTCTTCGTTTTATTTTAATATCTTTGGTATTTTGTTTTATTAAGCTTTACAAAGTGTTCAATAATGATTTTGCTAATTTATTAGCATCATTTATTTTAAAATAATTTTCCCAACCGTAATTATGCAAGTCTCTGTTTAGATTGCTATAGTTGATAAATTTTTGTATGTATTCGCTGTCGCAGTGTTAGCGGGGTAATCAAGATTATTGCTTTATGATCTGTAATTGAGCTATCGAAGACGCCAGAGATTGATTTACTGAGAATTTCATCATTTTTTACATTGACAAAAATATGATCAATGCAAGTCGCGGAGCCCCGATCAACACGCGTATTCAAATTTATCATTGATATGAAGTTGTACTGGCTCAGTGTGTCTAAGTATTCCGAAATTATTTCATTATCATCATTCAGATTAAGATTTAAGTCTCCAGCAAAGATATGACAAGATATTGGCATATTTTTACAATTTTCCAGGTATTCTTTCAAGTTTGTTACAAATGCTTTAGCGTCTATATATTGATGGAGGTCTATAAACCGCTGTTATAAGAATAGAATTTTTTTCGTGCGTAACTTTTGTTTGTATTATTTTACATTCCCCTATATTTATATATATATACAGGGTGTCCCGGGACTAACGGGAAAAAAGTCAGGAGCGTATAATCTGAGTCAAAATAATGTTAGTACTTCATATAAACTTTTTCTATTCAGGCCCTCGTTTTCGAGTTATAGGTCTCCAAAGTTTTAATTTTGAATTTGGTTTTTATTTTTTGTACTAGTTATTTGATCTTTATGAAATTCACGGCAAAGCTATAATGTACGTGTATGTTTATTTTGGTAAGGTAAACAGATTTACAGTAGTGCCTTGAAGCCAGGGACGGACTACTCGCAATGGTTAGTGATCCAAAAAATTTGCAGGGATGGCACACCCTGTATGAAATTATCGAAATTCACTTCTCCACACATTAAGCTAACGAAAAAGTACTCTTGTTGGAACTCGATAAAATAAGCCGTTTGACTAATATTTACAGTTTTATTAATGCGCAACGTACCAATTTACGCATTCACCATTTTTATAAGTACACAACGAGGTAAAACTAACTCATTAATACGATGTCCAAGATTTACCTTCAGTACTACAAAAAAATAATTTCACGATAGCAGAAGATGAAAAACATTAACGAGTTATTAATTGGAAAGTTGCTAAAAACTTTTTAAAAGTGTTTTTACCGTTTAGCAAGTAACCATAGGATTAGTTGTCAAACATTGTGTAGAATAGTTCGTAGTCAGTACTTGTCAATAATTGATAAGTCCTTAATTTAACAGTTACAATGGCAGAATTCACTTTTATTGAGTACGCAGATATGAATTTAATGTATGGACTGGTTTCTCGAAACTGTTTAGAGGCCAGAAGGCTTTATGCAGAACATTTTGCAAACAGAGCATTGCCAGACAGACGAATGTTTGAGCGTATTGATCTCAGGTTACAAGAAACAGGTATGAATAAGTAAATGTAATTTTCCATGAATACAAAACAAAGTTTTAAATTTTAGGAAGTTTTTTGCCAAAAAAAATGTGAAGAAGGTCCAGTACGAAGCGTACGTACTGTGGCAGTTTAACAAGACTTGTTAAATGCAGTTGATAATGAACCATCAACGAGTTTACGAAAATTATCAAGAGAACATAACGTCTCGAAATCAGTTGTTCATCGCGCTCTAAAAGAACAGCTGTTATATCCTTTTCACATGACAAAAGTACAAAGTATGACAGTGGCTGATTATCCTTCACGACTTGAGTATAGCCAGTGGTTTCTGCGACAACAACAAGCAGACAATACATTTATTAGTAACGTTTTCTTTACGAACGAAACAGGTTTCACCAGAGATGGAGTCATAAATTCTCATAATATGCATTTATGGGATGATGTGAATCCACATGGCATTATCCAAACTAGGAGCCAGCATAGATTCATGGTTAATGTTTGGGCAGGAATAGTTTGCAATCATTTGATAGGGCCATACTTTATTGACGATACTTTGACCGGTCAAAGATATTTGGAGTTTTTGCAAAATGAGTTATGGAACCTGTTTGATTATGTGCTACTACAAACTCGTAGGAATTTATGGTTCATGCATGATAGGGCCCCTCCTCATTTCAGTTTAGATGTACGACAGCATTTACACACAAGGTTTCCTAATAGATGGATTGGTCGTGGAGGCCCTTTTCAATGACCACCGCGATCAGGAGACGTTAATCCTATGGATTCCTTCCTCTAGGGTTATCTCAAAAGTAAGGTATACGCAACACCTGTGCAAACAGGGCAAGATTTAATAAACAGAATTGTGTTACACTGCAATGTTATTAGAAATAATGTGGGATTTCGTTTTCAAGTGCAAAGAAACAACCTTCGTAGACTTAGAATGTGCGTGGAAGTGGGAGGAGCTCATATTGAACATTTATTAGAAGAACGTTAGTTTTTGTTGTTGTTTAGGAATAAGTTTCAGTCCATTGTTTTATAACTTGTGTTTTTTGAGGTTTTCTTAATGGTTTAATAATGTTGTGTTCGTAATTTTGATTAAAAGCAACTAATTACGTTGTTTGCGTACCTATTTAATTCCCATTAAATAATTTCTTAATGTTTTTATCATCTGCTATCATCAAATTATTTTCTTGTAGTACATCGTATTAATAAGTTAGTTAGGTAAATTTGTACGTAGTGCATTAATAAAACTGTAAATATTAGCCAAACGGCTTATTTTATCGAATTCCAGCAAAAGTACCTTTTCGTTAGATTTATGTGTGGGGAAGTCAATTTCGATAATTTCATACAGGGTGTGCCATCCCTCCAAAATTTTTGGATCACTAACCATTGCGAGTGGTCCGTCCCTGGCTTCAAGGCACTACTGTAAATCTGTTTACCTCTCCAAAATAAACATACTCGTACATTATAGGTTTGCCGTAAATTTTATAAAGATCAAATAGCTAGTACAAAAAATAAAAATAAAAACCAAATTCAACATTAAAACTTTGGAGGCCTATAACTCGAAAACGAGGGCCTGAATAGAAAAAGTTTATATGAAGTACTAACATTATTTTGGCTCAGATTATACGCTCCTGACTTTTTTCCCATTAGTCCCGGGACACCCTGTATATATATATGCATATATATTTATATATATATATATATATATATATATATATATATATATATATATATATGCATATATATATATATATATTGGAATGTAATTTTATATTTTTTTATATAATAGTAGTATAATTGTTTAATTTAAGTTAATTTAGTTTATTATGGGCGCCAGAATTGGTTTCGCTTGCCGCTATTTCCAATTCAAAAATAAATATTATATAAGTCAAAGATGTTATAAATTTGTTTTACCTTTTAAACACTGCATCTCAGGGATGAGATTCGGCACTTGACGTTTGCTAGCAACAGAAATCTTATGGGTAGATATCAGAGAAAAATAAGACGAACATAGACAATTAAACGTTTTAATTAATAAGAGAAAATGCTGAAATCTTTTAAATAAACCAACAAATTATTATTATATAATTAGATTCATGAATATTATCATTGCGCAAACTTCGCATAAACGTTTTATTAACTATAAATATTATTTAACGCAACAAGTAAATTTCGCTTAATTCCTACTCTATGTTTTAGATGTACATCTATAACGCTCAACCTCAACCATAGATCTTTTTAATGCGATGCGTATAGTGTGTTGTTCTATTGTGATGAGTTTCAGTTTATAAAATGAAAGCAAAGGTGACGTGTCTGAGATTTATTATTATTGAAATTATTATATGAAATTTAGTAAGTACGTATTTAATGTGTATCTAGTGTTTTGTGTCCGTTATCAGTGGAGATTGAATAATTAATACTAGTGTTTAACTAATGAATTGTTACTAGAAATGATTAACCTACATATAAATATATCAGTGAATGTTCTTTTTATAGGAGAAGTTTTAATATACACGCGGAAATAATGTTCATGGTTAGATCTTCATAATGTTGAAATGTGATGTTCTTGGAGAAAAAACGATCAGCTGTGATCGAATAAAAACGAGATCCAGGATGTAGAAATGATGATATATGGTTTAATATCACCAGCTGATGTATCTTAATCAATTAAAGATACCTGGATGTCCATCGAAATAATATTAATAAGGTAATTATAGTTCTTACCAAGTCTAGTCGATTTCACGAATGTTTCACTTAATTTCAATTATATTGAAGATATTTTTATTTAATTCACTTTTTAAAGTTCTTTTTAAACACTTAAGTTAACGTTTTAAATGATTTTTACAAGTTATATGGGTTTTTGTAATAATTTTGGAGAGGTAAAATAAAACACGTCCTCCCTCTAATCTATTTTCACGGCGTCTCCCCAAGCTTAAAATCAACAACCTTTATTTATTTTAATTTTGTTTTTCATAGTTCAATTGTTGATAAACAAACATTGTTTTTCCTAAATCAATATATCCATTATTGCGTTAGTGTAGATAAATTCACTACGTTTTTATGCACTTCTATAGTCACTCCGAATCACTCCATACGAACTGTTAACAAAACGTCGCCGTTTGGCGTTGATCTTTTGACCTTGACGTATTCATACAGATAATTAAAAGTTTATACGATATACGGGGTTTCCGAAAGTGGTTACAAAAATATAATATTGTGATAATTGAATTTTGTTTGAAATTTTATGTAACGATATATACAGTGGTTACCATAATTATGTATAATATTACGCTCGACGTAATTTACTTGTTGTTGTTATATTTCTTTATTTTGAAATATACTTTAAAAGAAAATAGATACTAAATTAAATAGCAATCTCTTAAATTAATTTATCGATTGTATACAATAGTTGAATATTTCTTGACATGTTCAACTTATATCTTTACGGATTATTTCCTTTTTTACTGAATATTTACTACTGAACTACTAAGATTCACACTATCTGTATGATACTAATTGATTCAATTTGTTTGGTAGATATGTTTCACTTTAATATATATATATATATATATATATATATATATATATATAAACAAAATCGAAAAACCAATTTATTTGGGAGAAGCAGCAAAACGAACGTGTACTCTTATAACATTATATTTCCAATATTTCGACAATGAATATTGTCATCATCAGGGAGCTACAATATAATTAAAAACTTAAAAGTTTTGAATAAATGAAAAACCTAACCCTACTTACAATGTTAGCGAGGTTGTACGTAGTGATGGAAAATATCCAAAACTTCAAGCATATTCATCAACCATAACAGCACAAAAATACGTAAATGAAAACCACAAACATATAATTAAAATCATTTAAAACTTTTGAAAATGTAAATGCCGACAAATTGAAGGTCGACCATGTGCTTCATAGCTATATTACACATTAACAAAAGGAAGTTAACTGAACTGTCATGTCAAAAGATCGATCATGACTACAAACTGAAAAGTTGTGAGAAACGTTTGTATTTCTACCACTCCAACAAATAAACATATTGTTTGCTCATTATATAGGGTGAGCGAAAAAATTATTTTTTAAAATTTTTACTATTATGTTAATTATTTAAAATGAAAAATTATTATTTATAAAATTATTATTGTAATTATCATTATTCAAAAATTAACAGCAATTATACAAAGACAATCAACAGATCAAGAGGTTGATGACTAACAACCTCACTAATCCATAAAAAGCTTATTAGTTGTTAAATAACAGCTATAATTCAGAAAAAATATCAAATGAATGCTATCTAAACAGAATCGAATGAACATTCCTGTACAGATGTGTAATTCTTATCTATCATCAGTAAATATGAATAGATTTCACTAAGATGATTAAGGTCAGTTTTCTTATTCATACAATTATTAGATTGAAATATGAATGCCATTTCCAAGAATGTACGCTTAGATAGCTTACCCTCCTTAGCCAATACTCTCACTGCCTCGTAATTCATGTTATGACCTTCCCTGAAAACATGTTCACCCAGTGCACACCTCTCTGGATGCAATCTACTGTCACTCTTATGTGAGGAGACACGGTCCTTAAGAAGCCTACCAGTCTGGCCAATATATTCAAGATTACAGTTAGCACAAGGAATGCAGTAAACTAATTTGGAAAGATGTAAAAGTGGAGTTTTGTCTTTGACTTTAGTGAACAAAGAATTAATAGTCAGAACTGTTCTATGAGCAGTCCTAACATTAACAACCTTGCTGAAGATACGAGTGAGTTTGGGAGTAACCTCAGCAATATAAGGCAACGAGAAAAACAAGTGATAAGTAGGAGCAACATCAACTAAGTTATCATTATTATTATTATTATTATTATTGTTAAAACCAATATCCAAATTCTCAACATAATTAATATTATCAAAATCATTATTATTATTTAAGTTATTATTAGAAATATAATCCACAATATGGTTTTGGACAGAAATATTGTCCTGAGAAGGACTGACAGTTGGTGTGCCATACAAAATCTTGTTCAACAAGGGAACAGGATAAGAGTTTTGATAAAAAATGTCATGGAGAATCCTTAGGTTCTTATTGTGGAAGGAAGGATCGGAGATTTGAAGAACTCGATGTTTCATTTGCTTAACTAAGTTAATTTTTGTAGACTGCCTGTGATGGGACAAATAGTTTATATATCTACCCGAACTCATGGGTTTTCTGTACCAATCGATGATAATGTTGTTACTAGAAGTACGATAAAATCTCGTGTCTAAAAACGGAACACTAGAATTATCGTCCTCTTTTTCAATAGTAAACTGTATGTATTGGTCGTAACTGTTGAAAACATTCAAAGTTTCTGTTAACTGTGAACGAGGAAGGGAAAGAATGATGTCATCAACATATTTTTTAATAAAGGTTCATAATCAATGATTATGAACAGAGATCAATATTTTGAGCTCTCTTCTGATCTTATTAATAGTTCTTCGTCATACGAATTGGTTCAGAGGGATCCCCCTCTCCAAATTCAAACAAAATGTAACTCATTAATAAAGAAACTTCATAATTCTAGGCAGATCGATGCTTCTACAAAGAAAAAACTTACATGTTATACAGGGGTAATTCCAGAATTCTATGCATTACCTAAAATTCACAAACCTGTTTTATCAATGAGACCGATAATTGCTTCTAATGACAATCCTTCAGAGTTTTTAGCTGCTTACTTGACTGACATACTGACGAGGGCTTATGATTATGAAAATCAGTACTATATTAAAGACTCTTTTGACCTCTCTCTTAAATATAATAATTTTCAACTTCCTGAAGACTATGTTTTGGCCAGTTTCGATGTAGTGTCACTTTTCAGTAATGTTTATCTGAATGCTTGTATTAGAGCTATCCATAATAATTGGTTCAATATTAGTAATTTTTGCAGTATTAGTGAGAGTAACTTTATCAACTTATTGACTTTTCTTTTTGAGAATACATATTTCTCTTTCAACAACCATATTTATAGACAAACTTTTGGCACCCCTATGGGAGCAAAAATAAGCCCAATTTTGGCATGTTACGTGATGGATGATGTGCTGGACAGTGTCTTGAATGTCCTTCCTTTCAACGTTCCCTTTATTAAAAAATATGTTGATGACATCATTTGTAACCTTTTACATGCCCAATATTATTACCAGGTCACAGAAATTAGGCTGTCTAGATTGACAGTTTATGCCAGCGGCTAGTACTCATGTGGAGACGGCGTGAGTTCACTTACGTGCTAAGCAAGTGATCAGCATATCAAATTTATTTAGGTGTAAAAGGGCGCCAAGTTCACCCCTAAAAATCTACTAAAAAGGAATGAAATAAAAGACAAACCCACTTCCAGTTACTCGTACGTATATTGAACCTTTCGTACAAAAAGAGTAAATGCGTCTACAAAATTTTGAATAGTAGTTTTCAGTGGTCTACCCGGGTAATGTTGAAAAGTTTCATTGCAAAAATAATTCGTGAAAACTGAATAAAAAGCACTAATTCTGAAGATACCCCCTTGCTAAACCCACGAACAAAATATAATTGACATTATTGCATACGCACAATTTCTTTTATCAGTTAATAACTAAGTATAAATATTATATAGTCAGAATTGAGAAAATAAAAAGCGTACTTAAGCTTACAACGAGAGGTACGACAAGGCGTTGGATCCAATGCGCAAGCCAAGGTATAAATATTAAAAATAAAAAAAATATGGGAAGTACTAAACAGCGTAGTGAACAAATTACGGATCAATTCCAACCGTACATTGTATCAAAGTAGCATCTAAAGTTATACAACGATAATATCATTGTCAGAAACACATTAATACGCTATGACATATAGCAATACCAAAACGGGAAATAGATCTGCACCCAAAATTAAGTGTCCATAATTTATAAATACAGTAAAAAAACGATAAAAGGTCACCCAGCTCGGTCCAGTTGAAACTGAGCTCTTCGGATTCCTACTTGGTGTTCGATGTACCGTAAATCCCTCCTGGTATGCGCAGTGTGCCTCTCCCAAAAGACCTTGCCGTAAAGTCGTTCCTTACACCATACTCCAGATTAAAATTATGTGGTGGAAATCCAATAGTCATGAAGAAAAACCCTAGGGGGAACAAATTCGTATAAGATTCTATACCATACCAAAATTTATCAACAGCCCCCCGTAGTAATAAAATCATCAAACTAAAATTCCTGTTAAATGCAACTTGTACATGGATTTAGCTTTATAGAGGTCATGAAGCACAAATTTTGTTTTAACCCCAGTTATAATAAAATGAAATAATGAAAAAAATAAACGATCGAAATATATAGATAACCTAAGACATATTGTATACACCTCGTACAATGAATTTTATTTATCGTAATACGGATCAATTCTATTTTCTAGAAATAAAAGTAATAATAATTTTTACGAGAAGAAATAAACTAATAAGCCCCCGTACTAATGCCCATAAACTCTTTTATATTAAAAAAATATTATATCCTATATTCCTACATAATGAATTTGGAACTACAATCTAAAATTGTTCAATTCCCCAAAAAAAGGTAACAAATCGTACAACCATGAAGTTTTCATACGTAAAATTTCCCAATTAAAATACATATTAGCTTTCAACTATCATTATACGAAAATAAACAGAATTAATTGCTTGACCGCTTATAGAATTTTCAATAAATTATGAAACATATTATGTCAAATAGCTTTCCCTTAGACAAAAATGCACTGGATTACTAAATAAATCTTCACATACTTAACATCAAATCAAAACGGTATGCTATCCCTTATTTTCCTCAACTAACTTCATTGTATATTACCTGAACAATAGTCGATATAAATTAAATAATGGATATACTTTCGCAATCTATTTTTAGTTTATTGACCACTGCCCAAAAAAAATCACAATCCGCAGTTGTTAACCAGTCCTCAAAAGTTATGAAAATTACTAGCTATATAAATACAACCGTCTAAACAACAGCTTTCAATATCCCAATAATAATTGTGCAAACTATCTCTTAGTGCATTTTAACTAAACTAAAAATATTACTGAAAAATATCACTATGCTTCTATCATACAAGGCATATAAGCAAAGAACCATTTAATATATTTTTTATAAAAAAAAATATAAATCATTTTCCATAATATTTTTTTTCGCTTAACAAACAATATAGTATAAACTTACCTTTTAACTTGTAAAAGGGTTATCCATTAAACGGCCAAAGATATTCTAGGTGAACATCTATATGATATAACTAACTCTGTTGATATATTTCGTGAATAAAAATCTGGTATTTTCGTCAAAATCGGTAATTTAAAACTTCTTCGTCGCAAAACCTAGTCTGAACCCATCAAGTCCAGAACATCAACAACGTTCAGAACTACACGTAAAGCCCTAAGAATGGAACAGTGAAAGTTATTTTTTTCTTTCCGCAAAAAAAACCATTTCTTGTGATGTAAAAAAAAATTCGATAGATGCCAATACTTACCAAGTAGTGATAATAAAATCCTCAAAGAGATGTGGAAAAAGCCAACTCAAAACAACATAAAAACTCAAAAACTGCAACAAGGCTTAAATTTTCCACTTTCATATGGTCGGAAAAATATATCCCCGTAATGGGATGTCTCAAAGACACATTTCATAAATTCCGAACCACTCAACCACTACCAAGGAAAGTCGACGTCGCAAAAGGACGAACATATTTCGATCTATTCCCGATTAGACAAAAATCCCTTCCAAGTCAAATTGAAAATGTTGCTATCTCCGTCAGTTTCACTATGAAAACGAAATCTAAATTACTTAGTACTAACAACAAAACAATTCTTCCAGTTCCTCATCGCGCGCAAAAAGTACGAAACGAATAATACCAAAAACTTGATTTATACGTTGCTACCAAAATTAACAATAATGTGTAATAGAATTTATACGGCCATGAGCGTATCATATGGGGCAGTTGGACCTATTAACACAAAATGTGTTAATGTCAAATAAAAACGTTACACATTCTTTCCCTTCCTCGTTCACAGTTAACAGAAACTTTGAATGTTTTCAACAGTTACGACCAATACATACAGTTTACTATTGAAAAAGAGGACGATAATTCTAGTGTTCCGTTTTTAGACACGAGATTTTATCGTACTTCTAGTAACAACATTATCATCGATTGGTACAGAAAACCTATGAGTTCGGGTAGATATATAAACTATTTGTCCTATCACAGGCAGTCTACAAAAATTAACTTAGTTAAGCAAATGAAACATCGAGTTCTTCAAATCTCCGATCCTTCCTTCCACAATAAGAACCTAAGGATTCTCCATGACATTTTTTGTCAAAACTCTTATCCTGTTCCCTTATTAAACAAGATTTTGTATGGCACACCAACTGTCAGTCCTTCTCAGGACAATATTTCTGTCCAAAACCATATTGTGGATTATATTTCTAATAATAACTTAAATAATAATAATGATTTTGATAATATTAATAATGTTGAGAATTTGGATATTGGTTTTAACAATAATAATAATAATAATAATGATAACTTAGTTGATGTTGCTCCTACTGATCACTTGTTTTTCTCGTTGACTTATATTGCTGAGGTTACTCCCAAACTCACTAGTATCTTCAGCAAGGTTGTTAATGTTAGGATTGCTCATAGAACAGTTCTGACTATTAATTCTTTGTTCACTAAAGTCAAAGACAAAACTCCACTTTTACATCTTTCCAAATTAGTTTACTGCATTCCTTGTGCTAACTGTAATCTTGAATATATTGGCCAGACTGGTAGGCTTCTTAAGGACCGTGTCTCCTCACATAAGAGTGACAGTAGATTGCATCCAGAGAGGTGTGCACTGGGTGAACATGTTTTCAGGGAAGGTCATAACATGAATTACGAGGCAGTGAGAGTATTGGCTAAGCTATCTAAGCGTACATTCTTGGAAATGGCATTCATATTTCAATCTAATAATTGTATGAATAAGAAAACTGACCTTAATCATCTTAGTGAAATCTATTCATATTTACTGATGATAGATAAGAATTACACATCTGTACAGGAATGTTCATTCGATTCTGTTTAGATAGCATTCATTTGATATTTTTTCTGAATTATAGCTGTTATTTAACAACTAATAAGCTTTTTATGGATTAGTGAGGTTGTTAGTCATCAACCTCTTGATCTGCTGATTGTCTTTGTATAATTGCTGTTAATTTTTGAATAATGATAATTACAATAATAATTTTATAAATAATAATTTTTCATCTTAAATAATTAACATAATAGTAAAAATTTTAAAAAATAATTTTTTCGCTCACCCTATATAATGAGCAAACAATATGTTTATTTGTTGGAGTGGTAGAAATACAAACGTTTCTCACAACTTTTCAGTTGGTAGTCATGATCGATCTTTTGACATGACAGTTCAGTTAACTTCCTTTTGTTAATGTGTAATATAGCTATGAAGCACATGGTCGACCTTCAATTTGTCGGCATTTACATTTTCAAAAGTTTTAAATGATTTTAATTATATGTTTGTGGTTTTCATTTACGTATTTTTGTGCTGTTATGGTTGATGAATATGCTTGAAGTTTTGAATATTTTCCATCAATACGTACAACCTCGCTAACATTGTAAGTAGGGTTAGGTTTTTCATTTATTCAAAACTTTTAAGTTTTTAATTATATTGTAGCTCCCTGATGATGACAATACTCATTGTCGAAATATTGGAAATATAATGTTATAAGAGTACACGTTCGTTTTGCTGCTTCTCCCAAATAAATTGGTTTTCCGATTTTGTTTCTAACTAGTCAGCAAAAGACTACTTTCCACTTTCTTTATATATATATATATATATATATATATATATATATATATATATATATATATATATATATATATATAAAAAACTAGTGAATATTGGGGATTGCAGTAAAAAATTGGAAAAGATATACTCTTAGCGGAAAATGTCCAAGCTTTCGAGGATGTTTGTCCTCATCATCAGGGAAACTAGAATGAAAAAACAACAGTTAAATACTGTGGTCAAAGAGAATAATTAAAAATGAAATTCACAACCACGTGTGTACTTACCTCCGAAGTGAGGTTAGATTCCATAAAGATGTAAAATCGTAAACTACAAGTCGTAAATTGTGGAATATTCAAGTAGGAATTGAACCAACGGCCTAATCAATCGTGTCATAGCAACAATTGTAATTGTCGCAGCATTTTATAAAATAAAACCATTGATTTCATCTTCACGTGTCACCATACTAAACGCCGGCGAGGAAATGATATGTTGTGCCTCCAAAAGGGATGTGACAAGAGACAAACAGTGTTACCAACGTCAATAATGAGCTGTGGGACAATGCCACTATTTTCGTAATGGCAGCTGTAGGGCTAACAATTGGTGTAATGAGAAGATGTAATATTGTTGAAAAGAGGAAGAGAGAAAGAAAATGTGAGACAGAGCTAGGAGAACGCTCTCATTTTTATTATGTTTAGAGTGCGTAGAGAACATCACTTCGTTTTGACTAACACAAAGGAAGAAAAGAGAAGACAACAGAACAGAAATATTAATATGTAATAATAAATATAGTAATTAAGTAATTCAATAGTTCTCCAATCTGAATGTATCTACCAACACCAATACACTCAAAATTAGGTTTAATTAATTATTTATTTGTTTACTTGAATGTATCTACCAACACCAATACACTCAAAGTAAGTTTATTATTATTATTATTGAATTAAAGTAATAAGGGTGGTGTTGTCAGGAGCAACATAGTTATTTCCCACCACTTGATGTGCAAAATTAGTATCTAAGGACAACAAAAATGAGTAGATCTCACTTAAGTGATCAATATCAGTTTTCCTGTTAATTACATTATTGTTTTGTGAAATGAAAGCCATTTCCAAGAATGATCTTTTCGTTTTGTTAGACTCAGTCGCTAACACCTTCACAGCCTCATAATTCATCTGATGGTCAAGAGAATTTACATGAAAAGCTAATGCGCACCTCTCTGGGTGTAATCTAGCATCACTCTTATGTGAAACTATACGGTTAGATAGAGATCTTAAAGTCTGTCCGATATATTGTTTATCACAATCTCTGCAAGGAATACTGTACACCACGTTAGTAAGTGAAGTCAAGGGGTCTTTATCTTTAACTCTAGAGTAAATCGATCTGATTGAAAGAACAGTTTTATTAGCAATTTTAAAATCACCACATGAACGGAGCAATCTGGCAAGTCTCGGAGTTATGTCCTTCATATATGGCAAAGTAGCGAAAACCGGTCGAGAAGTGCCAAAATAATGTCATCAACATACTTTTTTATACTCCGTTTTTTATAAAAAAGTATGTTGATGACATTATTTTGGCACTTCCTCGAGAAGGCCTTGATGAACTTCTGGATACATTTAATAGCTTTGATCCTAATATCCAATTCACAATCGAAATGGAAGACTTCGAGAATTCCGTACCTTTCTTAGATACAAAATTTATTCGTAACAACAATATAATTATTATAGATTGGTACAGGAAGCCATGCAGCTCTGGTAGATATCTTAATTATCACTCCTACCACAAACATTCCATGAAAGTGAATTTGGTTAAACAAATGAAGCAGAGAGTACTCAGAATTTCAAATAATGTTTTTCATAATAAAAATCTTAATATTTTACTTAACCTTTTCTTGGATAACTCTTATCCAAGACCTTTATTGAATAAGATATTATTCAGCACATCTAATGCTGTGGATTTGTTGCATGAAGATAGCCATCCTAATTTAGCCCAGACGGATGTTGGAACTGATGTGTCCCCTTCTCGACCGGTTTTCGCTACTTTGCCATATATGAAGGACATAACTCCGAGACTTGCCAGATTGCTCCGTTCATGTGGTGATTTTAAAATTGCTAATAAAACTGTTCTTTCAATCAGATCGATTTACTCTAGAGTTAAAGATAAAGACCCCTTGACTTCACTTACTAACGTGGTGTACAGTATTCCTTGCAGAGATTGTGATAAACAATATATCGGACAGACTTTAAGATCTCTATCTAACCGTATAGTTTCACATAAGAGTGATGCTAGATTACACCCAGAGAGGTGCGCATTAGCTTTTCATGTAAATTCTCTTGACCATCAGATGAATTATGAGGCTGTGAAGGTGTTAGCGACTGAGTCTAACAAAACGGAAAGATCATTCTTGGAAATGGCTTTCATTTCACAAAACAATAATGTAATTAACAGGAAATCTGATATTGATCACTTAAGTGAGATCTACTCATTTTTGTTGTCCTTAGATACTAATTTTGCACATCAAGTGGTGGGAAATAACTATGTTGCTCCTGACAACACCACCCTTATTACTTTAATTCAATAATAATAATAATAAACTTACTTTGAGTGTATTGGTGTTGGTAGATACATTCAAGTAAACAAATAAATAATTAATTAAACCTAATTTTGAGTGTATTGGTGTTGGTAGATACATTCAGATTGGAGAACTATTGAATTACTTAATTACTATATTTATTATTACATATTAATATTTCTGTTCTGTTGTCTTCTCTTTTCTTCCTTTGTGTTAGTCAAAACGAAGTGATGTTCTCTACGCACTCTAAACATAATAAAAATGAGAACGTTCTCCTAGCTCTGTCTCACATTTTCTTTCTCTCTTCCTCTTTTCAACAATATTACATCTTCTCATTACACCAATTGTTAGCCCTACAGCTGCCATTACGAAAATAGTGGCATTGTCCCACAGCTCATTATTGACGTTGGTAACACTGTTTGTCTCTTGTCACATCCCTTTTGGAGGCAAAACATATCATTTCCTCGCCGGCGTTTAGTATGGTGACACGTGAAGATGAAATCAATGGTTTTATTTTATAAAATGCTGCGACAATTACAATTGTTGCTATGACACGATTGATTAGGCCGTTGGTTCAATTCCTACTTGAATATTCCACAATTTACGACTTGTAGTTTACGATTTTACATCTTTATGGAATCTAACCTCACTTCGGAGGTAAGTACACACGTGGTTGTGAATTTCATTTTTAATTATTCTCTTTGACCACAGTATTTAACTGTTGTTTTTTCATTCTAGTTTCCCTGATGATGAGGACAAACATCCTCGAAAGCTTGGACATTTTCCGCTAAGAGTATATCTTTTCCAATTTTTTGCTGCAATCCCCAATATTCACTAGTTTTATTCCTAACTAGTCAGCAAAGACCATCTTTCTTATATATATATATATATATATATATATATATATATATATATATATATATATATATATGATTTTGTTCGAAGATTTAATAGTTTTTTTCAAATAAATGACAGTGCCGTCATTCCTATTTATCTCGCCATGATTGTAAAACATGTTGTAATTGTCTATTTGATAGAAATTCTCATATTCTATTCTGAACGTTTCTGTCAGAATGATGAAATCGAAGTCATTTCTCAATTGGTTCATTAGTATGCTTCTAATATTCTGGTGTAATAAGCTAAAGTGTTTTGTCCCACCCTGAATTATAATTTCGTTCAACCTCTCAATATTCCTTATTTTACAAGTTTCCACTGGTTTATGCTGACAATCTCTTATATATTGATCCATTATCTGAATTTAAAGTTTAGTTTGACATGTATAAATGTAAAATGGAATGTAACAAAACCAATCCAAAATATACATACACCCATATGCACACATATACATACACATATATGCACACACACATACATATATTGATTATTTACGAAACGACTTATAAACTAACATATATGATTTCTTATTAAGGGTTCAGCTTCTTCCAGATCGCAATCTGACTTTGGAAACTGATACAGGAACTATAGTTGGTTTCTTATCTTGTGAAAGTGATTCCTTCTGTCTGCTTCCGTATGCTCTGTACATCGCTAGTTTTTCGTGCGGGAGATTCGGATACTGGATTAATTACTTGATTTTCTACTGAAATTTTCCCTTCTGCTTCAGGTGATTCCAGGTCTTGGTAGATGTTTCTTATATTGGGTGTAGCTGGGGCACTGTTTGATTGCACTTTATCTACCTTAGCAGATATTTGTTTCAATTGTTCTACTGTATATGATTTGTTGTCAATGTAAAGTTTATTCCCTTTGATATACGATCGGACTTCTGAATCTTCTCGAGCTCTCCTCAAATGAGTACTCAGTACTTTATTTTCTATTATTTGTTTTTGTGTAAGATCGTGTGCAATTCTGTTTGTTCCCTTCAATTTCCGGCAGTTTTTTAAAATCCCAATTTTTTTCAGTTGTTTCTTTAATTCTAGTTACCTCTATACAGTTCTTGAAAAAGTGTAAATCATTTATATCTGATTCGGTTTTACTTAAGCCTAATAAATTATTTAGCTGATTACAGATATACTCAAGAGTAGCTACTTCTCCTGCTTCATCTAAGCCATACACTATAATATTATTCCTTTTTAAAAATTTTTCAAGTACATCTACCTTATTTTTCAGCTTCTCATTTTCTGTTTTTAGTTGAATTATTCTTTCACTCAATACACCTAACTTTGTCAGGATCCTATTCTCATTATCTTTTATTGCTGCTTTCAACTCCTTTTTACTACTAATTACATCTTCTTGAATTTGTTTCAACCTTTTTAAAATTGTTTCATTCATTTTATTCGAGAACAATAAAACTAAAGTGTATGGTCTGCTTTATTCTGTATTTATTTCAGTGTACTGCATGGTAAAAACTGGTGTAAAAAACTAACTGATGTAAAAAACTACGGGAGCAATGTCCCAAGAAATAAGGGTACTTATAACATTTTTATTTCATGTGGTTTCATCATCAAAATAAAAGGTGATAAAAAATATTTCAACTTCCACTGCGTTTAATTTTGAATCGTGCAGTTGTATCTCCACCTGTTATCAGGTGTAAGGACAAAAGGTGTAAATAAACTGACTGCAAGTTGATGTAACATACATTTATTTTATCACATTATAATATGTACCTAATCAGTCAATACAAAAGACAACAAAAGGAACAAAACATAAATAATAATTATTTATTAGCTTATTTACAACATAGAGAACATTTCACGATGGACGTAACATAGGATGGATAATAAAATAAAACAATTGTCAATTTCCGGTGATAAGTCCGAAGGCGCCAACAGCGTTGACTACTTTAGTCACAAAATATTTGGTGATTATGCAAAAAGTGTGCGGATTGTAAGCATAGAGTTTTAAATTTCAGTGTTTTGATTTATAACGCGGCAATGCTATATTTAAATCATATGTTCTATCCATCATGAAATTGAACGATGAAATAAAACAATATAGTTTGTTTAAATCTTCATTTATTTGAACTAATGTTCAATTTAAACTTGTTGACGCGTTTCACTAACACAGTAGCTTTGTCAAAACGAATGAAGGTAAAATATAAAAATGTCTTAATATATACAGTGCTAAATCTATTTACTAAGGTTAACAATGGTATTGAAAGAAATTACCTGGAAATTTATTCACTACAAACATTCCTAAGCTATCTTCTAGGTAAAGAGGTTCAATAAAGGAGACTGATTGATATCTATTTGGTCGTTAAGGAGATTACCTGAATATTTATTTTTGTTAATCTCTAGGGCCTCTAATAAATTTAAACTACAGGATTTACCGACTACATGGAGAATTTCAAAATTTGGATCGAAAATGTGTTGGTTTTCTAATAAATGATTTGAATAGTTAGAATCTAATTTTTTGTTGTCAGCTACGTTTGTGTTCCGAAATTCTAGTTTTAAAATTTCTAAAAGTTCTACCGATATAAATTTTATCACAATTGTCATTACCACATTTTAATTTATAAACTCCTGATTTGTTTAATTTTGAAGATTTAGATTTATTATTTTTAATGAAGTTGGATAAATTGTGATCAGTTTTAAAGGAAATATTCATGTCTAAAGTTTCTAAAAATGATTTAATTTTTAAGAATGGTGTTCCAAAGTACGTTAAGCTTTTAAATTGTTTATTATTTTTATCTGAAGGGAATACTTGTTCTAAAGTCTGTTTTTTTATCTTTTTATTTATGATATTGTCAATTAAATTTGGATTGTAATTATTATTAACTGCTATTTGTTTTATGATATTTAATTCTTTGGTATAATTATTAATATTTAATGGGACTGTTAAGAGTCTGTGTATCATATTATTGAAAGCTGCTAGTTTATGACTGAATGGGTGGACCGAACTATTATGAATTGTAATATCTGTATGTGATGGTTTATGAAATATAGAAAAATCATGTTTATTATTTATATTTGAAATTGTAAGGTCTAGAAAGTTTATAGACTTATTTTGTTCAAGTTCTACGGTAAATTTGATATTGTTGTGAATCGAGTTTATGTAAGTAATGAAGCTCTCTAATTGTCTATTTGTACCGATGAAGCTAGCTAAAATGTCGTCCACATATCGGTGCCAGTACATACATTTTTTACTAAGGGAGTGTTCATGAATTATTTTTTCTATATTATCCATAAAAAATTCTGCTAGTAGGGGGCTAAGAGGGTTGCCCATAATCAAACCATCTTTACTATTATAAACCTCTCCATTGAAATGAAAATAATTTTGATTCAAACACACTTTTAATAAAGTAATGATATCAGAGTGAATTATAGGATTAACATTATTGTATGTGAGCAAGTTATCAACAAGAGTTATAGTTTCTTTAGGAGGTATACTAGGGAATAGATTTGTTATATTGAACGATATGAATTTAGAATTATGGGGTAGTATTATATCTTGAATATTATTAATTAATTCCGTTGAGTTTTTAACTGAAAATTGAGGTATGAATGACCAATATTTAGAGATGACATCTATGAGAATCTTTGAAATTTTGAATGAAGGTGCTGTGAAATAAGAAACGACTGGCCTGATTGGGTACCCCCCTTATGGAGTTTAATTAATGAATAAAGTTCAGGGTGTTGCGGATTGGGTGAAAATAATTTATATTTTTCTTTATTGTTAATTATTGACTTAACGTTATCTACTGCTAATTTTATTTCTCTCTGAAATTTATTAGTTGGGTCTTTTTTAAGGGTCTCAAAATTGCTTGCCTGAATAAAATTGTAGGTTTTTAATATATAATCTTCTTTAGGTAATGCTATTACCGTATTTCCTTTATCTGCTTCTGTGAAAATAAGACTATTTGACTTTGATTTTTGTTGAATTGATTTGGCGACTGATAATTCAAAATTGGGTATCAAGAAATCCACAAACCAAATTCTCAGAACATACATTTTTTAATAGATTCGTCAATCTTTCAAATACAACTTTTTCAGATAAAGAAATTCTCAATTATTACAAAAAGGTTTTAAACATAATATTCAACCCACATGTTCATTGGATAACTTCAACAAACTAGGTAATTAATAATATTCAAGATATAATACTACCCCATAATTCTAAATTCATATCGTTCGATGTAACAAATCTATTCCCTAGTATACCTCCTAAATAAACTATAACTCTTGTTGATAACTTGCTCACATACAATAATGTTAATCCTATAATTCACTCTGATATCATTACTTTATTAAAAGTGTGTTTGAATCAAAATTATTTTCATTTCAATGGAGAGGTTTATAGCAGTAAAGATGGTTTGATTATGGCAATCCTCTTAGCCCCCTACTAGCAGAAATTTTCATGAATATAGAAAAAATAATTCATGAACACCCCCTCAGTAAAAAATGTATGTACTGGCACCGATATGTGGACGACATTTTAGCTAGCTTCATCGGTACAAATAGACAATTAGAGAGCTTCATTACTTACATAAACTCGATTCACAACAATATCAAATTTACCGTAGAACTTGAACAAAATAAGTCTATAAACTTTCTAGACCTTACAATTTCAAATATAAATAATAAACATGATTTTTCTATATTTCATAAACCATCAAATACAGATATTACAATTCATAATAGTTCGGTCCACCCATTCAGTCATAAACTAGCAGCTTTCAATAGTATGATACACAGACTCTTAACAGTCCCATTAAATATTAATAATTATACCAAAGAATTAAATATCATAAAACAAATAGCAGTTAATAATAATTACGATCCAAATTTAATTGACAATATCATAAATGAAAAGATAAAAAAACAGACTTTAGAACAAGTATTCCCTTCAGATAAAAATAATAAACAATTTAAAAGCTTAACGTACTTTGGAACACCATCCTTAAAAATTAAATCATTTTTAGAAACTTTAGACTGAATATTTCCTTTAAAACTGATCACAATTTATCCAAATTCATTAAAAATAATAAATCTAAATCTAAATTAAACAAATCAGGAGTTTATAAATTAAAATGTGGTAATGACAATTGTGATAAAATTTATATCGGTAGAACTTTTAGAAATTTTAAAACTAGAATTTCGGAACACAAACGTAGCTGACAACAAAAAATTAGATTCTAACTATTCAAATCATTTATTAGAAAACCAACACATTTTCGATCCAAATTTTGAAATTCTCCATGTAGTCGGTAAATCCTGTAGTTTAAATTTATTAGAGGCCCTAGAGATTAACAAAAATAAATATTCGGGTAACCTCCTTAACGACCAAATAGATATCAATCAGTCTCCTTTATTGAACCTCTTTACCTAGAAGATAGCTTAGGAATGTTTGTAGTGAATAAATTTCCAGGTAATTTCTTTCAATACCATTGTTAACCTTAGTAAATAGATTTAGCACTGTATATATTAAGACATTTTTATATTTTACCTTCATTCGTTTTGACAAAGCTACTGTGTTAGTGAAACGCGTCAACAAGTTTAAATTGAACATTAGTTCAAATAAATGAGGATTTCAACAAACTATATTGTTTTATTTCATCGTTCAGTATGGATCTTCATCGAGTAAAAGCCTCATCTATTCAATTTCATCATGAAATTGTCTGTAATACCAAGAAAGTACCTACACTAACATACATTCTATACATATTTATGATCGTAACTAGGATCTACTCATTTAACTAATAAATTTTTAACAAATTCATTGAAAACTTCTTTATCTTCAGAAGAACTTTTAAGATTTGTGAAATTTTTGGATGTTTCCTTTTTTGTTGAATAAAATGAAACCTGTTTACTAATGTTTTTACTTGATGGCTCTTTGATAAAAATTGGTACTGCTTCAAATTCCATTCTGGTACAATTAAATATGTTTATTTTACCTAAAGCAACTAGTACATTTGTATTTTTTAACATTAAATTTAAATTGTCTAAGCTTATGTTATCATAATGGAGGCATCGGTTTTAGGTTCATCCAAGTTTGTAGTGTTAGATGTATGTAACTCAGTTTTTAATAATTGTGATACTTCTGCATATTTGTCATTATTTTGAAGACTAGTAGTGATCAATATTTATATTAATATAGTGAATGCTGTGCTTACAAATAGTCGTTTTAATAACAAAATCTGTACAGCTAAAAGTAAAGGAATGCACACGTATGTTGCAAAAAGAGCATTTCAATGAACAACAAACTGAATTTGTAACCTTTGTGACTGAATATGATTTACTAGAGTCAGCACTCTTTAAATTCCATGAGTTTTCATTTTCTTCTTGAATTTCAAAATGTATTGTCAAAGCATTCCTATGCTTTGAATCAATTGTGTTTTTAAGGTTATTTCCTTTTTTAATTGAATTATCCTTTTAAAAGTTTTGTCTCGTAAAAACAACATTAACTGATGTATTGTTTTATCTAGCTTTTTACTTTTCTTGCCTTCTAAATAATAATATTTAATTGTTTATGAAAACTCGAGGTGCATAATGGTATTTAGACCACAACCAGATCTATAACAATATGACCATTGTTTAGAAATTTGTGAATAATATCTTTCAAAATACTCATCGTAAAATAGCTTGAATAAACTCAGTTAATTTTTTTTCAAAAATATTTTCAAACAAATGTCCCACTTGAAAGGCTTTTCTCCTGTGTGACTTCGCTAATGTGTACTCAAATGACATTTCAGTGAAAACGTTTTCAAACAAATGTCACACTTGAAAGGCCTTTCTCCTGTGCGACTTCGCAAGTGCGTATTCAAACTACTTTTATGTGAAAAAGTTTTCAAACAAATGTCACACTTGAAAGGCTTCTCTCCTGTGTGACTTCGCAAGTGCGTATTCAAACTACTTTTATGTGAAAAGGTTTTCAAACAAATGTCACACTTGAAAGGCTTTTCTCCTGTGTGACTTCGCAAATGTAAATTCAAATTACATTTCATTGAAAACGTTTTCAAACAAATGTCACACTTAAAAGGCTTTTCTCCTGTGTGACTTCGCAAATGTGTATTCAAATGACTTTTATGTAAAAACGTTTTCAAACAAATGTCACACTTGAAAGGCATTTCTCCTGTGTGACTTCGCAAATGCGTATTGAAATTACTTTTCAGTGAAAACGATTTCAAACAAATGTCACACTTGAAAGGCTTTTCTCCTGTGTGACGTCGCAAATGTGTATTCAAATGAATTTGATGTAAAAACGTTTTCAAACAAATGTTACACTTGAAAGGCATTTTTCCTGTGTGACTTCGCAAATGCATATTCAAATTATTTTTATGTTTAAAAGTTTTCAAACAAATGTCACACTTGAAAGGCATTTCTCCTGTGTGACTTCGCAAATGCGTATTCAAATTACTTCTCAGTGAAAACGATTTCAAACAAATGTCACACTTGAAAGGCTTTTCTCCTGTGTGACGTCGCAAATGTGTATTCAAATGAATATTATGTAAAAACGTTTTCAAACAAATGTTACACTTGAAAGGCATTTCTCCTGTGTGACTTCGCAAATGCGTATTCAAATTATTTTTATGTTTAAAAGTTTTCAAACAAATGTCACACTTGAAAGGCTTTTCTCCTGTGTAACTATGCAAATGTGTATTTGAATAACGATTCTGCGAAAAAGTTTTCAAACACATGTCACGTCTGAATGGCTTTTCTCCTGTGTGAACACACAAATGTCTGTTTAAAACACTTCTATTCCAGTTCTGACCTTCATCTAAACCCAACTTGAAATTATCAGTGAATTCGATATCCTGCAACTCTGCTTTCAAAGCGTGTTCCACTATTTCAATTTCATTTTTTACATCTTCATCAAGGTTTCTGAGAACGGTGATGTCAGTTACTTGATTTTTTCGGCAACCTATATTTTTCTGGTAAAATTTCGTTTTATATAGTAAGTTCTTCTGTTCCATACAATGATTTGTAAAATAGTGAGAAAGGAGTTCTATTTGTTTTGTGTATAAATTTCCACAAAACGCACAGACCATTATACCAGCAATAGTATTTGGGTTCAGGTGGTTTCCATTTGTTAGTTGTTCTGTGAAGAAAATTTAAACTGGTTTTTAAAGATTTTAAATCTGTGTAAGTATGAAAAAATATGAAAATTCTAGCAACATATTACATGGGTGATAACAATAGGTGTCCTTGCGGGAAAGTATTATTAAAGTAGGTACATTAAATACAACTAAAATACAAAATTTGTGGTCACAAGGAAGTAAAGGCACAAGCTGTTAGTTTTTTTCATGCTATATGTCTATAAAGATGTAGTGCTGCCGTTGCGAAAGCTGATACATCTAATATTTATTTACAAACTATCAAAAATAAGCTGAAATAGTCATCTCACATTTTATTCAAATGAAACAGTTCAATAAATCTTGCTTCTGAGATAGCAAAAGACACGATTATATTCTTTGGTTGCTCCGTAAGTATGAAGGTAGCGGCCATGTTGCGCGTCATCTAGTATACTACTTTTGCTCTGGTGCTTCGTTGTACAGTGGCGTACCTAGAGGTGGGTAAAGCGGGCTCTCGCCCACGGCCTCGCACATAAAGTGGCCTCGCGTCAGCTATTTGTGTACCCAACTATCATTAAAAATCACAAGGTTCTATAAAACAGTGTATATTTAAATTTTGTATTTCAATCATATTATTTTAAAAATATCACAAATAATTGCAATAGTCCAACCAGGAAAATAACCTTTAGAAGCAAACTCCTATCGACCAATAAGCCTCCTATCAGTACTTTCCAAAATGTATGAGAATCTTATACAACGTAGAATAAACAATTATATAAGACCGGATGAAATGGATCCCATACCATCAATTTGGATTCCGCCAGGGGCACTCAACAGATTCATCGAATAACAGATGTCATCAACAAAGAGAAGCTAGTGCTCAGCGGTATTATTGGACGTGATGGTCAATTTGAAATAAAAATGAGAAATGAAAGATCACAACTGCACCCAATAAAAGCAGGAGTCCCGCAAAGGAGTGTCCTTATGCCATTGCTGTATGTTTTATTCACATCCGACTTGCCAACCTCCAGACACACCACACTTGCACAGAACATTTGCCGATTACACAGCTGTATTATCGGTGAATAATCATCCTGACAGAATATTACTAAACTTGCAAGAACACAACATTCTACAAACCTGGTTTGAAAATATAGAATCAAGATAAATGAAAGAAAATTCAGCCACATCACTTTCACACTATGCAAAACCCCAACACCTGAAGTTCATATCAACAACATTCCTAAAAAAGAAGAAGTAAAATATCTAAGAATGACCTTGGACAGTAAATTAACATGGAAAAAATATATAATAAAGAATACAAATCGACTTAACGCTAGTCAAATAAACTGGTAAATAGGGGGAAGATCGAAATTAGCTGTGGGAAACAAAATGAGATTCGATTTGTTTTTTGAATTAAAAGTAAACATATCTTATTTACATACAATTAAAATTTATAACTCTTATTTCTTCTTTCTAGGTAACAAGCTTGACGGACATATTTATCGAGATTCGGCAGTAGCTACCAAAATTCAGCTAGGAAGAACCAAAATGGAAGGCATCACCCGAAAAGTACTGGCGCCATAATCATCACAGTTATTACCTATGAACTTTGAAGAAGAAAACATTCCTTTTTAACAGCTACGGACGGCTCCAACAAAGTAAGTAGAATATTTGTTCTTTATGCTTGTCGTTTCTGGACTCCAATGAAGATATTCAGGACTGTTTACTAGATTTTTACGAAGAAACTGATGAAAGCGCTAAATCAATTAAAAATATGTAGAATAATGAATGCGTTAGAATACCAATAACCTAAACATTTGGAGCTGATAACGCATCCGTAAATTACGGAAACATTGCTCTGTTTACCAAAAACTTCACAAATAAAACCAAAGATAACGAAAGCTAATTGTAACTGCTAAAAATTACATAATGCAGCTAAACATTCTCTCAACTCATTACGTTTTGATGAAGTGTCTTTAATAGTGAAGGTTCTTAACTTTTTTAGTTGTAGCGCAAACAACGTGGCAAACTTAAAGGAATGCTTTTAGATTTTCCAGCAAGTTTATCATCAAGTATTAAGACACATACTGGTGCGATGACTAAGCCTTTTCCAAATTATTCATCGTTCGCTATCGGATTGGGATGCTATAAAACCTTATTTCTTGCAACAAGAAAATTGTAATCATAGCATATGGAAATTTACAGGAGACCAAGCAGACCAACTATTAGATCATCCAACCTTTACGGATTGCTAAATTTATTTTGTACACCAAGTTCTATTAATTTTCCAGTTTTCAATCAAAACTCTAGACCAATCTAATTTGGTTATTACTGAAGTATATAACAAAATATCTGATTTAAAAAACAATAATACAGCCGCTAGCCATAGTTCTGTATACGCTGAAATGTTCCCGCAATGTAACAATGTATAATGCTTTTGTAGTCCATTCTAAACATGTTTGTTTTGTAACCACTCAAGATGTTGGTTAGTTATTTTTTTGGTACTTTGAAGCCCTTATTATACGTTTTAGTTTTGATAGGATTAGTATGTAGTTTATCTCCATGATATGTTGTTATTAGAAGGGACTACCCCAGAACATTCTTCTAAATTTTTACAAGGCCAATTTGTAGTCAAGCAGTCAAACATGCCTTTTACATCATTTGTAACAGATCAAGCATTGGAGCATACAATAAACAGATCAAAGAAAAGCTCGTCAGGAATTATTGGGTCTACTCGTAAAAATATTTTTTATCTGCCTGTGACCTCGTTTATCATGAAATTTTGGCAATATCCAAGCTTCACAGAAAAAAACCGTTTTTAAAAAATGACAATTATAAATTAAAAACCAACCATGAGTATCACACAGGAAAAGTCTGACTCTTTAGTTTAAAAAATGACAAAATTTATAATAGATTAAATCTTTAGATTATACATCTCTGAAAAAATGCATAACCAGTGATAATTGTTTGTAATCAACATCTCCTCTCTTCCATAACTGTGTAGGGGAAGGTAAATATTTACGTTAGTTTGCATTCTACTGGTGAAATCAAATACGCGCGCGTTGGATTTTACCGGACATATCCGATAGAAACTCGAGCGATGTTATTTCGAACAGAACGCCATTATCAATTCATTCAATTGGGTGCATTTTTTCCACAATTTCAAAAGTTTAAGTGATTTAAGGTGTGTAAAAATATGAAAATAAAATTACTGACTTATTCAAAATGTTTTTTAATCATAAAATAGAAATAAAACTGTCAATTGAATAAAAAAAATCCCAATGGCACAGGACCAATTGGACAGGCTTATTTCAGTAACATGTTTGCATAAAAACCAAAATCAAAAAATTAGATAGAAAAGTAATAGAATGTTTTGAGATGTACAAAAAACCAAAGTAACATTCTGGCATCAAATCAAACATAAAAAAAAATTCTGGTAAATTTGTGAACTTTCTTAAATAAATGTTTTAATGTACGATTTAGAGAAAAAATGTTAAATACAAAAGTTGTAGAACGTGTTAAGGTCTATAAAAAAGCTCAGTAACTTTTTTGCGTCAACTGAAAAACAAAGGAAATACGATTTTTTTTCAACCTTGACAGGACGCCATTTTGTTTTTACTGGGCCGATTTGGCTCATCAACAAACTCGTCCAAGATTTTGGCCTAAACGATTTTTGTAGCAAGTTTGGTTTCAATTCGTCAAAAAATACGCCCTATATCGTGCTTACAAATTCCGTTATAACACATACATATATATATATATATATATATATATATATATATATATATATATATATATATATATATATATATATATATATATATAGCGTAACTTTTTTATTGGGGAATGCGGCAATGTGAGGAAGAAAACTGTGTTTAGTTAATCCTAAGCTTTCGAGAATTTATTATAATCATTATTATTATCTATTTATATGAAGAAAGATAATTGTACAATTTTAGCGTGAAAATATTTAAATTGACATGTTATCAAATTGATGACAATTTGTGACAAGTTGATGTTGTCATAGAAAACATTTTTTTATATATGCATATTCAGTACATAGTATAGGATATAATAAAATGTTTACTATACTCTTATTATATTTAAATGAAATATAAGTAAATCAATAAATAGAATTCTCCTATATAACACCTTCATTTCCATTATTATCTTTTTTGTCGAATGATAATAAATAACTATAAATTGAATTTAGATTCTGAATATCAGTTCTTTTATTTAAACAATTATTCTCTTGAGCAATGAATGTCATTTCCAGGAAAATCGTTTTAGAGTAATTGTCTTCTTTACACAAAATTTTGAAGTTTTTATGATCAATTATATGTTTTGTTGAGAAAACGTGTTCTGCTAATGCTGAATGTTCTGGGTATAATCTTGAATCACTCTTATGTAGAGCTAAGCGCTTAGTAATTTTTTGAGAAGTCTGACCCACATACAGATTCACATGTAGAGCATGTTAATCTATATACAACATTAGAACGTTCTAATGATGATTGTCAGGTATGCGGTCAGTATAAGAAATAAAACTCTATATTCTCATTCTCAATATTTCGCTATTGTTCAATAGCATCATCAGGAGACACTACAATAATTAAAATATAAATAAAATGACAAAGATAGGAACACAAATACTTACAGATGTTAAGAGTCAGTAAGAGTTGATGTACACCACATTAAGGTACTAACTAGACTAATTGCTAATGATTAATTTGTAAAAATGGTTGTGGTGTGAATTGATAAAAACAAGAAACAATTTGAGTTAAAAACAAAACAATAAAATAAATAATCTGAAACGTATGAATAACTGGGATGACAAAACAACAATATTAAAATGAATTTAACAGGTGACAATAAATATCACTGAGTTTATTAGTGTCAGATTTGAGATTGATATATATATATATATATATATATATACATATATATATATATATATATATATATATATATATATATATATATATATATATATATGGACCTTTGGAACGGAGGGTGATTTTGGCATCTAGGAACACCAAAACGAAAAACTGCATTGAAATTTTTCCGAAGTTGCGTCATGCTACTCTCTACAATAGCCCTATTTCATTCTGAAATAAGCCTAATTAAATTATTTCAACTAAATAAAAGGACTTAGCACCTCTAGATTTATATATTCGCACTCTTAAATTAATCCGTTCCTGAGAGATGGCACTGAATGGGACCACCATAGCAAAAGTGTTAAAACAAAAAGAACAAATACAATATACCATTTTAAAATTTAAACAATATACAAATATTTTTGTATGCATCTATTCCAATAGATGATGTATTTGAAGTTTCAAAAGTTCAATGAACGAAATTATCTAGATAACAAAAAAATGATTTAGAAATTGGGACATATCCTCAAAAATAACATATAGTCGTTAACGAAGGACCCCCTTATCCCCAACCAGTCATTCATAAATTCGATTTGTTATGAAGCCAACATCAATCTATGAGCTAAGTGGTGAATGATTTGAAACGAGAAGTGGGGAGGGGATAATCTCTAGGAAAGTAACATCACAGATTAGGTAAATTCTCTGTTACGACATAATCTTTAGACAAAAACTATGACACTGTTACTATGCATACAACTGCTATGCAAAGGTTTCCTTGGGTGGAAATAAAATTTATTATTAATTTAGAAAAAATTATTTACTTCTCCTAATACTTACAGAGATTTTCGATCTGGTTGCAACTATTGCATTGCATTAAGTAGATGGTAAAAAAATGTAATGTTTTTTATTTGCATACCTAAGGATATGGGTGACTTTGCCTATTGTTGGATTTGTTATTATCATCTTTAGAATCCCACACTGATGAATACATGTTATTTTTTATACTAAATGGCATGTTCCAATTTCTAGATTATTTTTATGTTATCTGGATAATTTCCTTCATTGAAGGTTCAAAACTTCATACACCTGATAGATGTAGTCAATAGTTATATTATAGACTGAATATGCTCAAATATTGCAATATTTTAATTTTAGCAATAAAGTTCTATTTTCTAGTTTTAGAGTTGTTTGTTTCTTTTATAACTAATTGTGCACCTACAATGTTTTATTTGGTCGACTGTTGTGAAGGCCAGTTTTCTATTTTTAAAAAGGTAACAATGTATTATATTTATACAATGCACAATCATTGTTACAGTGTAACTTACATCTAGTAATAGAATGAGATTTACATATTTAGCAACCATTTGCTGATCATTCAAACCAACAAATAGTTTCTGAAATATGATATGTAAACTAACTAAATATCTGAGAGAATTCATAAAACATCTTTAGAGAACAGTTGAAAAGTTAACTGTTGAATTTATAAAGTTTATCAAGAATATCATTAAGAAATTAATTGAGATTTCAATATAATTCATATTCACTATGGTACTTGTAGAGATTAAGTACTTATACAAATTTAAAATACTATCGTTGTTATTGTTATTTACTCAAACATGATACAAATTTTCAATGATGTTTGGTTATATCAAGTGCTCTAGAGATAATTAGCATATGAAAATACTGCCACAAAGTAAATTACACCTAAATAGCAATGAAAGTAACTTACCTTTTAATTTAGTTCGCCTTCCAGGTTTCCCTTTTAAACATTTAAATTGATTTCTAATTTTGTGTATATTAACTTTACCAGATCTGCCCATCTCTGTTCTAGCTACAATCATTGATTTTTCAATTACTAGATCGTCATTAAGTTCTTTTTTAATAGGATGCATACTAATATTATTTATATTTTCCAAAGTTGCTCTAGGTACTTCATCGCTGAATTCTTGTTTCACGTCCATATTCCAAACAAAATCATCATGGATATCGATATTTTCTTCCTTAACGATTTTGTGCCCTATATCCATTCTTAGTGGTTTTAATCCAAATGTTATTTGAACAAAATCCAGGATCCAGGGAGTATATTACCTGACTAAAACTGCCAACAAGCAAATAAATCATAGAAAACATAAATAAATAAAGAATAGGGTAATAAACTCTTCTATTTCCGTAGCGTAATATAACTGGCCTGGTTAAGCAAGTAACATTTGGCGACATTTCATAGAGTTTTTTCTCCAATCGCTTTAAACAAAGGCAACAGTTTTTGCTTGGTAGAATTAGTAAAAAATATATGTCAATAGTGTATAAAACCAGAAATTCAAAATACCCCATCAGACTAGATATATTGAGATCCGATTTGAATTTATTGATTAGTGTGATAAATCTCTATGATAAATAGCCAAATGTGACTTGCTTAAACAGGTCATTTAAGCTATGCTATAACGACGATCCTAGATTGGCAAGTGTATAGTCGTTGACGCTATAATGCTGTGGAAATAGAAGAATTATTTCCTCCTTCATAATAGTACTTTTCATCACATGACAAGCGCAGCCGCCATGTGGGAAGTGCGGGAGTTCAAAAGTTTCGTACTATTTTGTAGATTAATGGCTGGGGATGCACTATTATCTCCACAAACAAATCCTTCATTAAAAAAAATTATTGATGGTGCAGTACTTGCTGCGTATAAATGTGAACGATTAAAATGTGGTTAAAGTATTATGGGCGTTCTCAAAAAGGCAAAATAAATCTGATAGTCGAGAGGTTAGCTGTCAATATCTAAATACAAATAGGAAAATAACTATTATTTAAATAAAATTAGGTAAATCATTGTATCCTAATTAAATATAATTTATTGTCAGCACATGTAGAAACTCTAAAATTAATATTGAGGTTGATAATGAATATTATTAATAATATTAAATTTTAAAACATATATTTCTAATTGTAGGATTACGCGTATATATTAAATACATCTATATATTGCAAGGGGGGTTAAGGAACATTTATAAAATATTACATGTATTGGGTTTAAATAATTTATAACATGTATCACTCTTTATATACACTCCGTAACATTTTTTTTCCTTTTCGTACAGATAATATAGCCGACTTGAAAAAATTTATTTTTTAATTAAAACACTTATTATTTTAATTTTCTATTTTCTTTTTGATAAGTATTATTTGTTTAAGATTTGTTGATTTTAACTATTTGTACACAGGTATTTTAACATGCTTATTTACAAAACAGTACGAAAAAGATGGCTGAACTGCACGCATGCGCACTGAAAAAAATTGTGATGATGATAAGGTCTATTAATTTGCTTGACAGATGGCAGTTATAACATTTTGATTTCATTTTTAATTCCATTCAGAATGGATATAGAGGAAAAAATCGTTAAGGAAGAAATCGATATCCATGATGATTTTGTTTCGAATATGGACCTGAAACAAGAATTCAGTGATTATGACAAGTTTTTTTAATGTATGTAATATTAGTATGCACCCTATTAAAGAAGAAATTAATGACGATCTAAACATAGTTCAACTTGTTGATGAATCTATGATTGCACCTAAAACAGAGAGCGAGGTTGGTGTAGGACTCTTGGGTCTAGCATACTTCCATATTTGATAAAAAAATTGTCAGGGGAATGTATTGGTGAATGATTATTTTTCATTTTAACCTAAATCAGTCATTCCCACCCACCCTCTAAGAGCGGGGGTGAGGGTGACCTTGTAAAATAGTCGTAAAAAGGAATTTTTTAATTTGGAATCAAATTCTACGTAATTTTTTACGTATACACCTAAAATTTCATTTTGACCACTTTTTTTTATAAAATTATGCAAAAAAAGTTATCAAAAAGTTTATTAGTGTTTTAAATGAAACTCACTGTTTCTAGCTAATTCCACAATATAAAGAAATTTTTTTAGAATTTTCAACAATGTTCATTATATTGTGGAATTAGCTAGAAACAGTGAGTTTCATTTAAAACACTATGAGTAGATTCCACGAAGTAAGGGTCGAGACAATTAATTTCATAAAAAAATAGATTATTTAATGAATATAAAAATCACTATTACGGCTTTACGAATACGAATAAAAAATTGCTATTTGGCATATGAATATTTAATAAAATAAAATTTAAATTGAAAAATAATCACATGCTTATTTCATACCATAATAATAGAGGGTGGGTGTGAGTTTCGGAATTAGGGTTGGCGTGATTTTGGGTACATCATCGATTTCTGAACCCTTTTTTGCGTAAGTATACGAATTTTCATATTTTTTTCTCCATTATTGTCAAAGATATTCATTGAAACGTATTCGAAATTATTTTTTCTCAGGAATCTTATTAGGTATAGTACTTATCAATACAAGTAGGCTCATATTAAATAAAATGTTATAAACTGGATATGGAATCGTATGAATAATGTATCTTCAATTAGAATTCAAAGCAAGAACAGCCGCCCGTAAATTGTTTGCGCCCTAAGCCCGGGATTCTTTTGCTTCTAGGATAATACGCCGTTGTTTATATTCCGCCTAATATATCAATTCCTGAGGATTAAGTTTATAGTAAGGACGGTAGAGCCAATCATTAACTCACCTTATATATTTTTTGTTATCTTTACCAATGTGAAGAATGCATCCTTGGTGAATGCTTCAGATAAAAATTATCAATTAGAACGTTAATAATATATCATCTACATTCAAATATGTTATACATATTTTGTATGAAGCAAAAGAATAAAAATATTTTCTATTTACTTATTGTTATTGAATGAAATGAATCTATTTCTTATTTTGACTGTTTACTAATATTGAGACATTTAAAAATTGTTATATTTTGTAAATCTTTTTTCAATATTTTGTGGGGTTAACTAGAAACAGTTTCATTTAAAACACTAATATGAGTAGATTTCACAAAGTAAGGGTCGAGACAGCTAATTTCTTTTCAGATGAGGTTGTTGGGCACCTGCTGGAAAATTCAGTCAGGCTTGTCTGGCAAGAATAGATCTCGCACCACCGGCACCAGGTATGCAAACAAACACAGATAATAAAAATATAATAAAAAGAAAATGACGAGATCTGAAAGAACTTTTAAAAACAACAAATAAACTATCTATAGTGGACCAATATTTAGGCGAATGGATGTACAGAAAAAACATCCTATCGGAACACACCAACGCAAAAGATAAATTTTTTCGATACCTTAATGATATAGCTCGAGTATATCCTGGATTGGGTAAGCGACCCATGAAAAGAACATATAGTGAAATGGATGACTGCGATCAGTGAAAAAATGCACATTTAAAAAAAACCCATATGATGAAAAATATGAGAAATGAGGAGTCTCGGAGAAATGATACATTTTATTATTACTATATTATTATTATGAAATCAATTGATTTGTTCAAATTTATTCCATGGTAGCCTAGAAATATAATATGATTATTTATGTTGTATTTATTACAGAGTTTTTTTTTAATATTTCAATGTTTTTTTTATTTTGTAGGATTTATTATTATTTATTTGTGGAATAAGACTATGGGGGATACCACATTAAAAAAACGCGCTCATTATACCAATTTTCAGATTAGCAAATAGTTCGTCAAAAATCAATTGCAGAAGCTAGAACACGCATACGGCCAATCAATGAAAAAAAGTCTTCAAAGATGACAAACACGGGTTTTAGGTTTTGCAATTTTATTGATAAATTTCAACAGTAGAGGGATTTATTGACATTGGCAACATCCTCCGCATGTGTTTAATACTTGAAAAATTGATATATTAGGTGGTGTGGAAATGAGCCTATAACTTTTAAAAAGAATAAAATAACAATCTATTCTTAAGTCACCTCAACCATAATTTCCCTAAGTATTTTCCTCATTTTTAAATAAATGGTTCAAATCCATAATCCGATATCGACAAATTTCAAACACGTTTTATTGAATATCTTCGGCAATAATAAAGAAAAAAATATGAAAATTGGTATACATACTTAAAAAAAGGGTTTAGAATTCGATGACATACTCAAAATCACCCCAACCCTAATATTTCCCAAACTCACCCCCACCCTCTATCCTTATGGTATGAAATAAGCGCGTAATTATTTTTTAATTTAAATTTTATTTTATTAAATATACATATGTCAAATAGCAAATTTTTATTCCTATTCGCAAAACTGCAATAGCGATTTTTATATTCATTAAATAATCAATTTGTTGATAACATTTTTTGCATAACTTTATAAAAAGAAATTTATCAAAATGTGATTTTAGGTGTATACGTAAAATTTGATTCCAAATTTAAAATTTTATTTTTACGACTATTTCACACCCTTAGGGGGTGGGTGGGAGATAACTGATTTAAGTAAAAATGAAAAATAATCATTCATCAATATTTTTTTATCAAATATGGAAGTATGCTAGACCCGAGACTCTTACAGCAACCCTAAATTAGAAGGTGAGTTACACTATGGATATTTAGGTGTTGTTTAACAATTATGTAGTGCTGACAATCGAACAGACCTATTGTCATATGTTAAGATTGTCAGACGAGTCCATTATCCATCCTAAGGCTGAATCCACATGCATCCGTGATCACGGACGTAAGTGTGCGTTTCACGGATAGCCGAAAATATGATCATCCACATGTGTCAATCCGTTCACGCATTCGTTTATGGTACTGTAGGACTCACGTCATTCCGGGTTGATAGCTGGCTAAAGTCGTTATCCGAGGCCACGTCAACTGTCATGTGAATTTAATAAAAGAGAAGAAGAGAATTGGCGGCAAGAGGAGTAGTAGTTGAGTTTTGGTTATGATTTGATGTACTATTTTTACTTTATTATTAAATAATCATGGTTGGTTAGTGTGATGTCTTGTGAGGTTTTATTGTTATTATTAGTTGCTTGTGCGTAAGTCATATCGTTGTTCAAGGTACCACTAGTAACTGTAGCTTGCGTTGATTGGAGTGAATGTTTTGTATGTGTTGTGGCCTTTGTGTAATATTTATATTTTCCGTTAGGTTATGATAGTATGTACAACCTTTGAAATTGGCGGGATGTGGTCCTTCGCAGAGCGCACATGTTGCTGGGGTGTCTTTGCTTTTTTTGCACTCTGTTGAATTGTGTCGTCCTCCACATTTTACACAAAGGTAAGATCTATTGCAATAGCTTTTTGAGTGGCCATATAGTTGGCATCTTGTGCATTGTATTATGGTTTTTGATTTGTTTGGAGGTTCTATTACAACTATTTTGTTATGTAGAGCTCTTATCTTGTATACGTCTTTGTTATTTTGTGCCGGCTCCGGGTCTACAAAGAACATATTTAAGGGTTCTCTAGTTTGCCAGTGCCTGGTATTGATTATGTTTCTGACTCGGTGACCATTTTCTTTTAATTCTTCAGTTATTTCCTTTAATTCGACAGTGTGGTGGTTGTTTTTTATAACTACTCTGTAGGCACGTTCTTCTTTCGTTTGGTATGAGTGAAATTCGACATTTCTTTCCTTTAGAAATTTGTTTATTTTTCTGTAAGTGTCGGGTGTATTACTATTTATCTTGATTTTATTGTTTGCCATTGTTCTGGTGTTATATTCTTATGTTTCTGCTACGTCTGAAAGCTGTTTTATCATTTCCGGGTAATTGATGACGCCATATATGAAGATCGGCGGCGGTTTTGGAGATTTGTTGGTAGTATCTTCTTCTGCATTTGTGTTTTCTCCGTTTTCGTTTGATAATGAAGCATATCTGTTGTTCGTAGGTATTTCGGTTACAGTCGTTCTGGCTGTTCGTAGAGTTTGACTATTTTTTTCCTTTTTGTCCCTTTTGCTACTTGCCAGGCTACTGAGTTGTTATTCTCTGTGGAGTTCTCTTCCATTTCTTGTTCTTCATCTGTTGTGGAAAAAGTTCTATGCAGTTGTGTATTTGTTTGTTGATTGTTTTGTGGTGTAACAAACATTGGAGTGAACTGATCTTGGCTTGGTGGTAAAGGATTTATTTGAGAGGAGTACATTGAGTATTGTGTCGATTTTGCAGGATTAATTTGTAATTGTGAGTTTGTAATTGGGTAATTTTGGATTAAATTTGAATGTGTTTGATTTATTTGTGTTTGAGGGTATTGATTGTTTGTTGTTGGGTGACCCTGTATATACATTGGTTGACCATTTACATCATAACCTGCAAGGTTCGTTGATGAATACATTTTTGTTGTATTTGCTTTCTCTTCTTTTTTTTTGTCAGCAGCACTAATGATTATTTTTATCGCTTATCTCGCTTGTTTTTGTTCCGGCTAATTGCCGAAACTGATAATAAACTTGAATTTCGAAGTCAATGCTCGCACGTCTTTACTCTTCGAGACTCAAATGAATACTATAGTAATTGTTGAAAGTAAGGATAAAAATGTAGCAGCATTACACCCAATCGCGGTCGGCAGAATTCTTAAAAACAGGGAAATGAATGGAGTAATAAAAGTAACAAGAAAAGGTACGAACCGGATAGGAATAGACTTCAAGAGTCATAGAGCAGCTAATGAATTTATGGAAAATGAATTATTAGTCAAGCAAAACTGGAATGGGCTGATCCCGGCAACATTGGTTTCATGTAGAGGCATAATAAGAGGAGTAGAGTTAGACACAACGATGGAGGAAATAATTGAGCAAGGCAAATCAAATACAAGAATATTAGGAGCAAGGAGACTGAATATAAAGATAGCTGAAAATACATATGTACCAAGTGAAACGGTTTTAATTACCTTCGAAAGTAGAAATATGCCGAAGACCATAGAAATAAACTATTACGAATTAAGGGTGCAAGTATATGTTGGACCAGTAATACAGTGTTTTAACTGTTTAAGATTTGGCCATTCTCAAAAGATTTGTAGAGGCAAAGACAGGTGTAATAGATGTGGAGATAATCATTGCGAAGAACAGTGTAAGATAGAAATTCAATGTATATATTGCAAACTGGGACACAAGGCAACAGACAGAATAAACTGCGAAGAATATAAGAGGCAAAAAGAGATCAAAGAACTTATAACATATGAAAACATATCTTTCTATGAAGCAAGTAAAAGAATCCCAAGGGCAGGTAACCAAAGACAAAACGAATTCGTGTATGACAGGAACGCCTTTCCTAGCATGCCTACAAACAGTAATGACCAAAATAATATAATCACAGTTGCAGAGAGACGACAGCACAGCACAACATCAAAAACATATTCCCATATAGACAATGCCACGCTCTTTCTTTGTGCCTAGTTAAAGGGAAGTGAGAAAAAAAAAGAAAGGAAAGAAGAAGAAAAAAAAGAAATAATGAAGTTAAAGAAAATATTAATGAAGATGTATGAATTTCAAGAATTATAAAAAAATATAAAATGAAAGTTGAACTGATAGATAGTAGCGAAGTTAGCGTGCAATTATGCCAAGCTATCTCAAATGCCGGAGAGTAGGGGTGAGTTAAAAAGGGCGCCACTGTTTTATTTACGCTGAGCCAAAACAGAAGCTCTTCTTGCTGTCCTGGAACTCCCTATCAGTTAACGTCTTATATAAAAAGAAAATAAACGGTTTTAAAGATTAAAACTAACTTTTCCGTATCTATGAGATGCCCTGATTAACATTATATCATAAAATTGTTACTTGTATACACTTCGGGGGATGCATCATGTTAACAAACCGAAATTTCTCCAAAAGTAACCAAAAATGCAGTATATCTGGATTTATAGGACCCGCTGTACTCGCTATATTCAGCTGAAAATCAATAGGGTACATCTGTGAGACAACATGAACAATATTCAATCATAAAATTGATCAATCGTATACTCTCTGGAGGCTGAATCGTGCTAACAAACTGAAAATTCTCCACACCAATCATTCATTGACACCTAACACAGAACTAGAAGTGCTGCATATTTGTGAAAAGAAACAAGAACTGGATTTCCTTGAAGAACTGGAAATTAGAAGACATTTAAGAAACCCACAATATGAAGTTGTCAATGAACAGTTAAATCTAGGTAATTCTCCACTAATAAACTGTCTTCTTAAGTGATAATTGTAAAGATCAGCAGATATAGTTTTCCTGGTTTTCTATATCATTGCACAGTTATACTGATCTTAATTGGAAAAATGATATCCAGGATATCACCATAGGGCTAATAATATCTAAGCTTCAATATTTGTAATATCACATCTTCTTCTTTTTTCTATAAACATATATTAAGCCAATCACAAGTTAGGTTACTTCTTGGTCTAGCCAAAAATAACTACTAAACATCAGGTAGGCATAAAATGAAATGTAACTTCTGTCATTCTGACGATGATATTGATTTATCGAAACAATTGTCAATTTTTTAGAATTTTCAATAACTTGTATTATATTGTGGAATTAACTAGAGACCTTGAGTTTCATTTAAAAACACTAATATGAGCATATTCCACGAAGTAAGGGTCGAGACAGTCAATTTCATTAAAAAATCTTCGAGAGAAGATTTGACCCGACTGTACCAGAAGTTACTACAAAAACGTTACAAAGCATCACAAAACATTTGGATTAACCAAGAATGCCTTAGAAAAAAGGTAATACCAAATTATGTGAATATAAATGTCACACTAAAACACCACAAGCACAAAAAGCTATAAAATGTGCTCAACGAGTTTGGATAAAATCAGAATGTAAGAAATGGTTCAAAGTTAGAGACTCCTTAGACAACTACATAAAAGTTGTACATTCAGAACTCACATTCCAATTACATCCAGTAGAATTTGACTGTTTGGATGACAAAATTAGAGAAAATGTCAGCACGATGAAGCATATGAAATTTAAGAAACAAGAAAAGAAGCTACAGAATCTTGAACACACACAACATAAAATTCAATACTCAAAACATCATGAAACTGTAAGTACCTACATACCAACACACTTGGCACCACGATTTGAAAACCTTTCAGACACTAATTTTAAAAAATAGTGAAATAGAATTTCTAAATAAAGGTTTAAAGTACAGCATACCACCTTAATTTACGAATAATATTAAACAAATTATAGCTACAGAGTCAGAAATAGCTTTAAAATCTAATTCAAATAATTTTCTTTAAGAGAAATTAAAAATTGCCAATTTAATCAAAAATATTGAACCTTCAAAAGTTAAACGTCAAACAAAAAATGACATTTCAGTTTTAAACGCAATAAAAAAGAAGATAGAGAATAATAATCTAACAGTTACAAAATCTGATAAGGGGAACGCTACTGTCATTTTGACGACTGAAAATTACAATTCCAAAGTATATAACTTTATAGAATCCAGCGATGTAAAAGTTCTTAAAGCAGACCCAACAAAGAAGTTTTCTAATAATGTGAGGGATATTGTTAATAATTCAAATTATCTTTCAAATGATTACGAAAAGAGGTCTATCATACATAAGAATCCTCATTGTCCACAATTATATGGAACAGTTAAATTACATAAAATAACGAAACCAATTAGACCTGTAGTCTCTTATGTTAATGCTCCTAATAATATATTGGCAAAGAAGCTCAACAATATACTCAATACTTACGGATATGAATCTCAGTACTCAATTAGGAATTCAATAGAACTAATCAAAAAGTTGAAAGCAATCCACTTACAAGATAACTATAAGCTCATATCGTTCGATGTAACTAACATGTTTACTAAAATTCCTCCTAAAGAATGTCTAATACTTGGGAGAAAATTACTAGAAGATAAAAATATTAATCAAGGAATAATATCAGATATACTTAATTTATTTGATGTATGCATTAATCAGAATTATTTCACTTTTGACAATAAGATATATATTCAAAATGAAGGTTTACCAATGGGAAGCCCTATATCACCTATTTTAGCAAACAATTTTATGGACAATTTAGAAAGAAAGATCTTTGTAAGTAATATTTCGAAAAATATTTTATTTTGGTATAGATATGTAGATGACATATTAGCTTGTTTTATGGGTACTGAACGACAATTAGATGTATTTTTCAACCACATCAATAATTTACACCCGAAAATTAAATTTACATTAGAAATTGAAGAAAATAGCTCAATCAATTTTCTTGATTTAAAAATTCAAAGAGTTAATAATGTACTTGATTATTCAATTTACCGAAAACCAACACAAACTGATGTAACAATTCCATTCAATTCTAACCACCCTGTGTCACATAGACTAGCAGCATATAATTCAATGATACATAGAGCTTTTTCAGTTCCTATGAACAAATGTAATTTTGATAGAGAGATTAATACAATTAGACAAATAGCAACATCTAACGGTTATCCATTAGATATGATAAATAAGCTAATTAGTAAAAAAGAGGAAAAAGTGGCATTACAGCTAATATATCCTAAACAAGCTGATGAAATTAAAACTTATAAAACCATCACATATGCAGGAAATATTTCTAATGATATTTCAAAGATAATATCTTCAGCAACGAATACAACAATTTCTTTTAAAACAGAAAGTAACGTTAGTACAAAATTGTTAAATGTAAAAACAAAAATACCACTATTAAAGAAGTCAGGTATATATAAACTCAAATATCCAGAATGTAATGCTGTCTATTTGGGTCAGACCCTTAGGAATTTTGAAATACGATACAGTGAGCACTTACGAGCATACAGATTAAAACAACCAGATAAATCCCACTACGCAAAACATCTACTTGACACCAATCATTCATTGACACCTAACACAGAACTAGAAGTACTGCATATTTGTGAAAAGAAACAAGAACTGGATTTCCTTGAAGAACTGGAAATTAGAAGACATTTAAGAAACCCACAATATGAAGTTGTCAATGAACAATTAAATCTAGGGAATTCTCCACTAATAAACTGTCTTCTTAAGTGATAATTGTAAAGATCAGCAGATATAGTTTTCCTGGTTTCCTGTATCATTGCACAGTTATACTGATCTTAATTGGAAAAATGGTATCCAGGATATCACCATAGGGCTAATAATATCTAAGCTTCAATATTTGTAATATCACATCTTCTTCTTTTTTCTATAAACATATATTAAGCCAATCACAAGTTAGGTTACTTCTTGGTCTAGCCAAAAATAACTACTAAACATCAGGTAGGCATAAAATGAAATGTAACTTCTGTCATTCTGACGATGATATTGATTTATCGAAACAATTGTCATTTAAAAACACTTATATCAGTAAAATTAAAAAAAAAGATATAACCAATAATAAGTTTTAAACATTCATAAGCAGAGGCTTGGTTGTGAACAAATAAAACGAAGTAGTTCAAATATAGTGTGATCTATTAAACATACAAAAAAAAACAAGAATATAATAAAGTTGATGAATACACATAAATGTTAGTAGCAAAAACCCAAATTTTATACACAAAACTTAATTTTACATATATACAAGATAATGAAATTAAGACAGAAAATTTTCACCAAGTTTCCGATTGTAGCCAGGTAACGTCAACAGCTGGGAGCTGGTGAAATGTAGTGACGTAGCCGAATTTTCTTTCTCAGAAGCTACTTTTATTAAGGGCTCGCTCAAAAGCCTTTATTGTGCGTGCTCAAAAAAAGCAAGCACTTTTTCGTCCGTGCTCAAAAAAAAGAAACCACTTTTTCGTCCGTGCTCACAAAAAAAAGCAACCGCTTTTTCGTCCGTGCTCAAAAAAAAGCAAGCACTTCTTCGTCCGTGCTCACAAAAAGCCTAAAATTACAACCAGTAATGAAGACATTGATAATTTTTAAATACAGTATAACAAATACATGGTTGAGCAACAGGTAAACGAGAAAGTAGGTGAAAATTATTAAATACTAAGAGCTTGTCTTAATTAAAAGAATAAAAATTACAAGTTTTCAAATGAATTAAAAAAATCGATAGCATAGTAAAAAAAAATCAAAAGCTAATTAAGTAATAAAGATAATAATAAAAAAATATAAACTTGCTATTTGCAGTTCTACATAACAACTAGCGACTATACTTATTTACCCTACTGAAATATAATAATTTTGAAAACATTTCACATCAGATAAGTAGTAATCCTTCATGTATTATACAAAATAGATATAAATACAGGTAACAAAGCAAAATATATAAGTACGCCGTGACTATATGATCATTAATTTTTTTTTAATAGTAAGAGTAAGTTTTTAGTAACATATATTTTTAGGTTTCTCAGAAAATAGAGAGTAAATAAATTGAAATGGAGATATATTTAGACCCAGAAGAACAAATTATGTGCCCTTATAACAATTCTCATTTTATAAGGAGGAAAGTAGAATTTCATATTTAAAATAGAGGAGTAAATAAATTAAAGTGGAAATAGATTATTCGTCTGTACGAATAGACACAGGTTTCTGTTTTCAATGCAAAAAAAATAATTAACAAGTTCAACATCAATCAGATAACCTATATAGATTCAGAAATATATATACTTAAATATATACCTCACTACATTTTTTTCTCTTGGATATATAAAAAAAATTAATTAGTAGTGGATAAGCTAGTTTATATTCGACAAAATAAGATAATATCTATAATATTGCAATTAACAAAAACTGCATGAAATATGGAACAAAAATCTAATAATAATAAAAAAAATTAACGGCAAAAAACTATCAATCGCCATCTTGACAAGAGCTATCTAAATTTCGACACTTATAAATGGAAGCAGAATAATGAATATCCTCGGTGTTGATTACAACAATAAAACTAGTGTTATCTAAATGGATATATATCTAAAGAAATAAATCACCTACTAATTTTCACAGTAATATTTAATTTCTTTCCGAAAATATATACTTAATAAAACATTTTCGCGAACAATGAGGCTACTTGATCCACAAAATCATAGAAAATAAATGATATGAAACCAGAAAACTGTGTACCAATAGCTAATAAGATTTAGCTCATAGTAACAAAAACGAAATCACTACATTTTTCACGAATAATAAAATATATTAAGAAATATTGGCCATGACTAAATAGAAAATAACTGTTTCTTTACATCAAAATGAAAAAAAAATATAAAGTAATCGCACTCTGACCCCTAATTAACTCAACCAACACGTGTCAAAATTAACCCAGAAATAAATTATACCGAAAAGTACTTAAATTCAGAGTGAAATAAAACGAAATAGACTTATAATAATAAAAAATTACGAGTACCAATTAACGGAATTAGTAAAAGAAAATAATATCTTACCCTGAGATGGTTTATAGGGGTTTGAAAGAAGTGTGTATTCGGTGGTCCCAAATCCTGAATATCAGAAAAATCTTCATGTAATTAACCAAAGAAGCAATACAGAATCAAACATCCACGAAGATTACTTTGGAGAAAGAGCCCCAAAATCCACAAATAAGTGATAAAATACGGGGAACTAAATCTCCGACCAGTCGAACACAATTCTTGACGTAAAGAGAAATCAAAGTTCTCCTCAAATTTCGTTCTCCAGACACAGATAAAAATAACTCACATAAAAAGGACATTAAACGGCAAAAACTTATTCGCTTGGTAAATAATAAAAGCGTAGAACGACAGTGGAGGCCTGTACACACGCTTTATTTCAAAATAATAAATTCCAATTTCCTTCATTTTAAAACCCTACCTTTTGCCGAATAGGTTCGTAAAAATAAGGAATGTTGATTTTAATAAACACGATACCATTTGCCTGTATGCAACTAACATGAAAAGTACGTTATCTGGATAACTGAATTATAAAAGTTAAAACATGATTTAATTAAAAGAGTTGCAGAAGTATAATGTGAACTGGGCATAATATCAGTCAGTTGTGAGTAAATCAACCAGATATTTCACTTGAATATATCGAGAATATACTAAAATGATAGGAATTATAATTTGCGAGAATGTTTAATAATAAAATCAAACCGTGACACCAAATCCCCAAGAAAACGTATAGCCACATCTCCAGGGATACAATATGATAAAATAGCTCACAATAACTGCCTATTCCCAGCACCATGTAGAACTCTAAACGATAGAGATAACAGTAACACATCACTAGAGAATACAAATCAAGAGGATACAGTACAAATCAGCGAATTTTTAAAACATATATTAAGACAGACAACGCTAACACAACAAGAAATTGATGAAGTTATAGAAGCAACACAAACAATGGTAACTAATGAATATAACATCACTGAAACCAACAATACCAGGCAATCTAATGAAAACCCTAAAAGCCCCGCTGTCTCAGATGGCGCGGAATTCACATTTTAATAGAACTAAACAAAATAAAAATCATACAGTGGAATGTCTGCAGTGCACATGCAAGGTTAGACTCAATAAAAATTCTTCTCTCTCAGTATCAGGCAGATATTCTGATATTAAACGAAACACTACTGGACAGGACAAAGAGACTGAATATTGTAAATTACACAACCATAAGACAGGATAGATATAATGGGTATGGGGGTATTGCAACCCTCATAAATAAGTGCATTCCATATTCCATTCAGAACCTTCAATTAAATATTCCTGAAGAATATCAAATATTAGCTACAAAGGTCTATGATTTAACAATGACTACAATGTACTGCCCACCAAATATACCTATTAATAGTATGCAATATGCAGAAATTTTTAACCAACTGGAGCAACCGTTTATTTTAATGGGAGAGTTGAATGCCCAACACCCAGCAATGGGCTCAGGCATTGCAAACTCAAGGGGAAGGAACTTAATGGAAACTCTTAATGAGTTAAAGTTGGTATATTTAAATGATGGAACAAGAACTCGTATTACCCCTCCACACCAAAACAAGAGTTGTCCAGATATCACGGTATATTCAAATAGTATCGCTAGATATTGTCACTGGAGAACAATAGAAGATGTAGATACAAGTGATCATGTCCCAACATTCACAGAACTAAGCATAAACAACAATTTACCTACATATGAAACAGCGCGAGAGATCAAAGTGGAACATCAAAAAAGCTAACTGGGAACAATACGTTTTGATACTGGGAAAAAATATAGCTCATATCAAGAAATCAAAGAGGAAATAGAAAAGGAAGCAGAACAAGCTATTCCAAAAATCAGTACAAAGCCAAGGGGAAAACTTAAGATAAGAAATCTTAAATGGTGGGACAGGCAGTGTGAAGAGGCAAGCAAGGAAAGGAATGGAGCACTAAAAGATTATAAAGATCTAGCAAGTGAAGAGAATTATACAAAATATAAAAACACAGCTGCCAGAACAAGAAGGATCCTAAAACAAAAAAAGGAAAACAGCTTTATTGCTTTTACAGAAAGTTTAAACAGAGACACACCAATAAATAAAATATGGGAAATAATTAGAAAGTTCTCTAACAAAAGAGAGTACTCTCAGCACGCTTCCTTAGAAGAGAATTGGATAATCGATATGCTTGATGCAATTGCCCCACTATACATTCCATCAGAAGATCAACAGGAGTACAGTAATATTACACCATCCAAACCATTCTCAACAAATGAACTTAATATGACACTCAGAAACAAGCAAGACTCAGCACCAGGATTGGACAAAATAACATACAGGATGATCAAAAATATGCCCACAGGAGTTAAAAATCAATTACTTGATATCTACAACAAGATTCTGGCTGGGAAAGAGGATATACCTGAAAATTGGAGAAAACAAGTGGTGGTACCCGTCCTAAAGCCAGGAAAAGCGCCAAACCTGTATACCAATTACAGACCAATAGTAATGGAATCATGTATAGTCAAAATTATGGAAGCAAGGATCAAATCGAGGTTGGAATACCATATAGAAAGCAAAGAGTTGCAGCAAAAGAGCAATATGGTTTCCGAGCAGGCAAAGGGGTCCAAGAATGTACAGCAAGATTAACCAACGAAATATATTCCAATATTACGGTAAACAAGAAAGTAGTAACAGTATTTTTGGACATTTCAGCAGCGTATGATAACGTACTAATTCCCAAAATGGTAGAATATCTTAACAAGATCAAGATAAATTCAGATATCATAACATTCATTCATAACCTTCTAAAACAAAGAGGAATCTATATTAGGTCTCCAAACTCGAATAAAACAGTAGGACCCCAATGGACGAACAAAGGACTCCTTCAAGGATCGCCACTGAGCCCAATACTCTTTAACCTGTACACAGCAACACTAGCAGAAACCATGAAAGATGAAGTGAATATAAATCAATTTGCAGATGACATTTTGGTATGGTGCAGCAACCAGAATTTGGAGACATCAATTCAAAGAATACAAACAACTCTAATTAAAATATGGAATTGGCTAATTGAACATGGATTTTCAGTGTCGCCCACCAAATCAAAGGCCATGGTGCTTGTAAGAGGAGACCTAACAAGGGCACCACCCAATTTAACCATAAATGGAGAGATTATTGAATGGGTTAAGGAAACAAAATACCTGGGAATAATATTTGATAGCAGGTTAAATTGGACAAAACATATAGAACATATATGCAACAAAGCAACAAAAAGAATAAACGTAATGAAAGCCTTAACCATAGTCTGGTGGGGCGCAGATCCTTTAATTCTACTGAATATATATAAAACAATTGTTAGATCTCATCTTGACTATGGATCAACACTAATATTTAAATGTTCTCAACAAAACATGAAAAAGTTAGATAGAACACAATTCCAATCACTGCGTATAGTAACAGGATGCATGAGAAGCACCCCCACTAATGTATTATTGGGAGAAACAGCAGAGATGCCGTTACAGGACATGAGATTATGGATATGTGCAAAATCGTCACTGAAGTGGATGGCACAAGAAAACGGCACAACAGCTTAAACTCTATGAAGAGGGCAATAGGATACAAATAATGTGGATTCGGGGGCACTCAGGGATACCAGGAAATAAAAAGGCGGACAAGGTGGCAGCAGAAGCAAGAACACTAACCGAAAAAGGCAACAATAAACTACACTATGCAGAAATCACAAAGAACATCAAGGAAAGGATCTGGAGCGAATGGGTTTTCAAGTACCAAGAATTAGGAAGACAGAAGGGACAGAGCTATACTATGCTAAACCCCATACCAACAAAGAAGCCTTGGTTCAATGAAACTAGCTACAAATCAAGATTCCACATTTCAACTCTATGTAGAATGAGAACAACTCACTGTTGTACACCAGCCCACCTAAATAAAATCAATATTAAAGACAAACCCCTATGCGACTGTGTATTGTATTGGCATGAAACATTTTTAAGTAAATTTGACATCAAATTTATTGACAAATTTCTTTTAGCTAATCCTGTACCACCATATCCTGTATACCTGGCGTGACATTTGTGAATAGTTCTGGATCCGGCACAGAACGAGAAGAGTCTATAAACCCTTGTTATACCTTATCCTTCCCGAAGAGCATGGGACAAACCCAGATGCACTTAACGGTGCAATCTTCGTGAAACTGCATTCTAGAAAGAACCTGGCCGGATGCTGTAAAGCAAGAGGTCAAAAACACCAGAAGAAGAAGAAGTAGAGAGTTTGTCATCAGTTTCACGCTTGGGAGGAAACCATTCATCACAGTTTTCCAGAAATTTAAGGGAAAAATATAAAAATTATTTTATGACTACGGGAGCAGTTTCGTGGCAAGAAGGAATGATTTTTTGAATGTTCAATAATTTGTATACACATAACTACTTCTGTGAATAAATGGTTTTGGCAAATTAATTCTACTAGAGTTACTTACCAAATTGCTAATTGTATCTCTCCTTTTATTTATTTTCTGGAAAAACACATACATTACTTGAAACCAGTTCATTTTTGGTTTATATACTTCATCTGTTCGTGCTCCCGAACTATCAGATTTCTAAATTTTGGCGACCTCTTGCACATAGGTCGATCTCAAATTTTTAATTTTGTTTTTTACCTCTACTGGGCCGAAATCTTCAATAGCCATTGCATTCACTATTCTTCTGATAGCTGCCTCACGTGCTTATTTATTTTTGTATAAAACAAGCTGCGTATTCTACAGACATTCTTCATACCTATATAGCCTATATAGCTCTGCAAATTTCACTGTTGTATCCTCCGTCCATTTAGAACACATTTTAAAAAACTTCACACAACCCACACCTCAGTCAGCGAAATTCTATTTAATTCTGCACTAAACTAAAACCAAACGCTGGAATCAATGCTAGAAAGCTTGTTAACACAGGTTTTTCTTCGATTTTAGTGGTAGTGGGATAGTTACTTGTTCCAGTAAATAGGACTGGTTTCTATCCGCTGGACTGGTATCATTACTAAAACCGGCGCTAAATTTTAGTAATAAAATTCCTATCTACACGGATACGAACGAACGAGGTGAGTACCTCTTAGAGTATTAGGCTAACTGTAGTATAGACATTATTAACAGAGGTTACACACCCACTTTTACCACTGCAACTAGAAAAGAGGTGCTTGACATCACCCTAGCTAGTTGCTTTACAACAAATTTAATACAAAACTGGCATGTTTCCGATGAGGTTTCGATGTCGGATCACAGGATGATACGGTTCGAGGTCGGGGCTACGCGGGGACAGATCCAGTGTTGTCGAATACCTTGACAAACGGACTGGTGTTCATATAAGGACAAATTAAAGTCGGATGTTAAAGGCGCATTATATACGATTGAAACTGTGGAGCAACTTGAAGTAGCCTCTCAATGGTTGAATCGCACGATAATTAATTGCTACGAGGAATCTTGTCCCATCAGAACAAAGGCTGTCAATAGGGATGTGCCTTGGTGAAACAATGAACTCAGCATACTAAAGGTCTTAGCAAGCAAAGCATTTAACAGAGCCAAGAGGACAGGAAATTGGGAAGACTACAAAAAGGCTCTAACTGAATATAACAAAGAACTCAGAAGGTCCAAGAAAAAAACTTGGAGGCAGTTCTGCGAAGGGATTTCTAACGTAGCCCCAGCAGTGCGCCTTCAAAAAGTCATCGCTAAGGACCACTCTAACGGTATTGAACTCCTTAAAAAACCAAATGGAGAGTTTGTCAAAACCATAGAAGAAAGCATGAGATGTTTATTAGACGCTCATTTTCCTGGTGCTGTAATCATTGAAGATAACGCAGAGGCAAATCTTGATGGAACTATCATCAAAACATCTAGATCAGCAAAAAACCTAGCGGGTAAAATATTCACCAATAATAGAATTGAATGGGTAATTAACAGCTTCAAGCCCTACAAATCACCTGGTGAGGATGGCATCTTTCCAGCACTTCTACAACAGGGATCCGATATCTTAATTCCTCACTTATGTAAGATATTCAAGATGAACTTCATCTTGGGATACATTCCAAAAGGGTGAAGACAGGTCAGGGTCTGCTTTAATTCCTAAGAGTGGCAAACGTCCTCCAGAGGAACCAAAGTCATATAGACCTATAAGCCTTACCTCCTTCTCACTCAAAAGTATGGAAAAAATACTCGACACATACATGAGAAGTGAATATTTATCAAATGCACCGCGTCACGAGGACCAATTTGCCTACCAACCGGGCAAATCTACTTTAGATGCCTTACATTGTCTCGTAAGAGACCTAGAAAAGGCAATAGCTGCAAAAGAAATATCGCTATGTGTCTTCGTAGATATAGAGGGAGCTTTTGATAACACCTCATATGAATCAATTAGTGCTGCTGCAACTGCAAAGGGTATTACACCTTCCATAATCAAATGGATTTAGTCCATGCTAAATACTAGGAAAATAATCACCTACCTCGGAGACCAGTCGACTACTATAAAAGCGGTAAAAGGTTGTCCTCAAGGAGGAGCGCTATCACCTCTACTGTGGTCACTAGTGGTTGACGACCTCCTAACAAAGCTAAAAAGAGAAGGATTTCGTGCTCTTGGCTATGCCGACGATCTAGTTATAGTGGTCAGAGGTAAGCACTACGGCATCATTTCTGATCGCATGCAATTTGCCTTGAACCTCATAACTAAATGGTGTTCGAAGGAAGGACTTTCAATCAATCCTAATAAAACGACACTTGTTCCATTCACTAACATGAGGAAGTTAAGTATATAAACTCCAAGCTTGAATGGTACAACCCTGTCTTTTTCGGAAGAGGTTAAGTACCTTCGAGTCATCCTTGATAGGAAAATTACGTGGAATTCACACCTCGCACACATCACCCTAAAAGCAACAAGGGCTCTTTGGACGTGTCGTAGGCTCTTTGGGAAACTTGGGGTCTAAAACCAAAAATGATCTACTGGTCATATATAACGGTTGTTAGACCTATCATCACCTATTCTGCGCTTGTATGGTGGAAGAAAACAATGCAACAAAGGGCTACAATAGAGTTGCAAAAATTGCAAAGACTCGCATGTTTAGGAATAACGGGTGTAATGAGATCATGCCCTGGCGCGGCCTTGGAGGTAATGCTAGATCTCCCTGCATTACATTTACATGTAAGGAGGATTGCTCTGCAAAATGCCCATAGGTTAACACAAGCTAAATCTCTAAAACCCGGTGATTTGACAGGACATCTCGAGATACTAAGGGTTGGATCAACCCAATCTATGATGATGCCTAGGGACATAATGCCTGCTAAACAAGATTTCGAATTTACTCTAGTTGTTATTATTAACGATCGTGAGTTAACACAAAACGAAATCTCAGAAATAACAAGGGGTGCCCTCACATTTTATACTGATGGGTCAAAAACAAACGAAGGATTAGGAATAGGGGCTACAGGACCTAATTTTAGGTTATCAGTGCTCAAGAGTGCCTTAAAAAGCGCCTCAACGCAGCCAGAATATTTATTGCCTCTGACAACCAGGCTGCTTTGAAAGCTCTAAAGTCTATAACTTATGAGTCCAAAACAGTCTGGGGCTGCAAACAATCTCTTAAGCTACTGGCTAGACATAACAAACTATCTCTGTTATGGGTGCCCGGGCACAAGGGAATTCCTGGAAATGAGACTGCCAATGGTCTTGCAAAGGAAGGAGCTAGCACTCCTTTCATCGGACCCGAACCGTTTTGTGGCATTACTAGAAGCCACATTGTGGAAGAAGTCCGGAAATGGGAAAAGGAACTTAGTGTAGCCTACTGGAAAAATGTTCCAGACCAAAGACAAGCAAAAAGGTTGCAACAACCTTCTGCTCGTTATGCTAAATCGCTCTTAGAGCTTCAGAAGTCTGATCTCAGAGCAATCACAGGAAGCCTTACGGGACACTGCCCACTCAGATATCACCTCTGCAAGATGGGAAAAGTGTACAGAGGAACATGTAGATTCTGCGATAGTGCAGATGAAACGGCTGAACATATAATCTGCCATTGGGGAGTACTTGTTTGCCAACGCCATAGGTACCTGGAACTGTTGTTCTTGAGACCTGACCAGGTAACAAAAATAGCTCACAATCGGATAATAGGCTTCCTTAGAAGCCTTGATCTTTGGGACAAAAAATAGATGGAGGGTATACACAAAAGATCTTTTCAGGTCGCAGTGTGGAAAGGCCAGATATAGGCCAATCGACCCCTTTGTAATCTACAATCTATCTACACAGAGCAAGTACTAAAATCCAGTACAGGTTTTTAGTGACTTAGACAAGTACCTGGTTCTGTGTAATGCCGCCTTAACATTCAAAGCCGCAATAAATCGAAATCTGTTTATATAATTGAAAACTATTATTATGTATTCACAATGTTTTACCTGCATTTTTTTATTAGAAATTTGGACCCCTCTATACTATGAAATTATCTTACGGATATATTGTCAAGTGTCAACTTCATTTCACAATGCCAAAACGTTAAAAGCTATAGCTTTAGTAAATAAAAACATTTTACTTGTCAAACCATTTGCAAACCCTAGTTTTAGCACTAATAAGGTGACCACCCTGTATAAAAACTTAACTGTCCATTTTCGGACCTGGTAATCAAAAGATTTTTTAATTAGTACAACTAAGACAAGATAATTCTACAAAATCATTGCAGGGATCTCTCAAAAACACAGAATATTATCTTACCTAGTGTATGGACTACAAATCAAGAAAACATTTATTTTTCGGCATAAAAACGAACCAGGCTCTGGCTCTAGCCTAACAACTAACCTCAGAGAAAAAAATTTCAAGATGAAGCAGTTCAAGTCTACGAACGAGCAATAGAAAACTTAGAAAAATGGTTTGATTTTGAAAACAATGTTTTTTTTATTATTTAAATCATTAAAAAATTTGAAAGACCGCATTCCAAAATCGAATGAAATAATCTTAATTCTGTCATATATTGGTGAAAGCTTTCTTATTAGGAATTTTATTCTTCATGAAGTAACAAAGCGGAACTTATTAAACCAGAAAAATCAAATACAATATACGATTTTAAAATTTAAACAAATATATTTTTGTATGTATCCATTCCAATAGATGATGTACTTGAAGTTTCAAATGTCCAATGAACAAAATTATCTAGATAACAAAAAAATTATCTAGAAATTGGGATATATCCTCAAAAATAACATATAGTGGTTAGCGAAGGATTATAAAGATTACAAGTCACTCATAGGGTTCTTCCCTCATACCCAACTAGTCATTCATAAATTCAATTTGTTATGAAGCTAACATCAATGTACGAGCTAAGTGATAAATGACATGAGACTAGAAGCAGAGGGGATAATCTCTAGGAAAGTAACGCCACAGATTAGGTATATTCTCTGTTACATCATCTTTAGACAAAAACTATGACACTGTTACTACTCATACAATTGCTATGCAAAGGTTTCCTTGAATGGAAATAAAATTTATTAATTTAAAAAAAAATATTTACTTTTCCTAATACTTACGGAGATTATCAATCTGGTTGCAACTATTGCATTCACCTCTTACACCCACTCTCCATCATATCACCCTGTCCCTGTCACACTATATTGAATTGTGGTCACTATGTAACCAATTTTTGAGAAGGTATAAAAGTGAAAGGCATTTCACATAAGGGTAAGTATGTTACTAATATAGGATTCATAAGCACGTCTCACTTGCTGTTTAGTTTGTGAACGAAGCTCCTTAAACTGTTGCAGAAAACGCTCATTACGTGTTCTCCTAAACTTTTTAACATATTTTTCTTTCTTTTTTATGTTGCTAATAATAGAACTTTTAAACCAAGGAGGAAAATTACGTTTAAAGTGTTTAAAGGTAGGGACAAAACAGTCAAACACTGAATATAAAGTATTGTAAAAACGAGATACTGCTTGATTTATATTGTTAAAGTCTAATAAAAACTCCCAGTTAACATTTATTAACGAATTATACAAATGTGTATAATTAGCTCGTTTAAAATTATTTGGTTGAAGTATACTGGACTTACTGGGTAAGTTGTAAATGTGTATAAATAGTGAGGGGTGACGTCTGTCCTCAGGAACAATAGGAGGAACATTCCGAATTACGTCGCATTCCATATCAGATAAGACAAGATCCAGAAGATGACCAGAACTATTTCTAATATCATTCATCTGTTGTAAATCATAAAAAGTAATGAACTGATTAATCGCGTTATAATTTCTATTATTAAAGTTGTGATTAATATATTCGGAGATGTTAAAATCACCCATACAAAGTAGGTTATGGTTATTTAACATATCAACGGTTTCCAAGCATTCAAAAAAAGATTCCAAAACATGAATGGAGACAGAAGGAGGTATGTATACTAAAAGAACTATAAAATATTGATTTGCAATCTGTCATTTACAGATTAATAAATCAATATTCAAAAAGCTCTCATCAAATAAAGTTGTATCAATTTTTGTACATATAATTGTGTTTTTAAAAGCTAATAAAACTCCTCCACCAGTAGCCAAACCTGTTAATTGAAGATTGCGGTCTTTTCTGAAGACCCAGTAATCCCCTGAGAATAATTCAGAGTCATTAACTGATGGTTGTAACCAAGTTTCAGTAATCTCAATAATGTCACATTCACTATCACTAACATATGAATAAAAACCATCGATTTTCGAATTAAGACCTCTAACATTTTGGCAAAGACAAATCAGTCCATCATTACTGCTGGGCACATCTAGTTTAAATCTTGAACGATCTTAGGAGTACCCCTGAAATATTTAATGCGAACCTTCTCACCTGCCTCAGTTCCACGTAATCTCTTCAAATTTTCCCTCTGCAACGTGGTCAGATCTACATCTACGTAAATTCTCTTGTTTTTGTCGATTTTCTTCCTATTCCTTACCACCATCGGAACTCCTTAATATTACTTTTACAGGTCGAAATCCATTCTTGTTATTCGTCCCAGTTCTCATTACTTTGACTATTTGAACCTCTTCGGTAGTAGTGTCTTTTAAAATAGACTTGACTTCATTTAAATCTGCTTGCGGACTTCTCTGTTCAGGTAAGTTATAAATCATAATATTGCAAGCCCTTTTTTGTCTTTCGCTTATTTCATTAATAATATTCACTTTGGCTAAGGCATGCAATAAAGTTCTATGAGGGTTGCCTTTTATGTTTCAGGATTTGTCAACCCTAGTGTTGCAATCTGGCAACTAACAGCTCTATCGTAAAGTTGGACATTCTTGAGGTTATACGTACTCAGAACATTTTGACATACGAGCGCTGTTTGTGTTGTTTACAGTAACATAAAAGATTCATCTCGGCCCAAAAATGGAATTAAATCGTGAACATTTTTGTGCGATTATTTTTTACAACTTTCAACGTGGATTAACTCAACAACAATGCATGGATGAACTTAATTCAATTTTTGGCGATGAAGCTCCATAAAGGACCAGTGTTTATCGATGGTATGGTGAATTCAATCGCGGCGTAGCTCACTCCAAGACGAATTTCGTGAAGGTCGTCCAAAATCAGTTCTTGTTCCGAAAACCATTGATGCTGTGCGCGAACTAATATTGCAAGATGGTCATGTGACCTATCGTAAGATTGAGACAACCTTAGGCATTAGTGGGACCAGTATACATTCAATATTGCATGAACATTTGATTTTCAACACAATTTGTTAGCGTTGGAACCCACACAATTAGTCAATCTCTCAAAAAAAGGCTCGTGTCGGTTGGTCGAAAGAAATGCCCAAAAAATACGATCGCGGTGCTTCGAAACACGTCTATGACATCGTGATAGGTGATGAATCGTGGATTTACGCATACGAGCCCGAAAGTAAACAGCAGTCGACTGTATATGGGTGTTTCAAGATGAGCCAAATCCAACAAAAGTTGATCGCGCACGAAGCACTTCAAAGCAAATGGTCGCCTATTTTTCGGAAAAACTGTACATGTCGCAACCGTACCACTAGAACAATGCTGAACAGTCAATTCTGAGTGATACACAACCATTTGTTTGCCAGTTGTCTTCCTAGAAATCAGGAAAACCTACCACTGAAGATGGATCACTCTTCACCACGACAATGCGAGCTCTCACACATCGGCTCAAACAACTGCATTTTTGAGCTCCCAAAACATTGATTTGATGAGTCATCTGTCGTATAGTCTTGACTTGGCACTGAATGACTTATTTCTATTCCCGTACGTAAAAAACAAACTGAGAGATCAACATTTTTCTACACCCGAAGAAGTGGTTGCTGCATTCAGAATGCATGTTTTGGAAATACCTCAATCAGAATGGCAAAAGTGCTTCGACAATTGGTTCAAATGCATGCAAAAGGGTATAGATCTTCATGGGGAATATTTTGAAAAACAATAAAGTGATTTTCGATGATTAATATTTGTTTTTGTTCTCTAATCCCGCAATATAAAAGGCAACACTCGTATTATCTGGCTTAAGAGTTGTTTGCTTTTTTATAACTAGTTGTGTACCTGCAACATTTTATTTAGTCGGCGGTTCTGAAGGCCAGTTTTCTATTTTCAAAAAGGTAACAATGTATTGTTTTTATACAATGCACCAATCATTGTTACAGAGTCACTTACATCTAGTAATAGGATGAGATTATAGATTTAGCAATCAATTGCTGATAATTCAAACCAAAAAATAGTTTCTGAAAAATGGTATGTAAAAATAACTAAATATCTTTAGAGAACAGTTGAAAAGTTAAATGTTGTATTTATAAAATTTATCAGGAATATCAGTAAGAAAATAATTGGGGTTTCAATATCATTCATATTTATTATGGTACATTTAGAGATTAAGTACTTATACAAATTTAAAATACTATCGTTGTTATTGTTATTTACTCAGACATGATAAAAAATTTCAATGATGTTTGGTTATATCAAGTGCTCTCAAGATAATTAGCATATGAAAATACTGCCACAAAGTATATTACACATAAATAGCCATCAATGAATGTAACTCACGTTTTAATTTAGTTCGCTTTCCAGGTTTCCCTTTTAAACATTTAAATTGATTACTAATTTTGTGTATATTAACTTTATTGTAAACAAAATCATCATGGATATCGATAATTTCTTCCTTAACGATTTTTTGCTCTATATCCATTCTGACTAGGTTTAATCCAAGTGTTATTTGAACAAAATCCAGGATTCAGGATTGTCTGACTAAAACTGCCAACCACAGAAAACAGACCAGAGGATAGAATGAAAAGTGCCCTCTTGTAGAGTATGAAATCTAATGCGACAATTACTGCAGCGGTTGTTATCTCTAAATAGGCCGATGATGTAGATTTCTTAAAAAAAAGATTTACAGTTTCCATTTTTCGATACTGCCGCCATCTGGCGGCAAATAGAAGCCGATATTTATTGTACTGCCAGTACCTCGAAGGTAGTAAATTACATTAGATTTAAATTCTGAAGCTCAAACCACAGAACATGGTTCGAACTTTCAGAATTTGAATCAAATGTGATTTACTACCTGCAAGGTACAACAGAAATATAGGTAGGTCTCAATTATACAATCAATATTTAGAAAAAATGCAATAAACGGCTATCCAACTAAATGCATGTTATTAACTGCCTTATTTTTGAATGTATAATAAATTCACAAGCTGAAGTGTAGATGAAATAAAAAAAACGTTTATTTATAAATACAAATTTGAGTTTTTTTATTACAGATACATTAAAAAATTTACAACAATTACATTAAAAATTATAGATACATATATTTTATTTTCTACCTAATCTTAAAAGAATTATTACATTAACTATTTTAAATGAAACTATATGTTTCTAGATAATTCCACAATATATTGATAAAATGTTAAAAATTCTAAGAAATTTGACAATTGTTTCGATATTCAATATCATCGTCAGAATGACAGAAGTTACATTTCATTTGTTACTTACCTAATGTTTAATAATTATTTTTGTGTAGACCAAGAAGTGACCTACCTTGTGATTGACTTAATATATATTAATAGTAAAAAGAAGAAGATATGATATTACAAATATCGAAGCAAAGATATTATTAGCCCTATGGGGATATCCTGGATACAAATAATAATTATAACGGAATATGTTCACATTGTAACAAGTATACATAGTAATAAAAACTATAGCTCAGCCTACATAATTAAGATATATTAACATTGAACTTATCCGAACTTCCCAGCAGTCCACAAAGAAACTATACTCTTGGGATCCAGCTTGTGTACTTTTCGTTTGTGCTGTCACGAAGTTTGAATATATTCACCGTCGACAGAACAAGCCTGTAAAAATTATATATGTGTAAAAACACAAAATGTTTACAATATTAACAGTAAATTAGTTTTAAGCTGATAAAATGTTTACAGTATTAACAGTAAATTAGTTTTAAGCTGATTATCAGTTTAATGAATGTAACATTTTGTAGATGACTTTTGGTCTTTTATGACACAGCTTATTAGCGATTAGTTCCTAGGTTATGTTGATACTAACAATCTATTAATACAAAAAAGAAAACTTTTGTTCCTGACACCCAATAACATTCTGTATAGTATTTAAATATCTACCTTTTCTCCAGCTTGATCCAGGCGTAGGATCCAAATATATATCTTCCATATGAACAGAGGTAGTAGGTACATCTAAAAAAGTGTTAATTAGATAGATGTTAATATTTTTAGATTTGTGTACAATTCGCTTACAAGTAAATTCTTTATTTGCTTATTATTAATAAATGGGAGCACCCCTTATATAAATACATTCATGAATGAAGTATGTCACTAGTTTACTGGCTCAAAATATGTTCTGGTTTACATACACAGATATACTATATCTTTTTTTTTAAGTTCCAACCTACATTATAAAATAGAGTTCGTATTTAATCACTTTAATTGTAATTATCAAAAGTCAGTTCGTAAATGTATGATAATAGTAATTTACTCATTCTCTCAATCATGCAAAATGATACAGAAGAGGTTAGTTGATGATAACTTGAAACATATTTAATTTATAGAAGTCATGTACTTAAAAACTGACAACTTATGAATGCTTACTGTGCTTTTCTAGTCACTGCAAATACCCCAATTATATATACTTATCTATGGTTATTAAAAACATCCCTTACGTTCTGTTAAATTAGGTTCCGGTAGATCTTCAAATAGATACGATTTTCAATTGAACGGAGTTTAGATGCACAACCTAAAAAATATAACATGATAAACACTTTTGATAGCCAAAATTCATTGATTCAAAAATCTTACAAAAATTATACGAAGGGTTTAGGTGTCTGGATAGATTTGAAATGGAGTATGACATTTGTCCTGACCCACTGCGACCTTTGCAAAATATGTACAGTAGCTCTAAGGGTCAGCCACAAAGTCAGCATGTTGCTCACAGTGGAGGTACGGAAGCTTCTTACTCACATTGAACCTAACCATCCTACATCAAATATGAGATACTTACTGGCAAGATGTAACGTTGGCAGTGCGTCATAAGTAAGGCCCCTTTTCGTACCTGCAGCTTTACAACTTTTTTCAAAGTGTTCTTCACACACCAAGTACTTTTTATATACTTATTCAACGGAATACGTATCAGAATTCAGCGGACGTATATTTTCTAGCCACATTCCATATACTTTCGGATTATTTTTTGGAAAGCGATGCAGTTTACCCATGCGATTGTCACAACCCGGTACACAACATTTCCTTGTAGAGGGTTTATAGTTTTCATCCATATCTCAAAAAACACTATACAATTTGTCTATTCAAATAAATTAACAATGCAAACACAGATCATATAACTACTATTAAAAAAGACTGCAAACACATGTGCTGTAAAAATGATTATATTTAAGTGAATCTTTGTTCCAACCGAAGTAAATACCGTTTTATTACCGTACAATCTCAGTAACGCAGCAAATTTGATGTAAATTACACAGCTTTATTATATTCACACATCATGTAAGGGGTGCGCTGGAGAGGTAGTACCTTTCATCAAAGACGGTGGCACTCAACGAGATACTCGGAGAGTGGTCGGCGATGACTGGTCCTCACAGGGCACCCAATTCTCAATTCATGGCTCCACGTGCCACACCCTGGAAACCGTATCCACCTGCGGGCCAAACTGAATTGAGGATAGCCAGATATGGTGAAACTCTGCCTGGGGTAGTTGCTGGGTGGATCGAGTAGCTCAGCAACTGCAACAGCCGGTCCCAAGCCCGAATAAAAGAGGAGGGTTGAGGAAGGGCAGCAGCGATCCTCAATACCAAGATGAGGCGCACAATGAATTACCTTTGACCGGCTCATTATTGGATTTCCACAGGCTAAACTGGAGCAGTGTACAGGTTGTGGAACTACGATGCGGAAGGCAAGTGGGAAACCACCGCATTATTTTCCCCAGGACATCCGTCCATACCCTATCATGATGGAAGAACTATTACAAATGGCCCCTAGTCCCGGACAGACCTTTAATGGTCAAGGGGTGCGAATAATCTCCCGGTTCCAACTTGATAGGAAAATCAAAGTCGCAACATGGAATGTAAGAACTTTGTTTGCCGCGGGCAAACTACAAAATCTAATTCAAGAGATGGAGAGAATGAATATCAGTAAGTATCCTTGGAGTAAGCGAAGTTAGATGGCCAGATTCTGGAATGGTTCGTTCGAATGGAAAAGCGTTTTACTATTCTGGGAGCACAGCGGCCATACGAAATCACAGAAATGGTGTGGGTTTCCTGATAGATGAGAGTCTCTGTAAATCGGTTAAGTGCTTTCTACCCATTTCGGAAAGAGTCATGCTTGTCCAACTGGCGGAAAGACCGATCAACATTGATATTATTCAAGTCTATGCTCCTACCACTGACGGAACCGAAGAAGATATAGAGAGATTTTATAAACATCTAGACGAAGCACTTAAGTTAACAAAGAAACATGAAATAAATATAGTATTGGGGGACTTCAATGCAAAGATCGGCAAAGGTCGTGTCGAAAACATAGTGGGTGAGCACAGCCTTGGTATAAGAAATGAAAGTGGAGAGCGGTTAATAGAATACTGCGAAGAAAAAGATCTTGTGGTCACAAATACATGGTATAAACTACCCCCTCGACGACTATACACATGGAAGTCACCACAAGACAACGACAACCATATAGTTCGCAATCAAATAGATTACATATTAATAAACCGGAGATTCAGAAATACGATAACGAAAACCACCACACTACCCGGAGCCGACATAGAATCAGATCATAATCCGTTATGCTCTAACGTTAAACTGCGATTGTCAAAAGGCAAGACAAGGAAAGTCACCAAAAGAATCGACCCAAAATTACTTAAGGATGCTGATACGAAATTCAGCTTTGAGCAGCATTTAAATCACCAACTGATTAATTCCTCAAACTCAGAAGACGTTGAAGAAATGTGGTCGAGCATCAAAAAATCATTCGAAACAGCAAATAATACATTTCTTCTGCAACCAAGAGTCACAGCAAAGAAGGAATGGATGACGGAGAGTATCTTACAACTAATGGAGAGTCGCAGGAAATGTAAAGTCAATAAGGACCATGATGGTTATACTTCTTATCAAAGAAGAATTCGAAACGAGATAAGATTGGCAAAAGAGAAATGGCTAACGGAGCGTTGCGAGGAGGCTGAAAACTTTGTTCGTGTGGGAGACAGTTTTCAACTACACAAAAAAGTAAAAGAAGTTGCTGGCATCTACAACAAAAGACCTACAACCACTCTTAGAAATGATCAAAACGAACCGATCATAGACCCAGACGAGTTAAAGGAAACCTGGAAATCATACGTGGCCAGCCTTTTCAATGACGACAGAGCGCAGAATACACCCGAAGTTATTAACAGTGCACCGGAGGGGCAGAGCATACTGGAAAGTGAGGTAAGATATGCCATAAAACTAATGAAGAACAACAATGCTCCCGGACCAGACGATATGTATGCAGAAATTATACACATGCTAAACGCAAATAACATGAAAAAATTAGTCAAGTTTTTCAACATCATATATGACACCGGACAACTCCCTAAAGACTGGCTGAGATCACTCTTCCAAAGACGGCCAATGCAAAATTGTGTGAGGACTACCGACTGATAAGCCTCATGAGCCATTTTTTAAAACTCTTTTTACGCATCCTACATACTAGGCTATATAAAAAATGTGAAGCAGCCAGTGGGTCCAGTCAGTTTGGATTTAAGAGTGGGTTTGGCACGAGAGAAGCTATATTTAGTTTACAAACACTGGTTCAGAACTGCCTCGACCAGAGAAAGGATGTATTCATGGTGTTCATTGACTACGAGAAAGCGTTCGACAATGTGAAACACGACCTGTTGATAAGATACTTACAGGAATTAGGACTAGACAATAAGGATATCAGAATAATAGCTAGCTTGTACTGGAACCAATCTGCCGAAGTAAGGTTTCAAAATTTTAGAACCACCGAAGACATTGTAATAAAGAAAGGGGTAAGGCAAGGATGTATTCTCTCACCTATGCTATTTAACCTGTACGTAGAAAGAGCGTTTGCCGAGGTAATGTCAATGTGTACAATTGGTATAAAAGTAAATGGCATCCCAATTAATAATATTAGATACGCGGACGACACAGTAATCTTAGCGGACAACGCAAACGACCTTCAAACACTTCTGCATATGGTTCAAGAGAAAAGTGAGCACCTAGGCCTAAAAATTAACATAAAGAAAACCAAGTTTATGGTGGTTAGCAAAAATAACATCCCCGCCACCCCTTTATACATAAACGGCATTCTAATAGAGGAAGTCACTAAATTTAAATACCTGGGCTACCTCGTTACCAACAAATGGGATCCAGAAGTCGAGATCAGAAGCAGAATTGAACAAGCCCGATCAACTTTCCTTAAACTTAAAAAATTCCTAACAAATAATGATCTCAGCTTTCAACTCAGATACAGAATGGTTAAGTGCTATGTCTGGTCCGTCCTGTTGTATGGTGTCGAAGCCTGGACTCTTAAAGCAACTCCGATAAACAGATTGGAGGCATTTGAAATGTGGACTCTTAGAAGAATGTTTAGGATCCCTTGGACAGATCTGGTGAGAAATGAAGAAGTCCTTAGAAGAGCCGGTCTGACCAGCCGTGAACTATTCGACGCCATTAAGAAGAGAAAGACTTCCTATCTGGGTCACATCCTGCGTGGTCCTCGTTACGAATTCCAACGTCTTATCCTCCAAGGAAAAATCGAAGGAAGAAGGGGAATAAGAAGAAAAAAACTTTCATGGCTCAGGAACATTCGACAATGGACAGGAATACACGACTTTATGTCTCTCCAAAATGCTGCTCTAAATAGAGAAATCTGACAGGATGTAAATAGACGGTCGCCTACGCAGGAATCTGCTTGGCACTTTAAGAAGAAGAAGATTATATTCACTAATCAGCAGGTCAACTGAGTTTGTATCGTAATTGTACGGTTTTTGTGTTGGTTGGAACAGACCTTTTTACTTATATTTCTATTAAATCGTAATTCATGTCGTCACAAATTAGGCCCCAGCTGAATGCTCTTTCACACTGCCATCTTTACGAGAATAGAGAAAAGAATAGTCTATTATTTAAAGTTTTCTTTATTTTATAGGGCACCCTCTACTAGAAAATAGTATTAGTACAACTGCATTAAGCGCGCGGTGGCTGTTATTCTAAGTTTTTAGGTTTCAGCGGGAACGCCTAGGTTTTCATTCTATCATTGTCCGTATTTTGTGCTGCCAACAAGCAAATAAATCATCAATAACCCAAATACATAATGCAAGGGGTAATAAATTCTTCTATTTTCGTAGCGTAGCATAACTGGCCTGGTTAAGCAAGTAACATTTGGCTTCATTTCATAGAGGTTTCGTCTTTAATCACTTTAAACAAGGGCAACAGTTTTTGCTTGGTAGAATTAGTAAGTAATATATGTCAGCAGTCAATAACACCAGAAATCCCACAGCAGAGTAGATATATGATTATCCGATGTGAATTTCATGCTTTTATTGACTGCTGACATATTTGCTACTTCCAAGCAAAAAATGGTGTCATTAGGTGCGTTCTGTTTGACTGAGATCTCACACTTCAGTTAAGGTGATCTGAGATAAAGTGATGTGAGTAAACACCAAAAAAACGACATCTCACTTGAAGTGCGCGATCTGTCGACGCCTACGTGAATAAGAAACAAAACATATCTCGATGTCTCTGATAACCACGCTTGATTTTGTTATTTTTAGTTTCAAATAGTTCTTGGAGTTAAGATTTGTACTATGGTTAATATTCCAACATTATTAGTTGTTACCTTCCTTCGCCCTCTGTGCATCTTCAAGGGATAGATTTAAACTATACGACAGATTCGTATCAGCATCTAATGATGTTATTATATCTATAATTTGTGACAAAAGAAAAATAGATTATGTCTGTTTATATGTGAATGGTTAAAACCACATATAATATTGGTTAAAACTATAAATAACCCAAGCAAATCAAATATTTCTTCATCCCTTCCACTTGATTTCTGACTCAAGTCCAACTGATACCCCCTTACAACTGTGGAAAAGACGGCAAGCAACGAACAACGGGAACAACAGAGTTTATAAATCCACCTTAACTTATCACAATTGTTGGTGTATTCTTTGACTCTACCGTTGAGTTAACGCTGACCACTGAACTGAATTCGATTTTAGTGACGCTCACTTAGCTACGAATCCTTGACATATGTTTTCTGAACGATCATTTTTTGCAAGAACAATACAAAAACCGATTTATTTTTCCTATGAACCACAAAAAATCCGTAGATGACTTACTTAACTAGACATTTTCACTATGACATAGACACACATTATATATACTCCCTTAGATAGCAGACTCTCGCCTTCCCTCCAAAACACGTTTTACTAGTGACACTCACGACATGAGGATGAACTAGGGTCCAAGGCGCCAATTTTGAAATTAGTATAAGCTCACTGATAAATGATGCCATGAGCGCAAAATAGTGTAACTCTCAGTTTTAATCGTCCAAAGCTCCAACAAATAATTGTTGGTTATACTTCAACGCTTTGGTAACTTATTTGGTAAATTAAAACCATTATACAAAAAAAGAGTTACACTATTTTACACTTATTACATCAAATATATGGCGCCAATAAAGTTAATTTTCGCAAGCAGTTAAAAGTAGAAATTAGATGCTTGAAAAAATTACTTTAGATAAATATAATGCTAATAATAATATTTGAAGATCCAAATCTTCGCACATTATATCTGATATTGAAACAAATATTTTGCATGTTTCACTGTTGCATTGGGGTAATGATTAATAGGATTCGGAAAAAAATTTGAAAAAGTAGACAAAATTTATTATACACAACAATATTGAGTATGTAAATAAACAAAGTAGATATATTTACAATATTTTATCGATACCTGCATTAAATCTAATATGAGGATGAAAAACTAATGAATAAGTAGGTATATCTGTCATTGTTAATTGACATTTTGTGTTTGATCTAGGTGAATAGGAGTTATACCCACCATATTTGCTAAAAATGAATATTTTAAGTAACAAAAATAATATTTAATAATTTTTAAGTTTTGTTTAAATAGTTGAAATTACAGATATACTTCCTACTGTACAAATACATCTTTAATATTTTAGTTATTAGTATATATACATACTTAGAATATTTAATGATGCTACAGCATAGAATTTTAAATTGGTTCGATTCTTATTGATAATAAATTTCATATCTCCAGAGAAATATAGATCACAAATCCTAAATGCGTGCCTTTGTTTAGTATTTACGTCAACAACATCGTTTCTTCCTATAGCCAGGCACCATTGTCGTTTAATCTATAAACCAAAATATGTATGAATTCGTAATTACTTAATTAATTCAGAATAGCTTACCTCTGGATCTTTTGGTAAACAATGCAATATTCTTGTATTACTGCAACCAGGAATAGAACACATGAAAACTAATTTGATAATAATTATAATAAACAGTAAAATTAAAAATTATTCCAAAACAGTAACTCTAAAATCACAAATGTAAATTGAACAATATATTAGAGAGTTATCGGTAACCCAAATAACGTCAGGCCATATTAGCGCATACGTTATTTTGACATTTAGCGTATGCGCGAGTCGATTCTTAAGACAACGTCCCTAAATAACGTTACCGCCAAGCGTTATTAGAGAGATATTTACGGAGCGTAACGACAGGCCGAATTTTAAATAGCGCTTAATAGTTAACTAGCCGGGCATGCGCAGAGTTTTCTATGTTAAAGTTGTTTGTTGTGGATTTACCACATAAACTCTCTGTTTTGAGTATATAGTAAAATGCCTGAAAGGGAACCAAAAAGATCAAAAAGATGAAGGTTTGGACCAGAGGATGACATGGCTCTCCTCAAAGAGTTTTTTAATTTAAACCCGTTGTAAGACACCGAAAAATGGGAAACAATTCAATCCAACATACACGTCATAACTAGAAAATAGTTTTTAATAAGAACTCTAAAAGATCATTTGTTCAGTTTATTAGAAATGTGGTTGAAAAAAGAGAAAGGAAACCAGATAATGTAGGTATTCAAATAATTTTCATGAATAATTACATACTTAAAATTGTATTATTCATTCTCATATTCCTATTAATTTTTTGTAAGTAGGTCTAAAGCGAAGTTATCTACATACTATGAAATAAAGCTAGGTTAAGTCACATTATCGAATAGCGCATAGCGCGGGTAAAGCGTCGCTTCCGATAACTGTTAAATAAAATTGAAATACCGCTTGACGTGAAATCAATACGGCAGTACGTTAATAACGTTCACATGCGCAATTCATTTCACCGATATCTCTCTATTATCTGTCCACAGTTTGGAAAAAAATATAACGGTACATGTTTCTTCTTCTGAATTAAGAATTAATTAAATTTTCTCTTCCGTGATCTCTGGTCTCTGTCAGAGTTATTCTTTATCCATGAGACCGACGCTCACGACACTTGCGACATGAGGAATAACTACAAATAAAAAACTGTCAAACATCGATAGTGAGCACCCCATGGACATAGAAATAGAAGAAGAGTTTACTTTCACGTTTATTAATTGTTAGCTTGTTTATTGTTTTGTTGTTAGCTAAAGGCGGGTTTATACAACATTTACATAGTCATAATCATAATCACAGTGAGAATCATAAACTTAATCATAATCATAACTCTGAAAGGCGTTTATACAATTTTAATAGTCACAGTCATAAGCATAAAATTCATATAAATGAAATTTGCCAAAAAGTCAAATCAATGAAGTTAATATAAACAATGATTGACGGAGCACAGAAATACCTCTAAAAAACGACCAATAAAATTAATTCTTCAACCAAGACGCCTTTTTGTCATCATTGCTCATCGCGTGTTGGTTACGACACATGCGCATTCCAATTCTCGTCTTAATCATAATCATAAAGTTAAAAGTTAGGAACTTCAAGGTCACTAAAATTATGCTTTTGATTATGATTGTGATTGTGACAATTGTATAAACGGTGCTATAAGAAATCATTAGTTTAACTCTTATGATTGTGACTGTGATTATGATTATGACTATGTAAATGTTGTATAAACCCGCCTTTAGTTTAAATAACATATATGATTATACATTTGATATAATCAAGACAGAATGGATATTGAACAAAAAGTCGTTAAGGATGAAATCGATATCCACGATGATTTTGTTTTAAATATGGATGTTAAACAAGAATTGAGTGACGAAGTGCTTAGGGCCTCTTTTTAAAATGTGAATACTAATAGTGTGCATTCTATTAAACAAGAAGTAAATGATGACCTAAACAAAGCTCATATATTTGAAGAATCTATGCTTGCTGCTAAAACGGAAAGAGACAGCTCTCATAAGGTTAATATAACCAGCATTCGAAAAAAATATAAATATTTAAAAGGGAAACCTGGACGGCGAACTAAATCAAATGGTGAGTTACTATCATTGATGGCTATTTAGGTGTGGCATATTTTCTCAGTATTTTCATATAATATGCTAAGTACCTTGAGCTTTTGACAACCAAATTGTCCTTAAAAATTGTTATCATATCTTGGTAAATAATAATATAATATTTTGAATGTGCCTAAGTAATATCTATATATACAGCTACATAAATTTCTTACTAGCATTGATGATAGCTACTTTACATAACAGACTTGACAAACTATTTTTGGTTCAAATTCTTATCAGTTGTAGATTAATCTGTAAGTCTCATCCTATTAATGATAAATAGTACCCTGGAAGCTTTGTGTAATGTTATTTATAATTCAAAATAAAGATTACGAGATTTTATGACAAGTATGGTTTTTTAAGACATTCATTGTCACCTGTCATTAAAGTAATGATATCAAGATAGTTTGTTTACATTAAGGTACATCTTAGTGTTACATCCTCCATTCAAAGTGTAAACTAAATAATATATAATGTTAAAATATAAAATTTTCTTCACAAACAACACATTTTTTAATGTATGAAATAATGTCGTTTGTTTATCCTTTCCAATATAGAAGCTCTTTAACTCGACGTAAGCAACTTTGAATGTCTAAATGCTCTAAGTGTATATTTTCAATATTTTATTAACTTAAGAATTTGGTACTAATACTTTATGTCTTTTGAATACCATACCATTGTAAAAGGCAAGTTCTTCTCGAAAATTAATATAATGTTGTACTATTTCCGGAAGTTTATGTTTTTCGTCGAGAAATCCATTTTGAATATGGTTTATCAATGTTTGAAGCTCCTTATCATCTTCAGTTGCTGAAACAAGTTCTTATCCAGCAGTTCTGGACATAGATAACATGATTTGTACCTGAAGTTCTTCGTCTGTGACAAGTTGTTGTTGGCAATCACGACTAAGGATGTCAGCAATCGGTAGGTCTGTACTTTTTTTGTATATGACTTTTGGAGAATACTGTGTTATATCAAAAATAATTCTTTTAAGTCTTTGAGATGCTGCTTGTATAGGCTTCTTAAATAATCCGAATAATTTTTTAGTAACAGAGTTGATATTATCTACGCACGATCGCGAATCGCTCGCAACTGTTGATTTTTATGCAAAGCGTAAAGCGGAAACGATTTTTTTAATAATTTTTAGCCAGTTTACCAATTATATAAGTTTCTGGAGGTGAAAAACGATTTTGCCAGGCTAAAACAAGGAATTTCAATTAAAAATCGGTCGGGGAATTTGGGCTGGGCTACTACTTTCCAAATATGGACTATATCGCTTTGAAATCAGTAGGGCAATTTGTTGCTAGCCTATGGCTACTAACACACGATGAGTTTCGATCAAAAAATACTGCTGTACAAATATGGACTATATCGCTTTAAAATCAATATGGCAATTTGTTGCTAGGCTATGGCTACTAAAACACGTCGAATTTCAATTAAAAAACACTAGGGGAATTTGTTACTGGGCTGCTACTGGCCAAATATAGACTATATTGTTTTAGGGCAATTTGTTGCTAGGCAATGGCGGCTAAAACACAACGAATTTCAATTAAAAATCAGTCGGGGAATTTGTTGCTGGGCTACTACTTTCCAAATATGGACTATATCGCTTTAAAATCAGTAGGGAAATTTGTTGCTAGCTTATGGCTACTAAAACACGATTAATTTCGACCAAAAAATACTCGAGGAATTTGTTGCTGGTGTATTACTGTCCATTTATGGACTATATCGCTTTAAAATCAGTAGAACAATTTGCTGCTTGGCTATGGCGACTAAAACACAACGAATTTCAATTGAAAATCAGTCGGGGAATTTGTTGTTGGGCTACTACTATCTAAATATGGACTATATCGCTTTAAAATACGTAGAAAAATTTGTTGCTATGCTGTGGCTACTAAAACACGATGAATTTCGATCAAAAAATACTCGCGGAATTTTTTGCTGGTGTATTTCCGTCCAAATGTGGACTATATCACTTTAAAATCAATATGGCAATTTGTTGCTAGGCTATGGCTACTAAAACACGTCGAATTTCAATTAAACACCACTCGGGGAATTTGTTGCTGGGCTGCTACTGGCCAAATATGGACTATACCGCTTTAAAATCAGTAGGACAATTTGTTGCCAGGCTATGGCTACTAAAACACGTCGAATTTCAATTAAAAAACACTCGGGGAATTTGTTGCTGGGCTACTACCGGCCAAATATCGACTATATCGAAGAGATAAGGGATGATTTTTTTGCAGTATCTTTAAGTATCATCTTTTAGCAACAAATTCCTGTGCTTTCAGATTTTTTCAATGTTACTTATTTTTATAGTTATAGCGTGTGGCTACCCTAGCTTAATATCAAATAATAGTGAGGGACAGGGAAATCGGGGTAAGGGATGATTTTTTGCAGGATCGGTTAATGTCATCTTTTAGGAACAAATTCCTGTACGGTTAGATTTTTTTAATATTACTTATTTTTATAGTTATAGCGCGTGACTACGCTAGCTTTATATTACGCTAGCATATTTTGCATTTTCTTGGAAACGGCATTAGCAACAAGTTCAGCGTTACAAATTATTAGCCTAGTCCGAAGGGTGCCCTGCTACACTAGTGTAATATACATCTATAATTAGCTGTTTTTTCGTAACTATACTCATGAAACTTATCACATGTCCTTTAGTTGCATATGTGACTGGTTGATTTTCTTGCATTAGTACATCTCCAACACTCTTCGAACTTGTATCTACAGATTATGTCACTTGTTTGTTGACATAAAATTTTAAAACAGGAGCAGTTGTTAATTGTTGCTTAATTTTTGAGAAAGCATTGTCTTGTTCATGACTCCATTAAAATTATATGTCTTTTTTCAATAACTTTTGTAGTGGTTCTGTCAGCTCTGACATATTTTTTATAAACTGGTTAAGATATGTTACCATCCCTAAAAGTCTCTGTTTCTCTGTCTTGTTTGTTGGCGTTTTCAAGTTATAGATGGCAGCAACTTTTTCAGGACCTTCTGATAGTAAATGACCTAAGAATTTGACTCGTGTGGATTAAAATACATTTTTCATTGTTCAATTTTATACCTGCTTCTTTAAGTATTTTTATGACTTCAGCTGTAATTTCACGTAGTTTCTCTTTTGTTTCTGCAAATATTAAGACGTCGTCCATGAAACACTCTGTATTTGGAACATTTTACAGAAGAGAAGACATGATTTCTTGGTATACTTCAGGTGTTGATGCCAAACCAAAGCATAACTGGGTAAAACTGTATCTTCCCTAAAGGGTAGCAAATATTAAATACTTCTGTGTTCTTCCTGTGACCCTAATTTGCCAGAAACCTCTTTTCGCATCTCAAAGACAAAACCATTCAGCTCCATGTATTCTGCTGGAAATTTCGTTAAGCGTTTTTAATGGATAATGTATGGATCTTCATCAAGTAAAAGCCTCATCTATTCAAAACGACTCAACCCTGGCTGCGACTGCGGCAACTCAAACCTAACAATTGACCACATAGTGACTGAGTGTGAGCTGAGAGCATACCATGGAGATACCTTCCACACCACACAATCAAGCCTTGAATGGATAGCTGAACTAGATCTTTTGATGTAACCCTTTTGTATCTGCGTTTGTAACCCGTGTATTGTAATGTCTTGATCACTCGTAAATTTTAAAATTTTAACATGTATTATAAATAAATTTTACCATGTGTTATGCCATACGCTAAATAAATAATAAATAAGCTATACGGTATAATGTTACCTGTTGTTAGACATCGGATATTAGCAGAACAAAATGCACATAGAAATCATATTTTGAGGCTTAATAGATTACCAACTCGTAGTACGAGTAACCCTTTTGCTATCTCAGAAGCTAGAATAATTTAATAGTTTTGTTTAAGTAAAAGGTGAGATGACAACTTCAGCTTATGTTTCATTCGTTTTGTAGAATGTAAATAAATATTAGCTGTATCGACTTTAGCATGTACTACATATTTACAGACATATTACCATGATAATCTCAATTTTGGGAAAAAACTAACATATCAATTTCTGCCCTTTAACCACAAGTTTTGTAATTTAATTGAGTTTCATGTACTTTCAAAATACTTTCTCATGCCAACACCTATTGTTATCACCCATTTAGAATGTGTATATGTTCATAGAATTTTTAAACTTAATATTTACACTAATTTGAAATCTTAAAAACCAGTTTTAATTTTATTTGCAGGATTATTGAACAATGGAAAACACCTAAACCCAAATACTATGGCTGGGATTATAATCTGTATGTTTTGTGGAAATTTATTCACAAAACAAATAGAATTCCTTTTCCACTTTTCTACAAATCATTGTATGAAACAGAGGAAATTGCTGTCTAAAACGGAATTTCACAAGAAACATATAAGTTGCAGAAAAAGTGAAATAACTGACATCACCATTCTCAGAAATCTTGATGAAGATGTAAAAAATGAAATAGTTGAACATGATTTGAAAGCCGAATTGCAAAAAGTAGGATTCACTGATAATTTCAAGCTAAGTGTAGATGAAGGTCAGAAGTTGAAAATACGTGATTTGAACAGATATTTGCGTGTTGATGCTGGAGAAAAGTCATTCAATTGTAACAGAGGCTTGAAAATTTTCTCACAGAAATGTCATTTAAATGACCATTTGCGTATTCACACAGGAAAAAAACCATTCAAATGTGACATTTGCTCGAGCACTTTTTCACGTAGATATAATTTGAATGCACATATGCTTATTCATACAGGAAAAAAAAACATTCAAATGTGACATTTGTTTGAAATCATTTCTGCGAAAAGGAAATTTAAAGCAACATATGCGTACTCACACAGGAGAAAAGCCAATCAAATGTGATATTTGCTTGAAATCATTTACGGAAAAAGTAGATTTAAAGAGACATTTACTTATTCATACAGGAGAATTGCCATTAAAATGTGACATTTGTTTAAAATCATTTTCTAGCAGTAGTTACTTGCATTCTCATTTGCGTACTCATACAGGAGAAAAACCAATCAAATGTGATATTTGTTTGAAATCATTTAAGCAAAATAGTATTTTAAAAAGACATTTGCTTATTCATACAGGAGATAAGCCATTCAAATGTAATATTTGTTTGAAATCATTTACGGAAAAAGTAGATTTAAAGAGACATTTGCTTATTCATACAGGAGATAAGCCATTCATATGTGACATTTGTTTGAAATCATTTACGCAAAAACAACAGTTAAAGGCACATTTGCGTATTCATACAGGAGAAAATCCAATCAAATGTAATATTTGTTTCAAATCATTTACGCAAGATAGCATTTTAAAGAGACATTTGCTTATTCATACAGGAGATAAGCCATTCAAATGTAATATTTGTTCGAAATCATTTACGCAAAATTGCATTTTAAAAAGACATACGCTTATTCACACAGGAGAAAAGCCATTCAAATGTGACATTTGTTTGAAATCGTTTTCAAGAAGTAGTCACTTATATGAACATTTACATGTTCATACAAGAGAAAAGCCATTCAAATGTTACATTTGTTTGAAATCGTATTCACAAAAAGCCTATTTCAAGAAACATATGCACAGACATACAGGATAAAGGTCATTCTAATGTGAGATTTATTTGAAAACTTATCACACTTTGTAAGTAAATATTATTCAGACACGCATTTTATTTGAAAATAGGTACATCCTAATATACAGCAAAGATAATAATATTAAACATCAATATTAACACAATTCAAAAAAAGAAACAAAATATCCACAATATTTGTTTAAATACTAACTATATTATTAACATACAAAAAATACACAATAACACATATAGTAGGAACGGTGAAGCTTTTCCATCACGTGACTTAGTTGACGATATTATTCAGCACATACTATGTTGGTACTGTCTTCTTCTAATAACAGAAAAAGAGCGAAACTCAATACAAGCGTTTGTCGTATTGTTTAGATTAAGATGCATATGGTTGATGTCGTATCACTCACGTGATGGAAAAGACTCAGCGTTTATATTGTACCAATTTGGTATCATCTTAATGGTCTTTTGAATGACTTATAATAAATTCCTTTTAAACAGAATAAGACTGCTAGAAGACTACATTTTCAGGTAGACTGTTATAAGTAAAGCTCGGATTATAGGCAAAATACATTTTTTGCCTATTCTAGATGATTTTTGTATATTTTGCCGTTTTTCGTAAATTTCGCCTTTTTGTGCCTTTTTTAAAGTTTTATGCTACCCTACTGATGATGTTATTCATATTCGGTACTTCATTTTATTACTAAACCTTTCTGTAATAAAGTATTAATGGTTTGTGTTTATTTGCGAGTATTAATTAATATGAAATAACACTACCTTATTCTTTACAATTTATTTCAAGACTGACTAATCAGTACTAAACATTTAATTCCCCAAATCATAAAAATACGTACCAACACCAAAGATAAGGAAACTAGTTTTTCTGACTGTCGAAACCCAAATGCTTAATTACTATATACAATATCTCCCTCTTTTATACCAACACTACCCCAAAATATTTCTCATCATAACAAAATTACATCAATAATAATTTAACCAAAAACTATAATTATTCATTAAAGCCATAGCGTTGCGGTTTTACAATTTTGCTACGACGACGTAAGTTCCTTCCGGAGTTATCTCCTTCTTTTCCTACATCGTCAATTTCTACACTCACACCACTATTTTCATTTGACTTATTAGTATCAAGAAACGTACTTCCCTCAATGTCACTGTTTTCACTGCTTTGTACATTATTTACATCAAGCACAACACTATTATTTACTTCTGATCGGGGTATGATTGAAACCACTTCTGGATTCACACTACAAGTAGTTTCATGTTTTAATTTCAATTCATACCACTATCAGTCTTAACCATGTAAGTTCTCCGACCCAACACCTCTGTAATTATGCCCGGACACCCGAAAATCTTTTATCCATACCTTATAATTTATTTCGAAAATAATATCTTTTACGCGAGACGAAGAGTTTTGTTGTTGTCGTTTTTGATTTGATTTCATTATTTCCACGGTTGAAGGCATGAGTAAGTCAAATTTGGTTCTCAATCCTCGGCCAAAAAGAATTTTTGCCGGTGATTCGCCTGTTATGGTATGCGGCGTATTCCGAAAATGAAACAAAAATCTCTGCAATATCAGATTTAATTCTAATTTAGGATTTTCGTACTTAGATTTTGAAATGGCATTTTTTTAAAATTTTACTGCACTTTCCGCTTGCCCGTTTGTAGGAGGATGATAAGGAGCCCCCGTACTATGTTTTATGTCACCTTGAACTAAAAATGTTTGGAATTCTTCTGAAATGAAAGTTCGACCGTTATCAGTGCATTGCTCTCTCGGCAACCCAAATCTACTAAAAACTTCCCTAAATACTTCAATTGTTCTAGATGCCGATAAATGTTTTACCTCAAAGACTTCCAACCACATAGATGTCGCGTCCTGAATCACTAAAAATGTCTTTCCATGGATTGGCCCAAAAAAATCAGCATGTAACCTTGTCCACACTTCTTTGGGCCACTCCCATACAACCAATGAATTTTTTTGTGGATTAGAGCTGTATGCATTACAAGCCTCACAACTTTTAGCCAACGATTCAATATCAGCATTTAAAGAAGACCACCAAAAATAGGATCGAGCCAAAGCTTTCATTTTTACTACCCCCATATGGGATTTATGTAGTTCATCTAATATTTGACCATAAAATTTTTTAGGTATAATAAGACGGTATCCCCATAATAAACAGTTTTTTTCGGTTGATATTTCATTTTTATGCAAAAATATGGCCTTATTTCTGAAGAAGGACACTCTACTGGCCATCCATTGTGTACGTAGAACATGATTTTAGTTAAAAGTGGATCGGAGTTAGTTTCATTTTTAATCTTTTTAAAATTCAGTGGAATTTGTGATTCTTGAATATAATTCAAAAATGAAACTTTAGGATTGAAACTTAAATTAAGAATACTCTCCTGTCCATTACAAAAAATATTTCTTTCCTGTAATCTCGAAAAACAATCTGCTATGTTTTTTAAAAAGGCACAAATTTAATTTCATAATCAAAAGCAGAAAGTATGTGAGCCCATCTTCGCAAACGGTTCGCGGCAAAAATTGGTAAACCCCTTTTACTTCCAAAAATTGCTAAAAGAGGTTTGTGATCCGAAAATAAATAAAATTTTCTTCCATATATATATATATATATATATATATATATATATATATATATGTATATGCTATAATATATCTTATATTTATATTGTTTTATTTATAATCAATGAATGTTGTTCAGCTAGCTTAAATTAATTGTTGCGGCGATAATTTATAATTATTATTGTTTATTTATAGCTCAGGGTAATTATATCAAGTAGAGCATGAGTACTTCTTAATCTCTTGAGTTCAGGTCTAAAGATTTTTATGTAATTTATTATTTTGTTTTATATATTTTCATAAAGAATTATTTGTTTTGGTCCTTTATTTAAAATAAAAAAATTATACCTTGTCTAAATTTATGTTGAGACGCATATGTTATCAAACCTATTCCTGTATTTAGAATTGACACTTGAAATGAACTGAATAACTATTTACTGTTTCTGATATTGGGTATTGAAACGACAATGAAGAACACTGTAATTATATATTATCAAAAATGCAATGGAAATTGGGAAAGAACTACATACATCAATACAAACAAATTCGAAACAACTAAAATCTAATATGTCAAAAAAAATCTTTGCGCAAATTTATATTGTTTAAAATGGCCAAATCAGAAAATTTTAAATTGGTTAATCAATAAAATTACGCTACACTAACCTTCACTGAACAATGTTTTCTGCTTGGCACCAACAGTCTCCTATAACACAACGTTTGTATTATTGTGTCTACTGCCTTTACCTTTACTTTCGCTGGACTCCAACTAGACACAACTCCTCCAGGTAAGTTTTGAATTTCTCTTTCTTGATATACTTTATACTATTTTATTTATCTTCTTTTCCTCCACAATCTGGTTTCATTCGTTTAAATATCTTTTTAAATAATGATTTCAGGTATATTTTATTATTCTATAGCCTTTGATTTTTTATCTATTTTAATTAGCTATCTGTGTTTTTACTTATCTTTCAAATCCTCTCAAACTACTTCTTTAACTTTATTTAACCTCTTTTAATGCTTTTCTTTTAATTATATGAGGACTATCTTTATATTTTCTTAAATTTTTCTTTGCATATATCCTCCCTCAACAATATCACACCACATCTTTTTTATCGCCTCCAAATCACCAAGCCTGTTTTTTCTTCCCGTTGTTATGGACAAAATTGATCATCTAACTAGATTTTTTTAACAGTAATTTACAAATGAGAGGTTTTCATTTAATTTCATATTTTTCTTAACTATTTGATGATATTTAATGCTTTGTTTATTTCAAAATAATTTAATTTATCTATATAAAACTCTACTTCTCCAAAAATATCCCTATTTATAAAAAAACCTCTCATTGTGTAATACTTTTCCATTCTAAATTAGACAAATCTACAATCTAATTACTCTGAAATACATATGCAATCCTTTTCCAATTATATTAGAATTCTTCCACAATTAGTGTTCATTATAAACGCGGCCTGAAATTTCTATTTACAAAATTTCTTTATGTGTTATTTTATATCCTCGCTTTATTCGCTTGTCAGAATTATATAGTTCTATGGCAACGAATTCCTGTCGCTGACATCGAACTCTGTGGCGGCGTCAAGTTTCGGTCGCGGAAATTTCATGCTATGAAAGTAAATTTGACATTCCAATCAGTTGACAGTTATCTGTGTCATAATAATAATAAACATCTAAAATAATGATTTTGCTACTAATTCTTATTAAACATGATGTATTATAACAATCTAAATACATATATTTATTCTTTTAGGGTTTTAGATACTTTTAATGACGTATATGACACATTTACAAGTTATGATATTGTTTAAAGATGGTTTCTGGTCTACAGGTATGAGTTGAATTATCTTATGAAGCCCTGATAATGGTAAATGTTTTGAATATTATTTTAGCATCTCAATATTCACATTAAACAAACGATATCATAGGTACACATTCAATATAAAACCCATTTTAATTTCATTCATATCATGAAAAACAAATAATTCCCGATGTTTTGGCAACTTACAACCAAATTCAGCTTGAAAACCTCACACACCAACACCTTCAAACCTTTATAGATGTTGTGATAAGTTCAATATATATATATATATATATATATATATATATATATATATATATATATATATATATATATAGAAGATGTAGGAATATCGCGTGATATGTTAACAACAACAACAAAGAGATTCATGGGTAATTCACGCAAAGTAAAGGGCTACTGAAATAGAGTGGTAACCGTGGACATGCATGTTTCTGGCTCATTTTGCCTCATCAGCACGGCATAACCAAATAATGATGTGAAATTTGGGAGCAAAGATGTTAATCGAAACATGGGAAAACACAAAATAACGGATTTCAGCAGGGAAACCAAACGCTCATTTGTGTCTTCAATTGGAAGATCCCGAGTTTTCAGGACATCAACCAACATCGACACGAAGGCGCATATAGCCCCCCGCCATGAACCTTCCGACCCATAGTAAATAACAAAGAAGATGTAGGAATATCGCCTGATATGTTAACAACAACAACAAAGAGATTCATGGGTAATTCACGCAAAGTAAAGGGCTACTGAAATAGAGTGGTAACCGTGGACATGCATGTTTCTGGCTCATTTTGCCTCATCAGCACGGCATAACCAAATAATGATGTGAAATTTGGGAGCAAAGATGTTAATCGAAACATGGGAAAACACAAAATAACGGATTTCAGCAGGGAAATCAAACGCTCATTTGTGTCTTCAATTGGAAGATCCCGAGTTTTCAGGACATCAACCAACATCGACACGGAGGTTCATGGCGGGGGGCTATATGCGCCTCCGTGTCGATGTTGGTTGATGTCCTGAAAACTCGGGATCTTCCAATTGAAGACACAAATGAGCGTTTGGTTTCCCTGCTGAAATCCGTTATTTTGTGTTTTCCCATGTTTCGATTAACATCTTTGCTCCCAAATTTCACATCATTATTTGGTTATGCCGTGCTGATGAGGCAAAATGAGCCAGAAACATGCATGTCCACGGTTACCACTCTATTTCAGTAGCCCTTTACTTTGCGTGAATTACCCATGAATCTCTTTGTTGTTGTTGTTAACATATCACGCGATATTCCTACATCTTCTTTGTTATTTACTATGGGTCGGAAGGTTCATGGCGGGGGGCTATATGCGCCTCCGTGTCGATGTTGGTTGATGTCCTGAAAACTCGGGATCTTCCAATTGAAGACACAAATGAGCGTTTGGTTTCCCTGCTGAAATCCGTTATTTTGTGTTTTCCCATGCTTCGATTAACATCTTTGCTCCCAAATTTCACATCATTATTTGGTTATGCCGTGCTGATGAGGCAAAATGAGCCAGAAACATGCATGTCCACGGTTACCACTCTATTTCAGTAGCCCTTTACTTTGCGTGAATTACCCATGAATCTCTTTGTTATATATATATATATATATATATATATATATATATATATATAAATATATGTATATATATATATAAATATATATATATATATATATATATATATATATAAAATAACTTTTTACACACGGAAAAAGGTTTTTTAAAGAATTATTTATTTAACAAAAGTTACAAGTTTCAAGATTCGAAGTAAATTCTAGACTGACAATATAACTAAACAATTCAAAAAGGTAAAAAATACAATGTAAGCAAAAATAAGGTTCAACAATTTATAAAACAACAGGTTGTTACACAATATACTGAATAAGCAATTTATTTAATATGTACTAAGTAATTTAAGGTATATAACACCTCCCCCATTAGATCGACGCAGTTTTCTTTTCTTGTAATTCCATTGGAGTTTCTTCTGATTTTCTTCTTTTCTGAATTTTCTTCAAGAGTAGCCCAATAATTATCAATACTCCGCTAGAATATAGAAATATGGTCCATATGCTAGGAATATGGAGATTTAATTGTTCTTCATGAATTGGTGTCAAACCTTGCGAAGATATTTCTTTTCTTGAATCTTGAATAGTTTTATTGAAGTTATTTATTATTTGTTCGCTAACGCTGTACTGCATTTGAATTTGACTTTGGAGATTAGCTTGATTTTGTTTTAAATGCTCTAAGATTATATTTATTTTTTCTCCGTCTTGAGAATCAAGGTTGCCGGTTATGGCTTTTATTATAGATCCAAGTCCGTTTATTAAGCCTTTTTTGTTTCTATTTGTTATTGAATGAATATTTAAATTTTCAAATTTTTCTTCTATATTACTCTTAACATTAAAAATAAGATTAACTATATTTTCCGTTTGTTGTACGAAATATGTACTATTTGATATCTCAACTGTGATATTTTCAAAGTGTTTATTTAAAGAATTATATTCTTCCAGTAACGGACTTAAGCTGCTTTTTGTAGTTTTGCAGGTCCAAGATTTATTGGTAAAATTCCTAGGTTATTAGTGATGTCATTTATTTCTATTCTTGCTTGTCCGAATGAGAGGAATCTGTAATAAAAGTATAAGGTTTCGTCTTAGGTCGTTTTATATTTGAAATATAAATATCTTCAGCGGTATTAAAATGACGTGTTACAATTTTCGCAGTTTTATGTTTTCTGTTTACGGATTTTATTTTTTCAGGTTGATATTTATTTTTGGTCTTACTTTTAATCTGCTTATTTTTGACAAACACTTTTGTAGGTAGTACTTTCATTAGCTTTTGAAATAACTTTATCTTTAGTTTCTTGCAATGATTTATTTATTTTAGAATAAAGTAATTTCATTTTTTCTTTGTGATTATGAATATAATTATTTACTAATTGTCGATCAATGTCTAAATCAAAAGAAGAGTTATTCTCTAAATGACCTGTAATAATTTCGTATGGTTTTAGTTTCGTTACAGAGTGAATACTATTATTATATGCCAAAAGAGCATAATTTACTTTTATTTCAATAGGTTCTTTCTTAAATTCATTCTGATTATTTAAAAGTCTAATATGTTCAATAATTGTTGAATGAAATCGTTCGGCAATGCCGTTTGCTTCAGGATGTTGTGAACTGATAAAATGAATTTGTATTTTATGAGTTTCTAATAAATCTTTTACTAAACTATTTTTTAATTCTGTTCCGTTATCGGATATTATTTGTTCCGGTATACAATGATGGGTGAAATATCTAATTAAATTATTAACTATATCTTTACCTTGGACTGAGTTCAATTTATGCAACTGCCCGTATTTTGAAAATGAGTCTATAATAGTTAGAAATTTCGTATTTTCTAAAGTAATAGTGTCTAAATGTATTATTTGAAATGGTTTAATAGCTGTTGGGGTAATATTAAAATATGGTTTCACGGGTTTGCGATCATATTTTGTTATTTGACATATTTCGCATTCATTAATGTACGTTTGAATAGAAGATCTTTGATTAGGCCAATACTATCGAGATTTTATATTATTTTCGGTTTCATCTAATCCTCTATGATTCCGTTTACTTTCATGATAGTTTTGTATTACTTCTTTGATTTCATTTAGAGGGATGTCAAATTTTTTTTATTACATTTGATAAATGAAATGTGTGATTTTTTGAAATATGTTTGTATAACAGTGCTGAATTTTTCGTATAAGGGATCTTCAAAATAAATATGATATTTTGCTTTTGGTGCTACATATTCTTTCACAAAATTTATTACGTCTTGTTCAAAGTTATTTTTAGAAAATTTAACTAGAATTCTTTGCTTAGTTTCATATAATTTAATTATAGTTGGTATAGCTGGTTCAAAGTTAACTACAGAGATTATAATTTGTTTTTTTCCCACATTTACTGCAGATTCCGAAATAGGTATTCCTGCAATAGGATTTTCTATGTTAGTGTGGATAGTATTATCGTCATCGATTCCGTCATTAGAATCTTCAGCTTCTACAATAAGTGATTCGGTTTCTACATTTTTATTTTTTGTATTATTTGAATGTGAGTCATTTAATATTTCCATATAAACTAATAATTTTTTGGGTGGATTATCCGAAGAATTTACTTCATTCATATTTAGCTGGATTCGTGATAAACAGTCACTATTAGTGTTCAATGCACCTTTCTTGTACACTATATCATAGTCTTATTCTTCGAGTTTCAACCGCCATCTAACTAATTTAGAATTGGGTTCCTTCAACGGAAATAACCATTGAAGTGGTTTATGATCTGTTACTATAGTGAATTTTCTTCGGAAAAGGTATGGGCGGATATATTTGACAGCCCAAACAATTGCAAGGAGTTCCTTTTCAATTGTTGAATAATTTACTTCAGAATCATTAAGTGTTCTGCTAGCATATGCTACAGGTAAATCGGTTCCGATTTTTCCTTGGCTAAGAACAGCGCCTTGAGCAAAATTGCTTGCGTCTGTTGTGATATTAAATGGACGAGAAAAGTCGGGGTATTGTAAAATAGGATCATTTAACAACATATTTTTACAAGTATCAAAACAATTAATATAATCAGGATCTTTTATGTTAATTACTGCATTTTTCTTAAGACGATTAGTTGAAGGTTTAGTCAGTTTTGAAAAATCTTTAAAATGAATTTTCTATAATATCCAAGAAGTCCGAGAAAAGCTTTAATTTCTTTACTAGTTTTTGGTATGGGAAATTTTTGAATAGCACTTATTTTATCGGGATTTGGTTTTACACCTTATGGGGTAACAATATGTCCCAAATAAGCTACTTCTTTCCTCAAAAATTCGGATTTGTCAATTTGTATTTTAAAATTCGATTCGCGTAACCTCTTAAACACTTCTTTCAAATTATTTTTGTGTTCTTGCAAGCATGTACTAAATATAATGATCTCGTCAAGATAAACTAAACATTTTTCGTTTTGGATACATCTTAAAATGTTGTCCATCACTCTTTGAAAAGTTGCTGGAGCTCCCTTTAGTCCGAATGGCATTCTAGAAAATTTTCAATAGCCATTTTCAGTAGTAAAAGCCGTTTTGGGTATATCTTCTTCAGCCACCTCAATTTGGTGAAATCCGGAGGCAAGATCCAAGGTAGTGAAGTATTGGCAACGTCCTAATTTATCCAATAGATCAGTTATGTTTGGTAATGAATATCTATCTCCAATAGTTATTTCGTTAAGCTTGCGATAGTCTACGACGACTCTGAATTTTCGTTTACCTGTAGAGTCCAATTTTTTTGGAAGAACCCAAATACTACTCGAGTACGGTGAGGATGAGGCTCTTATGATATTTTGATCTAACATACTCTGTATTTGATTTTGGACTTCTTTCTTTATATATTTCTGGATATCTATACGATTTAGTATAGAGAGGTACATCATTTGTAGTTTTTATTTGATGCTTGATTTTACTAGTAAAAGTTAATTGATTACCATCAACATGAAAAATGTCAGAATATTCTTTAATTAATTTAAGAATAGCGTTGCGTTCTTCAGAATTCATATGTTCTGTTCGAACTTTATTAATATCAAATTTGACTTTTTCTGCATAAATAGCATTAAAATTAGGGCTCAAGGTTTATTCGATTGTTCGTATTCGTCGAACTGTTCAACCTCTAAAGGAGCACTTAAATCTACTTTAAAATATGACTCAGACGGATTTAAAATAGTGCATACGGCTTGACTATTTTCCGCTTTTGTAAGACATTCTGGAATTTCAAATTTTCCGATTTTTGTATAAGGTATAATTATATCGCCATTATTATTATTATCAATATTCAATTTAATTATTTGTTCAGTTCGCGGAGGCACTACTATACAATTCGTGTTCTCGCTTCTGATTTGAAAATAATTTATATTTATTTTACTATAAGGCGTAATTAAAACATTATTTACTAAATCAATAGTAGCATTCAATTTTCTCAGATTATCTAAACCTAATAAGCATTCAAAATGATTGTGAAATTCAAATATACAATATTCTAAGTTCATTTTATTTTAAATATCTTTGAAGTTGGAATCACTGTACAATAATTTTGTTGACTTGAGCCTAAAGCAGAAGTTACTTTGAAAGATTTTTTCATTGTTGCTTTTGAAAAATATTTCTTTGCAATTTCAGGTATTACAAAAGATTTTATACTACCTGTGTCAATCATTACTTTCAAATTTTGTTCAGGAAATATTATGTACGGTAATTCACTTTCATAATTCGTGAAATTAAACATTTCTACGTGTCTGTCTCTTCCGAGGCAATTTCGTCTAAAAAACAATCTTCAAATCAGTGGGACGTTCAGTATCGTCCATATTATTCATTTCTTCCGAAATAAAATTTTTTCTATTACCTACAAAATGCGATTGATTTTGTACATTATTTTTATTCTGTACATTTGGTTTATTGTACGTATTAGAAATAAATATACTCATTGGAGTAGGTTTTTGAAATTGATAATTTCTACTAGGTTTGAATACATTAGTATTTCTATTCTGAAAACTTGTATCTCTACTTGTACTAGGTAAATTATTTTCATTGTTGAAATTTCTATTAAATTGTGGTTAATAATTATGTTGTGAATTTGGTCTGTTCACTGTTTGGTTATTAGGATAATTATTTTTGTTATGTGATGTAACATTAAACTGAGACTTTGGATGTGTATTGTTATTATTATTACTTATATAAACTTGAAAGTCATTCGTTAGAATATTTAAAGCTGAATTTAGATCGCTAGGATTCTTGGTACGCATTAGTGTACCGAGAGGTTCCTTTAAACCGCGCAATAGTACTCTTAGTGCTAAATTCCTAAAATAGTTACCTAAAATGGCTTGTTCACTTGCATTTGAGCGTGTCATTAATAATGATGTTTGTAGATTTAAAAGATGCTGTATCCTATTGTAAAAGTCAAAAGGTGGTACATTTCCTTGCTTTAATTCCGATATTTCAATACTTAACGTGTAAATGTCTCGTTTATCAGCGTATGTGTTCAATAAAGCATCTTTCAAATTCTGCCAATTTGAAATACTGCAAGCTGAAATATTTATTGCGGCTTGGCCTTTAATTTTAGATAAAATGCTAGACATCAAATATTCGTTTTGAAAGTCTGTTAAATCTATTGTATTGTAAAATTTATTTACTAATTTTTCAGAAATTTCTATGAATCTGGGTTATAAAGCATTTTCGCCATGGAATTCTGGAATCATGTCCAGATATTCCTTTTTCAATTGCGGTACTACATGATCTGCAGGTTTTTTGAAAAATTTATTTATTGTTAATCTAGGTTTCGATAATTTAATATTTATTTTACGGTTACTATAAGTTTGTGAGCCAGAATCTAAATCAGAATCAGAATTGTAAGAGCTTTCTGAATTAAACAAACACTTATTTCCTCTATACGACATAAAGTACTTACATGAAAATTAGAACTGCTTTCGCCATCTAGTTGAACTGTAGTTGGAATTACCAATATTCTCTTGAAATTCCTCTTCGTACGAGCCAACTGTCTCCGAGTTAAGCTACTTAATTCACTTAACCAAGAGTCCCAATTATTCACTTAAGGTATCCTAATAAATCGTTGATACGGACCGATCGTTATATTCACTAACGCCTGTTTAACATATCCTACTGACTGCGCCAAATAACTTTTTACACACGGAAAAAGGTTTTTTAAAAAATTATTTATTTAACAAAAGTTACTAGTTTCAAGATTCGAAGTAAATTCTAGACTGACAATATAACTAAACAATTCAAAAAGGTAAAAAATACAATGTATGCAAAAATAAGGTTCAACAATTTATAAAACAACAGGTTGTTACACAATATACTGAATAAACAATTTATTTATTATGTACTAAGTAATTTAAGGTATATAACATATATATATATATATATATATATATATATATATATATATATATATATATATATATATTATATATATATATTATAATTCCAAGAAAGATATTTGCCAACTTACTTGTAACGGATATTTTGGTGGGGATGTGGCAATAAAATTTATAAAGTGTGAAAATCTGTCTTCATTTTTCGAAAATAAAAATGTATCTTCAATCAGCATCTCAAGATATTTTTTTCACTTTAGTAATCTTCGAAATAAATTTTAAAGAAAATTGCATTCAACTTCATTTTTACTAGGCGCCATTTTTCTTTTTTTTTCAACATATTGGTAATCAGTATCTCAAAATACGGAAAAATATACATTTTTATTGAAAAATAGTTAATCTACAATCAATTGTAGACGATTTTTGAAAAATTTCGGTGAAAAATTAGTTTTTTGACTTAAGAAGACGCAGTTTTTCAACCTGTGGACTTTTCAATATAAGTATATATGAAGGTATTGCAAAAGGTTTCATTCAAATCCATGATTTCCCTAATTAATTCCTAATAAACACCCTTTTTCGTCTACGTTGATTCCACTATAAGGATGTCGAAATAAATTGTAAGCACATTGACTATTGAACAAACAACATAATATTATTTAAACATAAATTGTCAATTATTATTCGAATAATGACAGAGTGATTGTAGTATTTGGATTAGTCGATGCATTTGTATTTTGTTGATAACAGCGTATGTCAGAACAGAGTTTAGTAATTTCAACTGTAAGTATTTTTCATTCAATTTCTGAAAACTGGTTTTCTCTAAATCCCTTAGATGTAAATGATTAATTATTCAACTGATAGCTTTTACTATAAAATGTATAGTTCATTAAAATGTTATCAGACAAATATTATTTTTAATGAAATTAACTGTCTCGACCCTTACTTCGTGAAATCTACTCATATTAGTGTTTTTAATGAAACTCACTGTTTCTAGCTAATTCCACAATATAATGAAAAATGTTGAAAATTCTGAAAAATTGACAATTGTTTCGATAAATCAATAACATCGTCAGAATGACAGAAGTTACATTTCATTTGATGCCTACCTGATGTTTAGTAAGTAGTTATTTTTGGCTAGACAAAGAAGTGACCTAACTTGTGGGATTTATCTGGTTGTTTTAATCTGTATGCTCGTAAGTGTTCACTGTATCGGATTTCAAAATTTCTAAGGGTCTGACCCAAATAGACAGCATTACATTCTGGACATTTTTATATATACCTGATTTCTTTAATGGTGGTATTTTTGTTTTTGCTTTAACAATTTTTTACTAACGTTACTTTCTGCTTTAAAAGAAATTGTTGTATTCGTTGTTAAAGATATTATCTTTGAAATATTATTATAAATATTTCCTGCATTTGTGATGGTTTTATAAGTTTTTATTTCATCAGTTTATTTAGGGTTGTAATAAAAAAGAGGAAAAAGTGGCATTATAACTAATATTTCCTAAACAAACTGATGAAATAAAAACTTATATAAAACCATCACATATGCAGGGAATATTTCAAAGATAAAAATTGGACTGTAGTTTGGGGTTTAATGATCATAATAATTGTATTAAAAAAACAAATAGTCAAGCTTAAAACAATATCACCTACCTTAGGATATGGGAGATGGGATGAAAGCTGATCTGCACCCTCGCTTGATGCACATAACAATTCACTTGTTCCGGTTACCGAAAAGTTGAGTCAAGAACTATCCAAGATGAGTCTCTTTATTGAAGTATTTTTCATTTCGAGTATCGAATGGTCAAGTTATTTAACTAGGTAAAAGATAGGATCTTTTATCTTTGAGGAAAGGAATGATTGTAGTATTGCCAAGAGCTCGACCAAAGAAAATTAAAAACTAATATAAATTCTAAAAATCGAACAATACCTTCGGCAACGAATACAACAATTTCTTTTAAAACAGAAAGTAACGTTAGTACAAAATTGTTAAATGTAAAAACAAAAATACCACCATTAAATAAATCAGGTATATATAAACTCAAATGTCCAGAATGTAATGCTGTCTATTTGGGTCAGACCCTTAGGAATTTTGAAATACGATACAGTGAACACTTACGAGCATACAGATTAAAACAACCAGATAAATCCCACTACGCAAAACATCGACTTGACACCAATCATTAATTGACACCTAACACAGATCTAGAAGTGCTGCATATTTGTGAAAAGAAACAAGAACTGGATTTCCTTGAAGAATTCAAAATTAGAAGACATTTAAGAAACCCACAATATGAAGTTGTCAATGAACATATAAATCTAGGGAGTTCTCCACTAATAAACTGTCTTCCTAAGCGATAATTGTAAAGATCAGCAGATATAGTTTTCCTGGTTTTATATATCATTGCACAGTTATACTGATCTTAATTGGAAAAATGATATCCGGGTTATCACCATAGGGCTAATAATATCTAAGCTTCAATATTTTTAATATCACATCTTCTTCTTTTTTCTATTAACATATATTAAGTCAATCACAAGTTGGGTCACTTCTTGGTCTAGCCAAAAATAACTACTAAACATCAGGTAGGCATCAATTGAAATGACGATGATATTGATTTATCGAAACAATTGTCAATTTGTTGTGGAATTATCTAGAAATAGTGAGTTCCATTAAAAACACTAATATTATTTTTAACTTTAATCGTTTCAACTGTAACCTCCATCAGTTAGTTTATTTCCATTAATTGTTTTTTTTCGAGGTCAATAAAATCATTAATTATTATTATTTTCAGAAATCTTGACCGTTCTCTTGTAATTTTAGGTCCTATTAATTGACAAATGACAGGTACCTGTATTATAAAAATGTGTCCCCTTAGAACAATATTCGACGTGTCTCAGCGTCTTCTCAAAGTTTAATGAATAATCGGGGTGGACTGTTTTTTGTGGCTCACTCAGTACATCTGATTTTATTGATGCCCAGCTACAGATAGTCTGTAGAGTTTTGGGAATAAGACCTGTAAGGCTGCTTGCACAGTTTCGGATGATAAAATCTGGTTTCAAAACCCGACCAATTCATTTTTGGTGAATAATTCCATCCTATATTAAAAAACCCTTATGAATTAGGACATTTTCGAATAATTACAGCGAAAATTTCATAAATTTATTTTCAACCAATTAGAAGGCTCCTTTTTGTGTACGTTGCTTGTAGCAACGGGAGATTATCGCGACTATTTCACGCACTTGTCAAATGCACCAATCAGGCTCTAGTCCAACTTGGAATATGGATAACACCAAACTTGACTCATAACCTTGATTGGCCTGTCAGGTTCGGTGTTTTCAACTTTGTGTATGTGACAGTTAAACCTCAAATATAAGTAAGTACGCATTTAATAATGAACATATTTGGGATAAACTCTATCGAATTAATCCAGGAAAAATACGAAGAAATCGAAGAATTACGTTTGGAAGCAATTTATTAGATTTTGCGATGAACGAAAATACCTATTAAATGAAGCATTGTATAACATATAATAACTGTACCGCTTATAATTATAATTGAAAAATATTTAAATACTTTACTGATTCAATTAAATATGTATTTCGTCCGATGTAAATGTTTCCTGTTTATCAAACTTTATTAATTTCTGAGATAAACGTATTAACTTTTTTGCTAATTTCCTCTAATTCTGCCGAATTTCAGATTTTTTTTAGCTTTCACTTTTTTTGTGAAATAGTCTAATAAAATTCCACTCGCGATTTAATTTGTCTCAAAGTCTGTCTTTTATTTCTGTACTCAACTGAATTGACAGACTTATCGTACAAATTATATCACTTGTGGTATTACTATGTACTGATAATTTTGTTAGTTCCCACGGTTCTTAGAGTAATACGGTTGCCTCTTCCCAAGGTAGAGAGGACAAATGAAATGTCGAAACTACGTCACAAGAGTATAACGGCCAAGTTACAAGTTTATGAAGACTGTGTCTTTTATATTTTGGAGGTTATTGTGAATTTGTAGTGTAACAAAATATTTTAAATAAGCTACTCATGGGTCTATGGTATTGCATCAAACACAACTTTTACACAATTTTAAAATGCGAGGTAGAGGCTGCAGTGTGGCTATTTGTGGTAATACCTAATTATACAAAAAAGTCTAGGGTCTAGAGAATTAAATATCTAAAGAATTAGTGCTTTAAATGAAACTTACTGTATCTAGTTAACTCCATAGTTTATTGAAAAATGTTAAAAATTCTAAAAAATTGACAATTGTTTCGATATTACCTAAAGATCATCGTCAGAATGACAGAAGTTACATTTCATTTGATGCCTACCTGATGTTTAATTGTTTTTGGCTAGTCCAAGAAGTGACCTATCTTGTGATTGACTCAATATATGTTGATTAAAAAAGAAGATATGATATTACGAATACTAAAGATTAGATATTATTAGCCCTATGGGGATATCCTAGATATCATTTTTCCCAATTAAGATCAGTATCACTGTGCAATGATATAGAAAACCAGAAAAACTATATCTGCTGATCTTCACAAATTATCAATTAAGAAGACAGTTTAAAGGTGGAGAGCTCCCTAGATTTATTTGTTCATTGACGACTTCATATTGTGGGTTTTTAAAGTGTCCTCTAATTTCCAATTCTTCAAGGAAATCCAGTTCTTGTTTCTTATCTCACATATGTAGTACTTCTAGTTCTGTGTTAGGTGTCAATGAATGATTGGTGTCAAGTAGATGTCTGGCGTAGTGGGATTTATCTGGTTCTTTTAATTTGTATGCTCGTAAGTGTTCACTGTATCGGATTTCAAAATTCCTAAGGGTCTGACCCAAATAGACAGCATTACATTCTGGACATTTGAGTTTATATATACCTGATTTATTTAATGGTGGTATTTTTGTTTTTACATTTAACAATTTTGTACTAACGTTACTTTCTGTTTTAAAAGAAAATGGAGATAGGAAAAAAATTCGTTAATTAACAATTGCATAACTTTTTGAAAAATTAATTTAAATTTTTTTTCCATTGGGAATATATTTGTTCAAGTATCCGGATGATACCATAATTTATTCAAATTTTTAAATTCATATTTGTTACTATAAAAAAATAATTTTATGTGGTACGGCGTCTTTAGCGGTAGAGCACCCATGCCGTAATGGCTGCACGGAGTCCTATATTCAGAGTTAAGTTAAAATTATTAATAATAGAGGTAGATTTCCGGGAGCTGGAACTTTTTTTCAAGAAATTTCCTCCTCTTTAAGGACCTTTTTTCCAAATATCGTAAATATTAATAGTTTATGAGTTATTAACAAAAACGTAAATACCTTTTTTTTATCTTATTTTGTTAATAACAATTGCAATTTTTTACGTGCTGTAAAATCCTCAAAACTCATTTTTCTAGAGGTCATTCCGAATCCAATGAACTATTGCTCATATTTTTAGGAGCTTTATCTCTATTTTTCACGTTTTTTAACTTGTTGACTGGACTTAATTTTTTGTATACTTTTACCAAAACCTATATTGTAGTTGACTTTACTTAATTGTTGGAAAGTGGTTCGGTTTAATCGGGACACCAGACGTGAACTGAGCCCTTTTTGTATCCCTTTCGATTTTTTATGAACAAAGCAAAATTCTATGAAAGAATAACAAAAAAAAAGAAATTTTATAAGAATGACAATTTAACTCATGTACAACGACAAATACACTAGTGGTTTTCTCCATTATTCATTTGTTCATCAATTATCGCGGTGTTGGTTACCAGAATAAATAGTTTGGCATGTTTGTCAACAACTTATTGAATTCTCAAGAACTGTTATGTTAATTGTAAACATAATTTACCGGTCTTAAGCCGGTATGTTCTTATGAAAATAGTACCATTATGTATGATGTCTGACTGACGAAGGAAGGAAGATAGGTTATTATTCCTAGAAAGAAAAAGTGAGTGGGAAGTACACGTGTGGGTTGGTTCTTTGATGATGTAAGAGAAGGTTTGAAGTTCTAAATGGAAAATTCCTAGAACAATAATCGTCTGTATTTTTATGTGGTAGTAATCGTTGAAATGGAATTTTGTCGATGTGTGAGAAATTAAATGTTTGAGGAATATGATATATTTCTTCATGTAGTCTGGGCAGGATATGAATTATGTTATACAGGGGAAGTTAAAATAAAAACCACAGGAGAATTTGGTTGTTAAATCAAATTCGTACAATAGGAAAACACAATACAACGGATTTCAACATATCCGCGGTTACCACTCTGTTTCAGTAGCCCTTTTCTTTTTGCGTGAATTACCCTTTGTTGTTGTTGTTTACATATCATGCGATATTCCTAGATCTTCTTTATATATATATATATATATATATATACTGGATTCTTATGTGTGAGAAACCTAATTATTATTGTTAATGTTTAGTTGATATGAATTATTAGTTTTGGTTTGCCCGGTATATTAGAAAAATTTAAAATATGTCATAAAATAATTATACCTTACATGGAAATTCTATGATCTCAGGATTGGGTTCATATGGTAAAATGAAACTATTTTAATTATGAGCGCCAAAAAATAAAATCCTTGTATTTAAATAAAAAATTGTTTTAATCAAAAATACTTGCTTTAATTTCTTTATAAAATCCTAGAAACGGTCCTGTATGTTTGATTTCAAAACCCCTCTCTGATTCAGAAACGTCTGGTCAATAATGCCAACTGTTGAATAATAGATGGAGCATATCATCGAGAAATGAAACTTTTCAACAATGCAATTTCAAGTCTTTCAAGTGAAAAACGTTATTTAATATTTAGAAAAACAAATACATTATTCATTTACAAAAACTCATAAAAACAAACTATCTACGATGAGCATTCATTCAACAACAACATACACTCAAATTAATTATTATTATATGTGATTACAAAAATACTTGCTTTAATTTCTTTATAAAATCCTAGAAACGGTCCTGTATGTTTGATTTTAAAACCCCTCTCTGATTCAGAAACGTCTGGTCAATAATGCCAACTGTTGAATAATAGATGGAGCATATCATCGAGAAATGAAACTTATCAACAATGCAATTTCAAGTCTTTCAAGTGAAAAACGTTATTTAATATTTAGAAAAACAAATACATCATTCATTTACAAAAACGCATAAAAACAAACTATCTACGATGAGCATTCATTCAACAACAACATACACTCAAATGAATTATTATTATATGTGATTACAAACTATGTAACATTATATACACATTTAAAAAACGGACCATGTTACAAAATTCTCTATGAAATAAAATGGCGAATATAACGATGGTTAAAGTGTATGAAATATCAAAGTTCAAATATTTGCACAACACAAGTGAGTTTATTTAACCTTTTTTTATTTAAATGAAATAGTTCTAAATACCTGTTCACTTTTTCTTTCAATTCCCCTCCTTGATTGTTTTTTAGATTACCTCTTGGAACACCACACAATCTGTCGTGCTTGGGCAGAAATCAAAATTGATGTTATATTTCATCCACATCAATACATTTTAAAAAGAATTCCATAGTCCAGCTCGTTCTGAAATGTATCGTGGAGACACCATTTCCACGATACGATATTTTACTGGGTTATACAGATGAAATTTTACGGTTAGTATTCTATAATTTTTTTACCAATTACTTGTTAAATCTAGGTTTATCTGCTTGATTTATAAATTTGTTGAGTTATATTTAAGAATAATGCATTTATTTTAATAGTTACCACTCCAATGGGCTGCTTTTCGAATAGTTTTTGAATTATCTTCTAAAAATTCTGCTTTTTCCCCATTCACTCTACCAAAAAGAAGTCCTAGTGAATAGTGTACATTATCAACAACTTTTTATTCAATTTTTTCAGTTTTTAATACGCTTGCCGCTGATCAAACTATTTCAATTTTGATTCACCAATCAAAATTGACTATAAAAATTCTTGTTGACAAATCCCACTTCAAGGTTTAAATTGCTCATCTATCCTTCTAGGACATTCCGTTTAAAATTTTTAAATTATTAAATCTGATATATTACTTCCTTTAAAATATATTCCAAAATATTTAGAAATGACAGCTCTTTATATTTCAATTAGATCTATTCGGAATGACAATTCATTTCACATACGTCATACTTTTATAAACTTAATGTTATTATTATTTTGACTTTTTACCTTGACATATACTAAATAATTATATAATGTTACCAGAGAATTTCTTTCAGTATCTAATTATTATTTTTAAAAACAAATCATAATGTTTTGACTTTTACTGTGTGAGAAATAGATTGTTATAATTTATATAACGTAACGTTCAAAATTCTCTCTCTCAAAAGCTAGAAATCATGTTATATATTTCACATATGTGTATTAACAAAGTGTATTGAAAATTTCCTTTATGATTCTTCAGTTTGATTCTTGTTTATTTTCTCTACTTAATGATGAATGATACAGATTGTCTCTATTCCGGACGATTCAAGAAATAATTTAAATTCTAAAATTTTGTATTTGCATATACTGTGTAGTATTTCATTCCATATTATAGTATACAGAGTGTTGCAGGTTCCTTTCTATGTTATATATTTATATATATATATATATATATATATATATATATATATATATATATATATATATATATATATATATATAAATTTTTGCATGGAATAGAATATATTACATTTGAAAGATTAAGAATTGAAGTTTTGTCTTTCAAATTAGTGAAAATAGACTTTATGGTTAAGCATGTTTTATTGGTAATTCTAATGTTGTTCATTGGTTTAAAAATCCTACTCAACTGTGGTGTTATTTCTTGATTGTATGGTAAAGGTACATAATAATTCATATTATCTGATTGGTCGTTTCTAATATTGATGTATGTAATGTCTATAGTGGGAGAATAATTAAATAGTATGTTTTTATAACCATTTTCCAATAAATTTTAAATGCTTTTCATGAAAAATAGGATCTGATATTTTGGTTGTTCTATTTCTCATTTGTTTGATCAAGTTAATTTTCATGGAATATTTATGGTAAGACCAATAGTTCATAAATCGTCCTGAGTTAATTGGTTTTCTGTACCAATCAATAGATAATGTGTTATCATTATTTTTCATAAATTTTGAGTCTAAAAATGGTACACTTTGATTACTGTCTTCTTTTTCCATTGTAAATTTTATATATGGATCATAGTTATTGAATATAAAAAGAACTTCATCTAAGTTTTTGGTAATGCTAAAATAATATCATCAACTTATTTAAAAAAAAATTTAAATGGTAATAATGGTTTAATTGTATCCAATAAATTATCCATTACAACACAAAATTTATAAGAAATAATGATAACACATTATCTATTGATTGGTACAGAAATCCAATTAGCTCAGGACGATTTAGGAACTATTGGTCTTACTATAAATATTCCATGGAAATTAACTTGATCAAACAAATGAGAAATAGAATAACCAAAATATCAGATCCTATTTCTCATGAAAAGAAGTTAAAAATTGTATATCAACTATTTTTGGAAAATGGTTATCCAAATAAATTAGTAAAAAATATACTATTTAATTATTCTCCAACTATAGACATTACAGACATTAATATTAGAAACGACCAATCAGATAATATAAATTATTATGTACCTTTACCATACATCAAAGAAATAACAACACCGTTGAGTAGGATTTTTAAACCAATGAACAACATTAGAATTGCCAATAAAACATGCTTAACCGTAAAGTCTATTTTCACTAATTTGAAAGACAAAACTTTCAAATGTAATATATTCTATTCCATGCAAAAATTGTAATAATAAATATATTGGTCACACTGGCCAGAAATTAAAGAGCCATATAAGTCTCCATAAGAGCGATTGTAAGCTACATCCTGAAAGATGTGCCTTGGCTGAACATGTAATTGATAATGATCACTTTATGGATTTTGGATCTGTTAATATTTTGGACATACAACCAAATACCAAAAAAAGACTTTTCTTAGAAATGGCTCATATATTTCAAGAACCTAATACTATCAACAAAAAAAGTGACCATAATAATCTAAGTGATATTTATTATTATCTACTAACAATTAATGATAATAAAAATAACTAAATTTCTAATTCTGATACGTAATTTTAACTATCTAAATAAAAGATTGATAATTTTTAGAAACAATTTTATTTTAGGTAAATGATTTTAATATTTGCAACAATTTTATATAAAATGAATTCGTTATAATCTTTCATTAATTAGTCGGCAATAACTATCTTCTATATATATATATATATATATATATGTATATATATATATATGTATATATATATATATATATATATATATATATATATATATAACTTAACTTTTAATTAACTGACACCGTGTTTTTAAAAACTAACTTTATTTCTAAGACAAAACTAATACAACAATTTCAAATACAAGACTGATATTTTTATTATAAACATGAATTTAAATAACCTCGTAACAAACACAAACTAATCAATTCTACAATAATATAAATACTTAATCAGCACAATATACTGTCCACCTAAGGGCAATGGCGTAGGTGACACCTCCCCCTTTAGAAGGAAGCTTCTCCTGGAAGCTGGATCCCATCTTCCGTTGACTCCTGCTGACTCTTACTCGTCCTTCCTGAATGTTTCCTCTGGTACATGATCCACAGGAAGGCCACTATCAATGCTGTATAAAGAAGAATAGTCCAAATACTGGGAATGTGAAAATTATGGTTTTCCGTGAATATTGGCGTTACCAGTTGATTTGGTATATCCTTTATTTTTAAACTTCTTAAATCAATCTTCATTGGAGAAACGTGTAATTGATTTAATTTCAAATTTAATTCATTTATTACAAAAGGTTGTCCAAAAGTTTTTTGTTGAAATATGAACTCTTGATTTCTATATGTAATTTTTCATGCTGAATTTTCAATTAAATAAATGCCTTCAAGAGTTTTCACTTCAGTTTCTTGCTTACATTTTATGATTAATTTTTCTTCTATTGGAAATATTGCCAAAAATTGATTTATCTCCGGAATAATTTCAATGTGATTCTTAATTATTTCAATTTTTGTATATTGACAAAATGTAGAATTTCCTGCTAGCAGTATGTTTTCTTCGCACCCATAATTATTATTGTCTTGCAAATGGTTAGTACATTGAAAAATATTGCCGCGAGTGCAAATGTCATTTAGAGGTTTAATAACATTATTTGATTTTATTAAAAATTTTGAATTAGGTATTAATGTTACATATTCTGATTCAATTTCTGTAGTTATAGGTATCATATAAAAAAGATTAAATAAAATATCATAATTAATAGGTATCGATACAAAATATTGTATTTGATTATTTCCTATTTTACAAACTACGTCTATGACGGCTTCAAATTCTAAAATGTTCTTACGTTTTAATTCGAAAGGTAATTCCGTTTGATAGTAATAATACACTTTTTGCAACTCTGCAAATAAGTCGTCAGATTTTATAATACTTGGATGTAATGTTTTAAGTTTACAGAAGGTTAATAAATTTTCTACCGTTTCTAAAACGTCTAAAATTACATTGAATGTGATAAGAAGTTCGTTGAACAGCTGTTTCAAATAAATAATATTTTCTGCATTTGCTTGAAAATCTAAAATATCTCTTATCTCAAATATTTTCGTTTTTAATATTTTTTCATTATACTGGATGTCCTGAATTGTCTTATTAAAATTATCAATTATTTGGTGACTAACAGAATATTGCACTTTAATTTGAGTTTGCAAGTTTTCTTGATTTTGTTTTAAATGTTCCATAATTGAATTAATTCTTTCTCCATCTTCAGAGTCCAAATTTCCCGTAATAGATTTTACTATTGATCCAAGACCGTTAATTAACCCTCTCTTTGGTCTATCTAAGGTTGAATGAATATTAATGTTATCAAATTTATCATCTACACTATTCTTAGTGTACTCTATTATATTCACAATATTTTCTGTTTCAGTTAGAAAAAATGTATTATTAGACATATTATATTTAACGTGATTATATTGTATACTTAACTTATTATATTCTACTAATAGTGGACTTAAATTATAAAAATGAACGAAAGTATGACTGGATTTCTGCAGCTTGGCATATCCAAGATTTATGGGAAGTATTCCCAAGTTATGGGTAACATATTTTATTTTGATTGTTGCGTCTCCGACGGTGACGAACCTGAAATGAATTTATATGGAGTCTTTTTAGGACGTTTTATGTTTGGAAGATGAATATTTTCTGAAGTATTTTTGTGTCTAGCAGCGATTTTTGCTGTTTTTAGTCGGATATTTTTGCTTTTAATTTCTTCACTTTTATATTTATTTTTGGTTTTACCTTGTGACTGTTTATTACGTACACACACTTTAGTAGGTATTGTATCTGGCAATTCTTCACGGATTTTATTGGCTTTAGAGATTACTTTTGATTTATTTTCTTGTAATTTTTGATTTTAATTCGAGTATAAAATTTTCATTTTATCTTTATGATTTTGTATATAATTATTAACTACTTGTCCATCTAATTCTATATTGAAGGGTGTATTACTATCTATGTGTCCGGTAATTATTTCGTTAGGTTTCAATTTTGTTGCAGAATGAACACTATTATTATAGGCTAATAATGCATAAAGTATTTAATGAAATTGACTGTCTCGACCCTTACTTCGTGGAATATGCTCATATTAGTGTTTTTAAATGAAACTCAAGGTCTCTAGTTAATTCCACAATATAATACAAGTTATTGAAAATTCTAAAAAATTGACAATTGTTTCGATAAATCAATATCATCATAAAGTATTTAATTTTCAATAGTCTCATTTTTAAAATCTTTTTGATTATTCAAAAGTCGATGGGTTCAATAATCGTAGAGTGGAATCTTTCGGCAATTCCATTCGATTCTGGACGTTGAGAACTTATAAAATGAATTTTTATTTTATGCGTTTCTAATAATTCCTTTACAACAGAATTTTTCAACTCAGTTCCATTATCCGAAATTATTTGTTCTGGTATACAATGGTGTGTAAAAGATTTAATTAGACTATAAGCTACTTCTATTCCTTGTCTAGATTTTAATTCATACATTTGACCATATTTAGAAAATGAATCTATTATCGTAAGAAATTTACTATTTTCTAAGGTTATCGTGTCTAAATGCAAAATTTGGAAAGGTTTAGTCGCTGTAGGAGTAACATTTAAAAATGGTTTTATTGGTTTTCTATCATATTTGCTCAACTGGCAAACTTCGCATTCGTTCATATAAGTTTGTATAGATGCTCTTTGATTAGGCCAATAATACAAAGCTTTTAATTTATTTTCAGTTTCATCTAGACCTCTATGACTAGTCTCGTGGTAATTTTGAATAACTTCTTTAACTTCATTTAAAGGAACGTCTATTAATTTTTTATTACATTTAACAAAGTAAATTTGAGAATCTTGAAAGTGATTTTGTAGAATGACACTGAATTTTTCATAAATTGGGTCTTCGAAATAGATAAAATATTTAGTTTTAGGTACTATGTATTCTTTCACGAAATTAATCACATCTTGCTCAAAATTATTTTTAGATAATTGTACAATGATTCTTTGTTTATTTTCATACAGCTTTATAATAGTGGGTATGGCTGGTTCGAAATTTTTTTCTGAAAATTAATTGATTCTTACCAATATTTATCGCTGAATCTGAAATTAGTATACCGATTACAGGATTTTCTTCATTTGTATGAACTGTGATGTCTTCGTCATCATCCTCATTATTGTTACTTTCATTATCCGTTTCAACTATTAGAGATCTCTTATCATCGGGAGATGATGAGAGTTTTTTATTAAATTTGTCCATATAAACTAATAAATTTTTAGAACACTGGGGTTCTTGTAATTCAGTTTCATTAATATTTATTTGAATTCGGGACAAACAATCGCTATTGGTATTTAAAGCACCTTTTTTGTATACGATATCATAATCATATTCTTCAAGTTTCAAGCGCCATCTGACAAGCTTTGAACTTGGATCTTTAAGTGAGAATAACCATTGAAGTGGTTTATGGTCGGTAACTATTGTAAATTTTCTGCCAAAAAGATACGGGCGGAAGTATTTCGCTGCCCAAACTATGGCAAGAAGTTCTTTCTCGATTACAGAATAGTTGCATTCTGAATCATTTAAGGTTCTGCTGGCGTAAGCCACAGGTAAATCAGAGCCTATTTTGCCTTGACTTAAAACAGCACCTAAAGCATAATTGCTGGCGTCTGTGGTAAGGTTAAAGGGTTTTGTAAAATCTGGATACTGAAGTATTGGTTCATTTATCAACAGATTTTTACACATTTCAAAATATTCGACATAATCTGAATCATATACATTGATAATTGCATCTTTTTTCAATCGAATAGTTAATGGTTTAGTTAATTTTGAAAAACTTTTATAAATTTTCGGTAATAACCTAGGAGTCCTAAGAATCCTTTTAATTATTTTGAATTTTTTGGTATCGGATATTTTTGAATTGCTAAAATTTTATCTGGGTTCGGTTTTACACCTTCAGGCGTGACAATATGTCCTAGATATGCTACTTCTTTTCGCAAGAATTCGCATTTATCAATTGGTAATTTAAAATTAGAATATCTTAATCTGTTAAATACTTCTTTTAAATTTGTTAAGTGTTCTTGTAAGCTGGTACTGAACACAATTATATCATCAAGGTACATCAAACATTTCTCGTTCTGTATACCTCTTAGGATATTGTCCATGACCCTTTGAAAGGTTGCAGGAGTCCCTTCCAGACCCATGGGCATGCGCACATATTCATAGTGCCCATTTTCAATATTAAAGGCTGTTTTCGGAATATCCTCCTCAGCCATCTCGATCTGATGGATACCAGAAGCGAGAACTAATATTGTAAAATATTGACAACGTCCAAGTTTATCTAGTAACGTTGTAATATATGGCAATGGATATCGATCTCCAATTGTGATCTCATTCAGTTTTCGATAATCAACAACGAGTCGATACTTTGGCTTTTGAGAAGCATCTAGCTTCTTTGGAACTATCCAGATATTGCTCCATCACGGAGAGCTGGACGGCCTAATAATATTATCATTTAACATATTTTGAATTTGATTTTGAATTTCCGTTCCGTGAACCTCAGGGTATCTGTATGACTTTGAATAAATAGGTATTTCATTGGAAGTTTTAATATGATGTTTTATTTTACTTGTGAAGGTAAGCTGATTTCCTTCAACAAGAAAAATATCACTATACTCTTGAACTAATTTTAATACAGATTGTTTCTCTTCGGAATTCATATGTTCAGTTCTAACTTTCGAAACATCAAATTTAACATTTTCAAACATTCCGGGATTTCTAATTTCCTAATTCGAGTATATGGTATAATTACATTACCATTTTTTACATTTTCAATATTTAATTTAATTACTTGCTCACAACGTGGATGCACTACTATACAATTCATGGATCGATGCACTACTATACAATTCGTGGATCCAGTTTTAATGTCAAAGTAATTCATTTTAATTTGACTATAAGGAGTCATAAGCAAATTATTATTTAAGTCAATAATTGCATGAAGTATTTTTAAATTATCTAATCCTAACAAACAATCAAAATGATCGTGAAATTTGAAAACGCAATATTCTAAATTAAGCGGTTTCCTATAATTAAACATTTTTGGGACTGGAATAAAGGAGCAGAAATTTTGTTGGCTGCTACCAAAGGCAGATTTTACATGGAATGGTTTTTTGACATAAGATTTTTTGAAATATTTTTCAGCTACAGCTGGTGTCACAAAGGATCTCGTGCTACCAGTATCAATCAATCACACTTTCTAAATTATTTAATTTCAATAATTCGATAATGTTTGATTTGGTTCCGAGACTGGTGTCTCTAAAAAATTATCGGATTCATCATTAATACAATCGGAATCGTCTATATTATGGAGTTCTTCCGAGATAAAATTTCTAGGTTGATTAGGATTGTGTTGGAACCTATTTTGATAATTTTGGGGTTGGGGTCTTAGTGTGTTTCTGGTAAATATACTCATTGGAGTTGGATTTGAAAATCTTTGATTTGGATTAGGTTCAAACACGTTATGACCATTATTAGAAAAACTTGTATTATTCCTATTAGAAGAATTATAAGAAGTTGATGGACGATTTTGGGGGTTTGATGCGGGATTACGATTAGTGTGTTGATAATTCTGCATAGAATTTGGCTTAGGAGGTGGCTGCCTATATGCCACATTATTTTGGAAATTGGTTTTATTTTTATGCTAATAATTTTGCGTATTTAAATTTGAAAAAATATTTTTTGGTTGATTATTCTGGGTCATATAAACTTGAAAATCATTTGTAAGAACATTTAAAGCAATATTTAAATTTTCTGGATATTTCGTACGCATTAATGTACCTAAAGGTTCTTTTAAACCGCGTAGCAATACTCTGAGTGCCAAATTTTTAAAGTAATTTCCTAAAATTAAATGTTCATTCACATTAGAATGTGTGATGAGATAAGAAATTTGAAGATTTAATAAATGTTGAATTCTATTATAAAATTCGAAAGGCGTTTCATTACCTTGTTTCATTTCTGAAAGTTCTATATTTAATGGGTAAATATCTCTTCTATCAGCCTAAGTATTAAGAAGTGCATCTTTTAGGTTTTCCCAAGTTCTTATAGTACAAGAAGAAATGTTTATAGCTGCTTCACCTTTTATTTTTGCTAATATGCTGGACATCAAATATTAATTTTGAAAAATCCCCTACATCTACAGTATTATAAAACTTACTAATTTCTCCGTAATTTTAATAAACCTAGGAAGTAATGCATTGTTTCCATCAAATTCTGGTATCATATCCAGATATTCTTTTTTTAAAATAGGTAATTGTGGAGTAGCCATTTTATTAAAATTATTTATGGGAAAAAGTTTTGGTGATGCTAAAGTTAATTTTATTTTAGTGTTAAAAGAGTTTGAGCCTGAATTTGAATTATTTGAATCAGAATTTGAGTCAGAATCGTCAGATGTGTCAGAAAAATAATTAATATTCCCTCTATATGACATAAAAACACTTACAGTAATAGAAGGAAGATCCTTTCCATTGGCTCGGACTGCACAGGAACAACCAATCTCCTCTTGATTCTTCCGGTTTCTCGCACAACACAGATCTTCTAGTTGAGTTACTCAGTTCGCCCAACTACGAGTTCTAATAATTAAAATTCACTTGTTCGAATAGTCAATAAATCGTAGAAACGAACCGAATGTTATATCCTTTAACTTTCGATTGACTATCCTACTGACTGCGCCACTAAACTTTTAATTAACTGAAACCGTGTTTTTAAAAACTAACTTTATTTCTAAGACAAAACTAATACAACAATTTCAAATACAAGACTGATATTTTTATTATAAACATGAATGTAAATAACCTCGTAACAAACATAAACTAAGCAATTCTACAATAATATAAATACTTAATCAGCACAATATACTGTCCACGTCCACCTAAGGGCAATGGCGTAGGTGACATATATATATATATATATATATATATATATAACAACAAAGAGAATCATGGGTTATTAACGCAAAAAGAAAAGGGATACTCAAACACAGTGGTAACCGCGGACATGCATGTTTCTGGCTCATTTGCCGTCTTCAGCACGACATAACCAAATATGGATGTGAAATTTGGGAGCAAAGATGTTAATCGAAACATAGGAAAACACAATACAACGGATTTCAACATGTCCGCGGTTACCACCTCTGTTTCAGTAGGCCTTTTCTTTTTACGTGAATTACCCAAAAATCTCTTTATTGTTGTTGTTAACATATCACGCGATATTCCTACATCTTCTTTATATATATATATATATATATATATATATATATATATATATATATATATATATATATAAAAAAAAGAAGATGTAGGAATATCGCGTGATATGTTAACAACAACAACAAAGATATTCATGGATATTTCACGCAAAATAAAGGGCTACTGAAATAGAGTGGTAACCGTGGATATGCATGTTTCTGGCTCATTTTGCCTCATCAGCACGGCATAACCAAATAAGGATGTGAAATTTGGGAGCAAAGATGTTAATCGAAACATGGGAAAACACAAAATAACGGATTTCAGCAGGGAAACCAAACGCTCATTTGTGTCTTCAATTGGAAGATCCCGTTTGGTTTCCCTGCTGAAATCCGTTATTTTGTGTTTTCCCATGTTTCTATTAACATCTTTGCTCCCAAATTTCACATCCTTATTTGGTTATGCCGTGCTGATGAGGCAAAATGAGCCAGAAACATGCATGTCCACGGTTACCACTCTATTTCAGTAGCCCTTTATTTTGCTTGAATTACCCATGAATATCTTTATATATATATATATATATATATATATATATATATATATATATATGTTTTTAAATCAGAAAATCAATAAAGATGTTTCTGTGGTAATTATCGACCGTACTATTAATCTAAGCAAAAGGTGATGATTTTCAGGTATGAGGTCAGTATAAGAATTAAAACTCTATATTCCCATTCTCAATATTTCGCCATTGTTTAATAGCTTCATCAGGAGACAGGATTTTAAGAGTCAATAAAATTCGATGTACACCATGTCAAGGTGGTCTAGTTGTGGCTTGACATGGTGTACATCGAATTTTATTGACTCTTAAAATCTTGTCTCCTGATGAAGCTATTAAACAATGGCGAAATATTGAGAATGGGCATATAGAGTTTTAATTCTTATACTGACCGCATACCTGATAATCATCACCTTTTGCTTATATATATATATATATATATATATATATATAACAAAGAAAGATATAGGGAATATCGCGTGATATGTTAACAACAACAACAAAGAGATTCATGGGTAATTCACGCAAAATTAAGGGCTACTGAAACAGAGTGGTAACCGCGGACATGCATGTTTCTGGCTCCCTCTTTTTTCTCATACCAAAGATAGGACGTTGACTATGGACCGAAGTGACGTTGTTTATTCTGTGCCTTGCCGGGATTGTCAGGGATGTTACATTGGTCAGACTGCACAGTTATTGAAAAATAGAATCACTCAACATAGAAGCGATAGTCGCATCGAGAAGAATTCGTGTGCCTTATCGTTGCATTTCCAAAATTTAGATCATAATTTTGATTTTAATAGTGTGAGAATTTTGGAACAAGAAACGAATTACAAAAAACGTTTGTTCTTGGAGATGTGTCATATTTTTGATAATCACCAATCAATTAATTTTAAGACTGACATGAATCAACTTAGTAACATTTATTGCAACATTTTGAATTCCAGTAATAGGTACTAATTGTTTGGTGCTCGAATAATGTTTTTTACCTCTTTTTACGGCCATCGCCACTAATTAATCGTCAGACTAATATCTCACTTTTATAATTTTTGACAATTTGCACCCTCTCCACAAAAATGGAAAATTTAACATAAACTCTTTTTCGTTTCACGAAGTAATATATAAAACTGATTCTTTTGGATCTGTAAGACACCCTGAACAATATTCTATCATAAAATTGTCACTTGTATACACTCCGGGGGCTGTATCGTGCTAATAAACTGAAATTTCTCCAAAAATGACAAAAATTTGGAACTTCAAGTACCAAAGCACCCGTTGTAATGGCTCTGGTGAGCTGAAAATCAATAGGGATCATCTGGGGGATATCCTGAACAATAATCAATCATGAAATGATTGACTTCCTGCAGTTCGGAGACTGTATCGTGCTAACAAGACATGTTACGAAAAGTGGATGACGACAACAACGACGACGACATACACACAGGAATTTTTTTCTAAAAACCGTTTTTTCGTGTTGTTCTCGCTAAAAATCGAAAAAATAACTCAAACAATATCCAAAATTCCAACTTTTTTGGGGTAAACCAATACTTTTCTCGCGTATTAAATAGAGTTGGGCGGAAAACTAATAAATGAATTTAATGTATTGATAGTGTACAAGGTTTTTCATTATATATGGACCCTTCCATATCTCACTTATTATTTGGTACAATTAAAAATGTCTCAAATAAGAGTTGAATGGTTATTAAAGTAGTTTTTAAAATCCAACAAAAATATTATACAGAATGTCCCAAAAAAGAGGGTCAGAGCCCAAGTGTTCTTTCTTAAATGGGACACCCTATATATTTTTAAACTGTTCACTTCAATCCGAGTTCAACGATATATAATTGTTATAGTCTAACCTTAACAGTTCAGAAAATATATACGACACAGTAAGATGTAGTAATCTATCGATTGGAATTCAGTAAATTTGTTTACAAAATAAAGTAATCTCAAATTAAGTAAGCACAAATGAAACTATAAATATTCTTCAAAATGACCCCCCATATTGTCAATGCATAGTTGGTATCTTTGGCGTAAATTCTCTGAACATTTAGAAATAATATCAGCATGATTATTTAAGTTATTAATTTCGCATTGAATCTTTTCCTGAATTATCTCAAGATTGTTATTTTCGCCAAAGTTAACTATATCGTTCAGCATCCCCCACAAAAAAGAATCTAAGGGAGTTAGGTCGGGGCTATTAGGAGGCCATAGAATTGTTTCATTATTTCCGATCCACTCTGGAAACTGATTGTTGAGATGTTCTTTCACCTCTAATACATTATGGGGTGATGCCCCGTCTTGGTGCCAGATCATAGTATTTAATTGGTCAGCTGTAAATTAATTTTCTAGTATTTCACTTATTTTGGGTATTATGCAGTTTAGGTAAGTTTTTCCTGTTAACTTATAATTGAAAAATATTGGCCCAACCACTTTACTCTGGAAAATTCCACACCAAACTTTAATTAATTTCCGTCGAGATTTCTTTATTTGTTGCACTTTCCGCTGTCTATGATTTTTATTTTCCCATGAACGTCTATTTTTTCTATTAAACACGCCAGCTGTAGAAAAACTGGATTCATCTGTCCAACAGATTTTCTGAAGGATATCTGGAGTTTCATTCAAGCGACGAAGCATTTCCTGACAAAATATTAACCGTTTCCGTTTGTGCAGTTCAGTAAGAGCCTGCACGGGAAGTATCTTATATGGTTTATAATTGTGTCTTTTCAGAGTCCTAAAAATTTTCATAGTATCTTTTTGTAATATATTGGAGCTGGTTACTAACGAGTCTTCAGAGTTTTCTACAAAAAAGTAGTAGCGCAAAAATTATTCCTTCTTATTCAACTACCATAAAATCCAAAGAAATATATATTTTTTTACCTTCAAAATGCAGAAGTGTATCTAAATCATCCTCCTCATTACGTTACACATGTTCCTTTTTTCCTAGAAAAGTTCTTAGTTGTCATTACATGCTGGTATATTCTGTTGAACGTATTTTTGCTGGGCGCAGGCCGATTTGGAAATAATTCCATAAATTCTCTCCTTGCATCTAATTTGTCATTATTATTTTTTACAAATAGAGAAAATATTTCCATCTTTCCATCATCTGTATACCGCATTTTCCAAACTATCAAATACAATGTTTTATAATGGTGTAAATAACTACTTGTCAAATATGACAATGCTTTCATTGTCCGTTGTTTATAGTTGGTTCTCATCCCACAAAAAACGATTTTTAAATGAATATATTTTCTGAACTGTTGAGGTTAGACTATAACAATTATATATTGCTGAATTCGGATTGAAGTGAACAGTTTAAAAATATAAAAATATATAGGGTGTCCCATTCAAGAAAGAATACTTTGGCTCTGACCCTCTTTTCTGGGACATCCTGTATACTATTTTTGTTGAATTTTAAAAACTACATTAATAACCCTTTAACTCTTATTTGAAACATTGTTATCTGCATCAAATAATAAGTGAGATATAGAAGGGTCCATATATAATGAAAAACCCTGTACACATTAAATCGGTTACTGTTAACAAATTAACGATTTAATTATGCGATAGATTTCTCGGTCGAACTATTCTACAGTGCGGACGTATCGATTTGAGTTCTCTTGCGATAAGTAATTTACTTACCTAGCAGTTTCCTATTATTATTTTTTCTGTGTTGTATATAATTAGTATAGCAACGATACTGTAAGTAGCGTTTATCTATTTATTTGTTTTACCCCGGCTCTGAAGCCCAGATGTCCGGTGGCCAATATGAAAAAGGGGGCAAGGACCCACCTCTGCGATCAACGAGAAGAAATTGTCCTAATGTGTATGTGGAAGAAATTACATTTTCTGGAGATATTGATATGAATCATCAAAATAACCAAAATACGATGGATTTAACAATTATTAATATTTCAAACGAAACGGTGAACAAAAACAATGATGATACGGAGTCAGTAAAAATTTAATAATAGGTTCGAATATATCAAGTAATGTAAACAGTGGTCGTAGGCCAGTTAATACAGACAATAGATTTGTACCGACCGATTTAGGTCCATACTTTATTTTTGTAGAGCATTTAGAACTAAATATTGGTCGTTTACATCCGATGAAATTAGGTGAAAAGTTGTTAGCGCTATCAAATTATGAAAATAATATTACTGAAATAACTAGTGTTGGAAAAAGTAAACATTGAAGTAGATTCGAGTAACTATGCTAATAAATTAGTAGAAGAACCATTTTTCGAGAAAAATAACCTGATTGCATACATTCCAAATTATTTAACCGAAAAACGTGGCATAGTAAGAGGTGTTCACACATCTCTGAGCGAAAATACTCTTTTAAATATTATAAAATCGAATGTTTCAATTAAAAAGGTACAACGTTTGAATAGAACAGTGGAGAAAGATGGCGTTATACAGCGTGTTCTTAGACAGATGATAATTGTAACTTTTGTTGGCAAATTAATCCCACAATTTATTTACAATAATAAAGTTAGGTGCTCTGTCGATACCTATGTTAGTCCGATCATGCAATGTTATCATTGTCTTAGGTACGGTCATACATCGTCTCAGTGCAAAGGTAAGAAAAGGTGTAAAAATTGCGGATCAGATGAACAAACTGATAATTGTCCGAATAGCTGTAGTAGATACTGTGTTCACTGTCAAACTAGCAACCATTCTTTTTCATTCAAGGAATGCCCAGTATATATAAAACAAAGGAAAACTAATGAAGCTATAGCTAATTTGAATATATCATTTAAAGAGGCTGAAAAAGTAGTCGATAATCCCAGCTACACCAGCATTATCCAAAAAAATAGGTTTGCTTCACTAGCTAATTCAGAAGTTGATTTTCCCACTCTAAAACCTTCCAGTTATCGAAATCGTTACTCTAGCAATCCTCTAAAAGGAAATAGTCCAACCTCACCTACTCCGGAAATTAGCTCAAATCCTCGTAAAAAGAGAAAAAGTAATAATACTCTATCTGACTTCCCTCCCAGTCGTAGGGAATACAATACCAGCTTTTGTGCAGGTCCTGTATTCCAGTTTAGTCAAAAGAATACTGAAAGTGATTTTGATAAATTTGCTCTAAAATAAAAACCAAGCTTGAAAATTTTATACGAGATATGCCTCAATCTTCTTCATGTGCAATCAATAATAAGTTAATATTTAACGAAAATGATATTGATAGTAAAATTAAAAATATTGTCGATAGTTTATTCAACTAACCATGGTCAATACTAGCTTGAAAATAGTTCAGTGGAATGCCAGATCTTTAAACTGCAATAAATTTTCCTTAACACAACTTAATGTTGAAGACAATTTTGATATTGCTCTGATATCCGAAACCTGGTAAAAACCAGCGGATGTCAAAAGGTTTCAAAATTTTAATATAATAACAAAAGATAGAAACAAAGGACATGGTGGTGTGGCTATATTCATATCAAACTCAATTAAATATGAAATTATTGAATTGTGTAAAATAGAAGTATGTGGTATTAACATTACTAGTGGTGATGCAAAATTGACAATTATAAGTTTGTACAAACCTTCGAACACTAAAGCAACTGTACAAGATTATATCAATTTATTTAACCAGATTAAGCACGAGTGTATCATCGGTGGTGATTTTAACGCTCATCACGGAATCTGGGGTTCGGAGACGTGCTCGATAGATGGTAATATACTAGTTGAAGCGTTAGATTATTTTCCTGCTTTAGCTGTAGCTAATGACGGTTGTGCCACAAGAATTTCTTCTCCAGGACAAGCTAAATCTGCTGTATATCTGACTATTTTATCTTCAAAATTGTGTTCTTCATTTACGTGGTCCGTTTTATCGGACACATATGGTTCTGATCACTTCCCTATTAGGATTGTGATCAACGATATCCAAAAGGAAATTTTTTCGGTTAAGTGTACTTCTAAATGGTCAATGTCTAACGCTAATTGGAAGTTATATCAAACCTCTATCATTGAATCATTCCAATCCGTCCCTATTTGTAACGATTACAACGCCTTGATATCTTTTCTCACTGATACAATAACGGCAGCTGCAAATAAGTCTTGTGAGGTAATAAAATCAACTACTCATAATCCGACTGAATACATTCCCTGGTGGGATCAAGAATGCCTCGCAGCGACAAATTCTAGGAAAAATGCGTTAAAAGCTTACAGAACAAGCTTAATCCCTTCTAACTTCATTGAATATAGAAGATTAGATGCTATGTGTAAAAGGTTATTCAAAACCAAATCAAGAACAAATTGGGCCAAATTTTGCTCCTCACTTAACAGACAAACTCATCCAAGCGATATATGGAGAAGGGTTAATAACGTTCAAAGTGTTAAAAAATCTTGTATAGTCAACGAAACATTAATTGAAAACTTGCTTCAAAAAATTTCACCCGACCACGTCCATTATCCAATAGACTGGCCTATTAATTCTCCAGAACATCATTGTTTACTAGCACCGATAAACATCAATGAAATAAAAACAAGTATTAAAACTGACGGAATTAATTACCTTATGCTAAGAAACATGCCGGACGTAACGTTACAGTTCTTATGCAAAATCTATAATAATATCTTGATGAAAGGAGACAATTGCGACTCTTTAAAACAATGTCTTATCGTTCCAATTCCGAAGTTAAATGATTCAACTGCCCTCAGACCCATTGCCCTTATGTCTTGTTTATTAAAAACATTTGAAAGGATTATGAAAATTGGACTGGAATGGTGGTGTGAAAGCAATAATGTTTTTCCAGACACACAGTTTGGTTTTCGTAGGAAAAGAGGCACAGTAGACTACATTGCATATCTAATCACAGATATTCAATCGACGTTTACCGAAAACAATTATCTTGCTGCATTATTTTTGGACATTACCGGTGCTTACGAGAATGTTCAACTGCATTCTCTTTTTAATAAATTAATTCAAATTGGTATTCCATCCAGATGCGTGTATGTCTTGGTTGAACTATTCATGAATAGACAAATATTTATTCGGTGCAACAACAAAATTCTTGGCCCACGACTTGTTTTCAAAGGTTTTCCGCAGGAATCAGTTCTAAGCCCGCTACTCTTCAACCTATATACCTTAAGCGTACATGTTATGGATATAGAGTGCAACATATTGCAATATGCAGACGATTTCTGTTTATATGTAAAGGAAAAGACTTATCAACAGTGCATTGAAACTCTAAAAGTCATTATGCAACATTGTAATAAATGTTTCTCAGATCTAAGTCTACACCTATCACCTAATAAATCCTGTGTTGTATTCTTCACACGACATCGTCTACCAGCTGTTTCCAACCTGCAACTCACTAATATGACGATATCAGTTAATAAAAATTATACTTACTTAGGTATCACACTGGATTCGAAACTAACTTGGAATGATCACATAAACCAATGTATTGTCAAATGTGAAAAAAGTTTAAATATGCTGATAGTTGTTAATCGTTACGATTGTGGCGCTGACCCCAAAACCAATCTTATGTTCTACAGGGCCTATACGAGATCCATCTTGGATTATGGAAGTTTCTTATATGGCTCAGCCACAAAATCTCGCTTAATCAAATTAGATAGAATACAATTCAAGGCTTTACGATTGGTTTAAGGTGCTCTCAAATCCACACCTACTAACACACTGTTGGCTGAATGTGGTGAACCTCCTTTACATCTGAGGCGCTTATTTCTTGCAGAAAAATTTATTCTCAAATGTACATCCAATAACCAAAAAGTACTTCTACTGAAGATAGGTCAATTATCAGTCAGCAACCTAACAGAAAAATGGTGGCTAAATAAAAATTCTCCAATTTTAGCTATTGCATATCCCAATACATCACACCTGTCAATTAATAGAGACGAACAAAGTGCTTATTCAGTGCCTTATGACATCTTTTTTTTCGTATACAGTAGTTATACCTAATTACGACGTACCAAGTAGCTATTGCACAACTATGGAAGAATACTTTGGAAAGCTGGGTAATCTCTGCAAAATATTTACAGACGGGTCCAAATCTTCTTTAGGTGTGGGATGTGCTGTATACATATCTAAGGAGGAAACAACACTACAATATAAATTAAATTGTCATTGCTCAATCTTTACTGCAGAGCTATTGGCCATATATTATGCACTATATTGGGCTTTATACAGTAATCTCCGATATCAAAACTTTCTCATCCTTTCGGATTACCAGTCAGCTTTAACAGCCATTAAAAACTCTGCAAGAAGTATATATCGCAATAATATAATCTTAAAAATATTATGCATTTTAGTTAAATTAAGACAATTTAAACAAGTCTGTAACGTTTATGTGGGTCAAAGGCCACTTTCAAATATCTGGAAACGAAAAAGTTGATCAACTAGCGAAAGCCGCAGCTCTTTCCGGATCGGAAGATCTTTGTTTACCATGGAGTGACGTCATTTAATCAAGAAAGGAGAGTATGAGACACAATTGGGAAATAGAACGGTCACAATTCTGCAACAGAAGCAATAACTCGTACTGCAAAATACACCCCACTCTTCCATCCCCAAGACTTGAGGAGCATAGTCATCCTATAAGAAAGATTAACGCTATGTACTTCAGATGTCTCGTTAGTCATGCAACAGTACGCACATACCTTTATAAAATTAAAATGAGCGACTCCGAATTGTGTGATTGTAATCAAAGTTATGATGATATTAATCATTGGATGTTTAGCTGTCAACATAATAGTCAAGCTACAAGATATCTGATGGAAACTCTGTCTAAAGAAAATGTTCCTCTCCCACAAAGTCAAGTTTCTCTGTTATTTCTCAGTCGGCGACATACTATGGTTCGCCCTATATTATGGGTATTTCTTAAACGTACCAAAAGAAAAATATAGAAATCAGTACAACTGTATTTTAGATGTAGAATGGATACCTATTGTCTTTCCTTTGTAACAATGATATACCCCCTTACCGTTGCCTTTATTGTGTGTTGTAAATAAAGTCGCTATGACGGGCACCTTAGCGTGAAACGAGTGTACATGTCTGTTATCATTTCTTCTTCGTTTTCTACGAATTCTGTTGTATAGGGCAATGAATGATGTGTGACTTGGATATGAGTAAATATGTTTGCTGCGACATGTCCTTTTTTTCCCTTTTTATGTCATATTACTTATTTACTTATTTCGTGGCTGAATGGGATCCAACTCCCAAAGCCAATAAACGAGAAAAAAAATTATGCGATACCTACTGAGAAATTCAAATCATGAATTTGTCAAAATTATCCCAAAAAATTTGCTAAATTTTCCCAGGGGACTTGTATAATTAGTAATGTCTGTTGTATAAGTGTGTAATGATGAAGAATAATCTCTAATTTTTTGTTCAATTTTCATGTGCACATTACGATGAGTACAATTATAGAGTTTCGTTTTAATTCCGTAATTGAACATTTTAACTACAGTTTGAATTAAAGGTAATTTTCAGTGTTGAATTATTGTAATTTTACGTAACCTTGATACTAGATAGATGGAAATTGGACATTGTATTTTTTCGGATATATTTTAAGTAAATTATTTATATTGGAAATTAAATTTTTTCACCAAATCTGTTCTAATCAATAACCTTGCTCACAATAAACATAAAAAAATATTTTTATCCACAATCAATCTATTATTATGTCATAATTCACCCACCTGGTGCCCTTTAATGTAGACTATACAATTTCAGTGTATTATAACTCATAAATCACGCCACAAAACACTCTCATATTGAATTTATTTGTATGTTAAGATTTACATCAATATTCGTGCTAATAGACAAAACCTTGTTTTTTCTATTGTTTCAACCATGGCTGGAATTGAAGTTTTACAAAAAATTCTATTGCAACTTGCTTGGCAGTCTCTTTCTAAATCATTTCCGCTATTTTCAATTTATAGTATAGTCAACAAGTGATTTTTGGGTCAAACTTTTTTCTCCGCCTCCGAAAATTTTCAACAACTCACCATTTGTACGGAATAGCGTGTAGATGATTTTTGAAAAATTTCAAGGGCCGCTTGCAAAAACTGCAAAAGTGATAAACAACTAACTGAAAAAAATGAGGTTTGGTTTTATACAGATATCTCAAAAACTATTTGATATTTAAATTATAAAATAGGAGGAAATTTACCAAAAAAAGTTTTACCTCCGTAACCGTAGGACCGATACTTATAATTTTCCCAGAGGATTGATAGTACAGCCGAAAACGGAGACTCTGGCTTGCATTAGATCCGCCCATTTTAAATCTTTAATGCATAAATATAGTCTATATAGAAAGGACAAGGAGTAATAAAACATTCACAGTAGATTTTATAGACGTACCAAAATATATTTTAAGAGGGTATACCGTAAGGTACATTTTGTATTGAACGAATGAGTTGCAGCTATGCTAAAGAATATACGATTTAGGTCAGAGGTAACGGGATGTACTAATTTTAATAAAAAAAAGTGATAGAGGTAGAGGTCATTCGGAAGCAAAAAATGTAGTTCATTATAAAAAAATTCTACAACTTCCTCAGGACTAAGATACATAATACCGAAATGTACTTTTAAGTATTCGCCAATTACAGAACCTTTCTGTCTGTACTCTTGTACCAAATGAAACTCCTGAATCTTACGAAACCAAGCTTGACAGAGATGAAATTTACAACCAAAAAGAATTTGATCTCTGCCAAAACATTCATATATAGCGTTATGAATGCTTAGTTCAAAATCTACTACGACTTCTTTAGGTTGAAAATTTAAGCCTACTTCTTTACATTTTTGTCTTAAAATTAAAAACAAATTTGAATATGTTTGACTTGATTTGTCCGGCAGCAAACAAAAAACAAGAGGTACGTAATAGCCGTTTTTAAAACCATGAATGGTAAACATTTGGTAAAAAAAGTTGAACAGTATTTAAAAGTCCCATCCATCAAAATACAATCTGAATTACATAAAAAATTAAGGTTGGAAAAACAGGAGAACACAATAATTTTAAATACCTGGTCTGCTGTTAATAGAAATTCCTCTTCTCGGTTCGTTCGTAATTGTAATTCACGAACACTATTAAATACTTCTTCCTGATTTTTAGGCAATAGTGTAAGTGCATCAACATCCTTCCCCTAATCCCCTAAATATCGATCAAAACAATCAAGATTTCTTCAAAATATTTAATTCAAGAGATCTTTGAAACCTTTCAGAAATATACATAATTCTATGGGCCTCCGATTTTATCTATTATAAACCCTAATGACTCTAATAGGATTAAACTAAATGGTTGCGGCACAGTTCGAACATTTCAGTAATCCTCAAATTGATACAAGTCAGGTAAAATTTTATTTTGTGGCAGAGTTCGGATATGCCCGTTTATTCATAATATTTTTTATTTGTATTACTCCTATATGTAGTGTTTGGGGAATTTTTCTCAGAAATTTTAAATGGCAAGTGGCCTACTGTAATCGGCTTAATACGATTACACCTATTAACAGATTATTCGATTATTGAGAGGGATTTTCCAAACAACCCAGTTTTCTTAGAAACATTATCGGGAATATTATTTTAAAAGAAAGTAGGTACATTAAATCAGTACTAAGTATTAGTTCTTTGAGTAAAGTTGTATAAAGTTGTATGGTTGTCATAATATTGTAAACAGTTGGAATATATTTAAAACATTTGTTGAATGTTAATTGTGCAAGTACCAAACAATGTCGATAAGCCAAGGACCATCTAAACGACCAAAAACAGGTCTATTATCCTTAAATGAAAAAACTCTGATATTGAATTGTTATATATCATTGAAAAACAAGGATCCAAGTGCAAGTGTTGATGATATTGTGGAATTAACGGCTGCTATGTTGTGTGTTGCTAAATCAACAATTTATAGATTACTAAAAGAAAGCAAGAATGGAACTCTTCAACCCCCTAAAACTCCTTCAGGCCGAAAACCAATTGAGATCGATGAGTCATTAAAACAAAGACTAAGGCGTAATGTCCATGGATTTTACTTACGAAAGGAAATTCCAACACTTGACAAAATTATGACATCAGTGCAAGAAGATACGGACTATCCAAAATTCTCCAGAATGACATTATGCAAACTTTTGAAAGATGTGGGTTTCAGATATACAAAACATAATAGAAAATCTCTCTCGATAGATGAACCGGAAATAGTTTTTTGGAGAAGAGACTATTTAAGAAGCATTCGACATGCCAGAGAACAAAATTTGAAAATCTTCTACTTAGACGAAACATGGATTAATGCTGAATATACAGTTTCCAAATCTTGGCAAGATGAAAACATTAAAAGCGGAAGGCAGACATTCGTGGAAGGTTTGTCGTTAGGTTTGCAGCCACCATATGGAAAAGGAAAAAGACTTATCATTGTCCATGTTGGAAGTTCTGAAGGTTTTGTTGATGGTGGATTATTAACTTTTATTTAAAAACGCACGGGGGACTATCACGAAGATATGAATGGGGATGTCTTCGAGGAATGGTTTGTTCAAATGTTGGATCTGATTCCAAAAGGGGCTGTTATTGTTATGGACAACGCAAGTTACCATTCACGGTTACGAGAAGCATTGCCCACAAGTCGATGGCGTAAAGCAGAGCTTTTGGAGTGGCTTATTTCGAAAAATATTAAGTTTCCAAAAGATCCACTAAGGAAAGAACTTTACAGAATTGCAAAAATGAACAAGAATAAATACAAAACCTACATTGTAGAAGAAATGGCTTCTTCTCGTGGTATATCAGTTCTTCGACTTCCCCCTTATCATTGTTCACTATTAATACTATTGTATTAAAAGTGCTTATAAGATAATCGTGGAAATTAAAATGTTATTAAAAATTACCCTATTGTTTTCAGTTACATTTGAACATTCCAAAATATAAATTGTAATATAAAAAACGCTTATAAGATATAAAAGCGCTTATAAGATAATCGTGGAAATTGAAATGTTATTAAAAATTCCCCTATTGTTTTCAGTTACATTTGAACATTTCAAAATACAAATTGAAATAAAAAACGCTTATAAGATAATTGTGATTGAAAAAATTCTTAAAATCACTTCATTCAAATTGAAAAAATGCAATATAATGAATAAATGCGAAAAATAGTAATAGAAAATCGCAGAAATTAAAGTGCTATTAAAAATTTCCCTATTGTTTTCAGATACATTTGAACATTTCAAAATATAAATTGTAATAAAAAACGTTACATTTGAACACTTCAAAATATAAATTGTAATAAAAACGCTTATAAGATAATTGTGATTGAAAAAATTCTTAAAAATCACTTCATTCAAAATGAAAAATGCAATAAAATGATTAAATGTGAAAAAATAGTAATATAAAAATACTTTCACGTTGTTCGGGAGATAGAACTCTACGTAAAAGTTGCATTACTTTTTTTTCTAAAAAGAAAAAACATAATTATTTGTTAGAGTTGAAAAAAGAAAAAACATAATTATTTCTTAGAGTCGAAAAAAAGCTACTCACCGGTATTATCCATGATGTAAAAACTGTTTACCTATTATACAATGTTCTACTTTTTATAGTTGCAATTATAAACCAGAAATCATGACATTCCAATCTAATCTCATTTTGAAACAAGTTCCCTATTGTCTGAATAAATGATTTGGCTGTACGTGCTTCCTAAGTAAAGAAATAAAGTATAAATATCACCTACTAAGCGAATTTAATATAATGTGAGATTTTTGTTTCGTTTTAAATTATAACAACTGATTTCAACTAACAATTATAAACCAGAAATCATGACATTCCATTCTATCCATATTTTTTAAACAAGTTCCCTATTGTCTGAATAAATGATTTGGCTGTACGTGCTTTTCTAACTATAGAATTGCACACGACCCCACAAAAATGACGCTCTCTGAATTATCAAGTACCATAGAAATAATCTTCAACCGCAATGACTAAATAATTAACGATTTTTTCAATAACCGACTCTCCATGAATTTAAAATCTTGTATAAAATCATATGGAATTTCCCATCTCTTATCAACAAGGGCGTTGGCTGGTAGATGAAAAAATTATCAATATGTTACATCATTAATAGGATTTCCCAATGCAAAAAGTAAGAATCTGAATTTTACCAAATAGAAACATTGATTATCTATAGAAACGAAATGTGTATTATATTTCCTTATTTCCCATAAAATAATATATAACCGAAAATCAGTGTGTAGAATCTGAATTTTTCAATAACTAACTCTTACTTCATGAATTTAAAATCTTGTATAAAATCATATGGAATTTCCCAGCTCTTATCAACAAGGGTGTTGGCTGGTAAATGAAAAAAGTAATTTTCGAAGGTAATGGTAATGGTCCCTCACTGAATTTACTCTACCATGAGGGTCATTACAATGTAATAACCTCCTTAACTGCAGCTTTCTGCTGTGGATACTATTGTGAGGCATGCCATATACCTTACAATGATAAAAACGAGCATAGATGTGGTGGAACATGTTTTGCGTGTAGGAGATCACCAGCGTGCCCAAAAGACGTGGTAAAACGTGGATGTAATGAATGCAGGAGAGACTTTTACGGTGATGAGTGTTTTAATGCACACCTGAACATAGTCTGTAGTAAAATAAAAGATGTGATGGTTGTTTTAAGATATACGCCGATAACAAACACGTATGCGGGGAGGTTTACTGTAAAATTTGTAAATCCAAACAGCTAGAGGGTCATCTATGTTATATGCAACCTGATAGAAAATCCCTCAAAATTAAAGACTTTTTGTTTATTTTCTATGACTTGGAAACAACACAAGAAAACGCATTAACTGATGGAATTTTCCAGCAAGAACCCAATTTATGTGTTTATTCAAAAGTATATCATAGATGTATAAATGAAAGTAAATTAGTATTTTGTCAGAGTTGTGAATTCAGGGAACAGATATTAAGAGATAATGTAATAGCAAAATTCATGGAGGATGTACTAACGCAAAGAAAAAAAAATTAAAGAAGTAGTTGTTATCGCCCACAATGGTAGAGGTTTCGACCATCAATTTGTTTTGAATTACATTTTGACTAAAAACTGTTTATTTTCTATGACTTGGAAACAACACAAGAAAACGCATTAACTGATGGAATTTTCCAGCAAGAACCCAATTTATGTGTTTATTCAAAAGTATGTCATAGATGTATAAATGAAAGTAAATTAGTATTTTGTCAGAGTTGTGAATTCAGGGAACAGATAATGTAATAGCAAAATTCATGGAGGATGTACTAACGCAAAGAAAACAAATTTAAAGAAGTAGTTGTTATCGCCCACAATGGTAGAGGTTTCGACCATCAATTTGTTTTGAATTACATTTTGACTAAAACTGATTTGAAACCTGATCTGATTATGCGTGTTACGAAACTGATTCTAATGACGGTGAGAAACGTTAAATTTCTGGATTCGCTCAACTACTTTCCGATACCTCTGTCTTCTCTACCGAAAGCTTTTGGATTCTCAGAGCTGAAGAAAGGATATTTTCCACATCTCTTCAACAAAATGGAAAAATCAAAAGTATATTGGGCCATTACCTACTTTGGAATTTTACGATACGGATAATTTAAAAGAAGACGCACGTGATAGATTAATTAAATGGTACAACGAGAGAAGCGCTGAAATTTTCGACTTTCAAAAGGAAATTGTGGAATATTGCGTTTCGGATGTACAGATTTTAACACAGGCCTGTCTCAAATTTCGTCAGCAACTTATGGACACGTCAAACGTCTGTCCCTTCACTGATGCAAGCACCATAGCCTCTGTGTGTAACAAGGTCTTTCGGCGAAACTTTCTGAAATCAATCACAATTGGAATAATTCCTAAAGGCGGATATAGATTAAAAGACAGCCAATCGAAAATAGCTCTACAGTGGTTAGTATGGGAAGAAAAGCAGAGAAATATCAACATTCACCACGCCGCCAAGGGTTCAGAAGCTGTTGTAGTAGGTGTAAAGGTGGATGGCTTATTTGAAAATCAAGTGTTTGAATTTCATGGCTGTTATTATCATGGTTGCCCTACATGTTTTAAGTACGACAGAGAAAATCCGTTAGATGCTGACCCGGCTGATTGTATGGAAAACCGATACGACAGAACCCTAAAAGAATAAAACATTTAGAGAGTAAAGGTTTTGAAGTTATACAGATGTGGGAGTGTGATTTTCGTAAAAATATAACCCCCGAAATTAAAAAATTTACAGAAAATCACCCTTATGTGAAACAACTACCGGCCAGCCCTAGACATTCGTTATATGGGGCAGAACAGGAAATACTGTTGAGTATTATAAAACAAAAGAAAACGAGAAAATTAAATATGTCGACGTTTGCTCTCTCTACCCTTGGGTGTGTAAATTCGGCAAATTTCCTATTGGTCACCCTAAGAGAATTTACGTAGGAGAAGAATGTATGTTAGCAGACATTTTCCAAATGTCGGGTATAATAAAATGTAAAATATTACCGCCTACAAATTTGTATCATCCTGTACTTCCGACTAAAATGAATAAAAAAATGTATGTTTGTTTTGTGTCGTAAATGCGGTGAAGATTTTATTCAGGGTAATTATAATCACAATGATGATGAAAGAAGTTTAGAAGGTACTTGGGTGATTGAAGAAGTTGAATTGGATTGCGAGGGTTCTATAAAGAATACTTTTTGTTCTTTTCACGTGACATTTTCATTCTTTTTATAGAAAGTATTTTACAAAAATAAAAAAAACAATCGAAGCAATGTATTTCCTATTCAATTTTTGTGTGCTTCGTCTGGAGGCAATGAGTTTAACAAATGAGTGTTTTCTCGGATTTAACTTTGGTAAGTACCTTGCGATGGCTATGGATATGAAGAATACTCTTTCATATAAGAAGCTATGAATAATTATGTACACCTCAAAAATCTAAAATGATTTTTACTCTTTCATTAAGAATAGTATTTCAGATTAAAAGCCTTGAAAAATCAACGTCAACAAATGTGAATCATTCGTTATTACCTAATTTCGTCACGTGTCCGTTATCATTCAGCAGAAGCGTGTTATCATCAATTTCAGTCGTTAACTTCATTATCAAATCTACAAATTTTTTCATTACGATAACCGTTCACACTTTTTAGTGAAAGTAGTCTTTATATAGTAACTAGTATTTGTTACGTCAAGAGGTCAAAAAATTCTACGTTTTAACAGTATTTCATATTTGAATAAAGTTATTCGATAAACACTTTTAAAAATTTAGCTTTTAAGAATGGTTTTAGCGTACGTCAGCAAATTGCAAAGGTTTAAATTAATATATATATATATATATATATATATATATATATATATATATATATATATATTTAGCGTAGATTGAAATACATGCAAAAAAGTTTTCGTTTGATAAGTTAAAAACGATGATAATACTCACACTTCCTTCTTTTTCAAAGTTGATATAATTATACGGAAATTATACAAGGTGATGAAACGAGAACAATTGAATATGTGGTGTAAATTCTAAATGGTTATTTATAATTATATAACTGATAACTATAGGTAGGATAGTAATAGTTGAATAAAATTTATCTATATTAGTGGTAGGAAGGATGGGGCCCTAGAAATATCAACTGAAATTTTTTTCTTAAAGTGTATTTCATATAGCATTGTCATACTGTAACGGTGATAATCCAGCGGGGTATTTATATAGTATGGCTATGAGAAAAATACCAAGTTAGGTTAGTTTTTTGCCATTTTGTCTTTACACGATACGAATGCTCGCTATGGTCATTTTCCCCTACAGTACATCGAGGACGTTCTAATAGTTGAATAGTAGCAGGATTTGGAGTGCCATCTACAGGTAAATTGAATTTCTCTTGAAAGTCTTTTAAAATCGATGCCATATCTGTGATATCATGTTCTGACTTGTTAACATATCCAAATCTTTCAATATATTCCACAGCATAATTCAGATCAATTTTCTCAGGTGCAACTAAAGGTAGAATTAGTAAGAGAATCATCCTTCACTTTCGACGTTAGCTTTAATACTGATTCTTCATCAGAAAGTTGTTATGGTAATATACAATCCATCGATTAGGTATTTAAAATGAAACAGAGAATATTTCAAAATTTTATAAGGTTAAATCATTGATTACATTGATTTTGTAATAATACAGATACTCTCTAAGTGCTTTCCCTACTAAACTGTTTTCATAACAAATATCACAAACTGCATACATTAAATCTATACAATTAGAAAAGTCACACATTGGATTAGGTATAAATGACTTCAATGAATTAATAATATTATAATAAAAATCACAAAAGTTAACATTTTTTAAAATTGAAATGTGGTGTTGAAGCAAATTCTCATGAAGGCGTAGAATTTCCACAACTTCTTCTTCATCGAGGAAAAATGTAACATAATGTTGACGAACTTCCACAAATTTCTGATTATCATAAATGACTTTAGTTATTTGACAAAAATCTTGATAAAACATGATGGGGCTGACGACAGGACTTTTCTCACCATCTGGAGGATTGAAATACTCGTTACTTTTATGAAGCACCTCTATGATCTCATCCCATTCTATAGTATTGAAGGACATTTTATTAGGTTCCATAGTTTCGATAAATGATGATAAAATGATGGCAGGTGCAAAAGTTCTGGCAGGGCTAGGTCATTGGCACGGAAAAATTATTACAAATATTTACATGATATGAAATAACAACTATTACTAATTTTTAAATTAGATTTTATGGTAGAGATGCGTAGCTTTCAGAAACTGTAAGACTTTCTTGATCTTGGTGGGACAGTGGAGCATTTCCTTGAGGTTAGGCCTTAGGTCGAATCGTTTATATGTAGCGGAAAATTGTTTGCAGTCAGTAAGTAAGTGCTTAACGGTCAGTATAGTACTACAGCTATGGCAAACAGGACGATTTCCTGAAGACATCAGATGACCGTGTGTGAGTTTGGTGTGGCTGATTCGAATTCTTCTGATTATAGCGGCCTCTCTCCTTGTTAAAAAGCTAAGGGAGAGAGGAGAAGTAGATGAATGAATATCGTGAAGTGCTGTCATACTGTTGCGCCACAGATGTCGCCAAGATTCTTGCGTGACGTTTTTGAAATGGAACTTGAGGTCGCTGGCGAGTTGGACTATGTGTTTTGGATTGTTGCTAGAGACAGCTTCTTTCGCGTGGCGATCGGCAGTATCGTTACCAGCAATTCCAATGTGTGATGGTAGCCAGATGAGAGAGACTATTATATCATGAGCAACGAGAGTTTGATATATATCATGTATGCTCTGGACAATTGGGTGATCAGTGAAGATTGCTTTAATTGATAAAATGGAGGAAAGGGAATCAGTGCATATAGCAATATTTTTGTGGGGGAGGGAGATATATTTAAAAGCCTGAAAATTGCTATGAAGCTCACCTGTATGGACGCTACACACTGAAGGTAAAGTAAAGGAGCCTATGAGTTTATGTTTCGAGGTAACTGCACAACCAACTTCGGAGTCAGTTTTGGAAGCATCAGTGTAAAGTGTTAAATCGTAAGATTTTTTTGTAATAATTCAAGGAATGCTTTCTTTATAAGTGCAGTTTATTAAAAATGGTGAGTGAGGTATCGATTATAGGAATAATTTTGGTCCAAGGAGGAGAAGAAGGTAGTGGGAGCGTGGATGTCAGGGAGAGGTCAGTATCTTTGACTAAAGGAGTGAGCAATTGGGGAAAAGATTTGATAATTGTTCGAGGGTTAGTAGGGAGATTAGTCGTTGAAGTGAAAAGTGAGTGAACAGGATTGAATGAATTGGAGGATACTGCGGCAGCATTAGGAAGAAGTAGGGATTGTCGTCTTAAGGGGAGGGGTGATTCATTAGCTTCAATATAGAGACTATCAGCAGGGCTAGAGCGGAAGGCACCAAGGCAGAGACGGAGAGCGGTATTGTGAACAGAGTTCAGCAAATCTGTGACAGATTTGGGGGCTGACATGTAAATAAAGCAACCATAGTCAAGCTTCGAACGGATGAGAGCTCTGTAGACTCTTAATAATACGATTTCGTCGGAGCCCCAGTAAAAGTGACTGAGCGTTTTTATTATGTTTAATCTCTTTAGACAGATGCCTTTGAGTTCATGGATATGGTGTTTCCAGTAAAGTCGAGAGTCGAAGGTTATTCCGAGAATTTTACATTGATTTACAGTGGGTAAGGGTGAATTATTAAATAAAATGTGAGGTAGAGGAGAAGATCTTCTTCTTGAAAACTTGATTAGTTTGGATTTACTTGGAGATAAGGATAATCCCAGGTAAGAAGATCTTTGCCGTAGAAGGTTTACTGCGGTTTGAAGGAGTTTGCAAGTGGATGAGATCGATTTACCATGACAATAAACAATTAGGTTATCAGCATGTTGGACATATTCTATGGGAGCAGGAAACTTGCAACAGAGCTCGTTTATTGTGAGGATGAAAAGAGTAGAACTTGATACTGATCCTTGATGGACACCAGCATTTTGTGGGTGAGGCAAGGAGAGTTTGCCATTAGCGGAAACCGTGAAGGTTCTACAAGTTAGGAAATTATGAATGAACGATAGAATGTTGCCATGAAGATTATATTGGGAAAGTTTATTTAGTATTGCCGTTCTAGATATCGAGTCAAAGGCACCTTCAATATCAAAAATGGTTGCAACGACGTCCTGGTGATTGTTTATTGCTGAAGAGATATGTGTTTGGAGAAGAACAAGGTTGTCGCGAGTGGATCGATGACGCCGGAAGCCGGATTGGGCATTAGGAATGATTTTGTACTTTTCAAGAAACCAAAGTAGTCTTCTATTGATCATTTTCTCCAGGAGTTTGCAGGTAGTGCAAGTGAGTGAAATCGGTCGGAAGGAATTGGGCGATAAGGTGGATTGCTCTGCTTTTTTTATTGGAATAATTATGGATTTGCGCCATGCGTCAGGGAACTGATTAGTATTCCAGATTAGGTTATAGATTTCGAGAAGCTTAGATAGTTTTTTGAGAACGAAGTAAGGAACATTATCAGGGCCGGCGGCAGAATTTCTACAAGTAAACAAGGCAGATTTAAAATCATTTAGGCTGAAAGGGGCGTTGACGGAAGCAACGTCATGAGGGTTTGACTGAAAAGTGGAGGAAGGCTGAATATGAGAATTGTGATAAACAGAATTGGGGTTACGAATAATGAATTTGTCATCAAAATTTTGTGCGAGTGACTCGGCAATTGTTTGGTTGTCGGAGATAACAGTGCCATTCAATATTAAGGAGGGAATTTTAGTATTGGTTCTCTTGCCTTGAATTTGTGAAATTTTTTTCCAGACTTGACTGGGATTTGTATTATGATTCAGCGAGGTGGTATAACTTTGCCATGAGGATTTTTTGCTTTGTTTGACTACGAATTTAGCTTTAGCTTTGAGCTGTTTGTATAGGAGAAGGTTTTCTTGTGTTCTATTTCGTCTAAACCTGTTAAGAGCATGTTTGGACTCTCGGATGGCATTTTCGCAAGCTGAATTCCACCAAGGCACAGTTTTTTGTGCTAAGGAAGTGACTCATTTACCGATGTGAGTCTCTGCAGCGGCAAGTATGTTGTCAGTAAACATTTTTAGAGTGTCATTTATGTTTGCAGAAATAGCTAAAGATGATAAATAACTTTGGGAGAGAGAGGTAAACTCAGACCAATTTGCGTTTTTTAAGTGCCAGAAGTTTCTAGTTATAGTTTCTTTATTATAATGATTGGATATAATAATAGGAAAATGGTTGCTATCATGGAGGTCATCTGAAACTCACCAGGAAAGGGAAAGTGCAGTTTTAGGATCACATAAGCTGAGGTCAAGGGCAGAAAAGGAGCCGGAGGAAATGTTGAAGTGGGTGTTGAGTCCAGTATTCAACAAGCAGGTTCCGGAGTAGTTTATGACGTTTTCAATAACTTTGCCCCTAGTGCAACCACGAGTTGAGCCCCACATGGTGTGATGTGCATTAAAGTCACCAACAAGGATGTATGGGTGGGGGAGCTGAAATAATAGGTCGGTTAAGTCTTCTTCATTGAGGGGGAATGTAGATACTGCAAATCGTAAGCTTATTGGGGCACCAAGCAGTTACAGCAATTGCCTCTAGATTTGAGGTTAGTGGGAGATGAGATGAGTATACATCGCTAGATACAAATATTGAAGTACCACCACTGGCTCTCATACAGTTGGTACGGATGTAATGATAACCTTCAAGGTTTTTTAGCTTGCATTGTTGGTCAATTTTGAAGTTGGTTTCCTGGAGGCAGAGAAAGTCAGGGGTATGGAGAGATACGATTTTCTGAATTCTTTCTAAGCGAGGATAAAATCCATCGCAGTTCCATTGAATTACAGATCATGGTACAAATTAAAGGGGGAAAGAGGTTAATTACTGAGATAGTGTAGAGGAGTCAGTGGTGGTACCGTCATCAGAAAAAGGATCGTCAGTAAGATTGTTTTGGTCGGGGTGAAGTTTAAATTTAATTTTATTGGTCAGACGTGTAATGCGATTTTTCAAAGATCTTTCGTTGATATTAGAATAAATTAAGGATAGATCTTTCAGTAGGGAAGCAGTGTCGGAGATAAATTTATTGGCTTCAGGTAGAGGGTCGTTGACGCGGAAAGTATTTTCGAGGAACGCAATATGTTGGATGCTATTAAGGGAGAAGGATTTAGGAGACTCTTCAAAAAGTTTATGTATGATAGAACGTGATTCGGGGCCTATATTGTGACAATCATCTTCAGCCAGTTTGGATTTTTTAGTTCTTTTTTTGGCAGATTTTTTTGATTTAGAATTTAGGAATTCTGGGGGAGGCATTGGATTGGGATTATTGAGAAGAGTATTGGAAGGTGATATAGGCTGCGGGGAGTCAAGAGTGCTATTATTAGATCGTGGTCGTTTTTCGCCAGGTACAGGGGAGGAGGGAACGAGTGGCACTTGAGAGGGTAATTCGGGATTGTCTGAAAAGGTATCAGTAGTAGCTGGGTCACCTGAAGTGGAGGGTTCAAGATTGACGGAAGTATTTAATAGTGGGGGAAGGTCGTCGGAAGTGTTGGGACATGATTCAACGGTATGTCCAGCCTGTTTGCAAAGAAAGCATTCAAGTTTATCAGTAGAAATAAATATTCTGTGTGAAGTATTTTCATGCGTAATAAGAATCGAAGTTTGCAGTGAAAAATCGTTACTGGTGGGCAGAACGTAAGTTACACGGCGGAAGCACAGGACATGTGCGTATTCGTCATCAGGCGAGCCACATTTGACGTATGAAATAGGGGAGGTAAGTGTTAATCCTTGGTCATACAGGGCTTTTTCAATAACGGAATGTGGAATGGAAGGACTGACATTGGAAATAAGAATTCTTTTGGTGGGGGAAATAAGCCGACGAATAGGAATGACATTGGAATTAACAAAGATGTTTTCATTCGATTTTAGAAGGTCATCGACTTGAGTGGTAGATGATAAATAAATACATATGCGGCCATGAGAGATTCTGGAAGCGAAATGTACGTTTTTGGGAGAGACAATGTTGCCTATTGCTTTGATATAATCGAATAGTACAGTGTTGGGGATAGAAGGCATAATGATGGCTTGGTCTCGAGATGGTACCGGGGGAGGAGGTAGTCTTGCGGAAGTAGCCGCGGCATAAGTTAAGGGTGTTGAAGGGGTATTTGTGTTTATTGAGATAGATTGTTTAGTAGGGGTTGAAGAAGTGGTGGTATTTGAGAGCAGTGGTTGTGAGGGGAGGTTTGACATATTGATGTGATCCTGGATACTAAAATCACAATCAATAGCTAGAAATAGAAATAAAAATATATAAGTAAATCTCAGCTCAGATAAACAGTCTGTTATTCAGTGACTGGCCTATTTATTTCCAACACAAATAAGTAAATTTGAGGAATATTTACCAATTTTATAGAGAAACAGTACTTTACAAGTTTTATTATCACATTTTAATGATGACAAAAAACACGTTTTTAATTTGTTATGATATTGACGACTTAATAACGATCCGACTCTAATGAGTTTTGACTCGTGAATGAGTCTGTAAAATTTGAATTAATCGCCTTAGGAGGTTTTGAAATTTAATCATCGAAATATAAAAACTGCTTTATCAGTAATAATAAACTAATTTTGGATGGTAACAACTATACCCTGGACGAATTACTAAATTTATCGCTTGAAGAGTTACAACCTAAAAGTGATCTGGCTACTTCCCATCAACCTCCACGACTTGGAATTAGTGATCAGAGCTCAACAAATCCAAATGAGTTCACTTTAACTGCGGTAAACGAACATAGAATTACCAAAAGACACGTTCGCGTTCTCAGTCAAAAAAAGAACGTAGTTAGTACAATAATTACCTTCTTTCTATTGTAAGTACTACTTTTCACGTCCTTTGATTGTCTCGTGTTTTAATAACTAGTACCTAATTATTTTATATTTTGTATTCACATATCAAGCTATTTTATTTCATATTTAGAAATTATTAACAATGTGTAATTATTTTACCAATGTATTTTAGTACTGTTCAATTGTTTATTACTAATTGGTGAGTGTCTTAATGGATCCTTATATTTATCATTTTCAAATAAATTCAATTCCAACTGTTACTATAAATACTGCTCATGAAACTTAACAAATACTAAATATTAATAATAAAAATGGCACTTTTGAAATCCTGCATATGAATATACGTAGTATCAATAAAAATCTTGATGAATTTTGGTACTACTACAGAATTTAAATAGAGAATTTGATTTTATAGTTTTAAGTAAGACTTGAAAGTAATAGATCAACATTTTTGACATAAATGGGTATGAATTGATCTATAATGAAATTCGTTTTAATCAAAATGATCGAGTAATAACTTATGTTAATTCTTCTCTTAATTTCATGTTTGATATATTACCATTGCAAAATAATATCAATGCAATAAAGATTAATATTATATCAAGTATTAATGCATCCGTTGTTACGGCATTTTATAACTCACCAACTATAAACATAAAAAATGTATTCAATGCGAGCCTGAATGCATTCCTAGAGCGGCACGAAAATAATGAAAACGTTTCTTTGGGTGACTGATATTAATTTACTAGAGCCACATGATAGACATACAGCGGAGTACCTCAATATACAGAATGAATTTGGTAAAAATCTACCACCAATGACCGAACACGGGTCCAAGGTAATAGTGATCACATATTCCTTAAGACAAATGTGAACAATTACGATAGATAACATTATGCCCTTGGTGTTGAAAACAACTATAAACGACCATTTTGCAACCATCTGGCAAATTGGTTATGAAAATAAAGCTGTACATGAAATAGGTAACAGTATATATATATATATATATATATATACACAAATTGAAAAATATCTTTTTGGGGATTGCAGCAAAAGAGGAAAAATACACTCTATTCAATTCTCCAAGCTTTCGTAAATCTTCATTTACATAATCAGGGAACTACAATAAGGAAAGAAAAACATGAAAAAACATAAATTATAAAAAGTGTTCTTACAAACATTTCTACAACTTACATTGATCGAGATTGCATCATAGATCTTGAATACAGGAAAAGCGTACAACAGCAAGTCATTAGAGAAATAGGTCCAGTCGGCAATACATTTGCCTACTACTGGTCCAAATTTGAAACATTATTAAAAAGTAAAAAGTTAAAACATTGAAAATCGAGAATCCATACACCCACGCGGACTTGTGAGAATAATGGCGGAAACTGAAAATGTCAGGTTAAGTACAACATTCATCTTTACTAAATGAACGAAAAGAATCGATCTTTGCAATGGCGCGAGACACTAAAACAATCGAATTAAAACTTTCAAGAGAATACCGGGGTGGTACCAAAATTATGGAACTATTGTGAAATATCACTCCAATGAAATTCTCATTAACGAGAATTAATATGTGATTATTGATGTTATTTATTGTTATTATTAATATTATTATGGATCTTTTAATGAAGGGGGAACACCAACCATGATGACACAAGTAGGAAACTGGTGAGAATTATTAACATTATTATTATTATTATTATTATTATTGTTATTAATATGAAGACAATTGTGTTTATCAAGCGTAAGGAGGAGGGAGTAGAGATTACTCAAATTCTGAATGTCAGTCTTCTTATTCATACAACCTTCTTCTTGGAAGATGAAAGCCATTTCTAAAAACAATCTTTTGTTATAACTTCTCTCACGAGAAAGGATTTTAACTTCTTCAAAGTCAATGACATGATCCAACGAGGAGACATGATTAGCCAGAGAACATCTTTCAGGATGTAACCTTATATCACTTTTATGGAGGGATACACGGCTAGAAATTTTTTGGGAGGTTTGACCAATATATGAGAGACCACAACTGTTACAACACAGCTTATAAACAACATTACTACAATCCACGACAGGTATCTTGTCTTTCAAAGGACTATAAATTGACTTAACAATCAAGGAACTCCTGCAGGCAAACCTAACATTCTGTAAGTATTGTGAAAAAATCCTAGTAAGTCTGGGCGTAGTTTCCTTTATATAAGGCAGAGAAACCGTTAAACCGGAAGGAATCGTTTTAGAGGCCGAGAGAGGATCCAACTCAGCTGCACCTGCTGCGTCAATTGATTGTATTGAAGTATGTGATAAAACAGAAGACGTGTTGAAGATGATCTTTCTTAGTAACTGTTTTGGATAGGAATTGTCCAGGAACAAATTGAGGAGAATATCACGATTCTTATTTCTAAACACAGGGTCAGAGAGGTTCATAACTCTAGCTGTCATTTGTTCAACCAAGTTAACCTTTATGCTAAATTTATGGTAAGAATTGTAGTTGAGATATCTCCCAGAGCTACTTTGTTTTCTATACCAATCAATTATAATCACATTATCAGGAGTTCTAGTCCATAAAGTATCTAAAAAGGGGACAGCCATGTTAGAGTTTCCTGTTTCGAGAGTAAACTGAATGTAAGGATCATAGCTATTAAAGGTGAAAAGGAGATCTTGGGTGGAGTCCACAGGGCAAGCCAGGATTATATCATCTACATATTTCTTGATGAAAGATACACTGAAAGGAAGTACCGGAAGGACCACGTCCTACAGATCATCCATTACATAGCACGCTAATATCGGAGGAATACTATAGCTCCCATAGGAGTACCAAAAGTCTGTTTGTAAAATTTATTATTAAAAGAAAAGCAGGTAGAACTGAACAGGAATTCAATCAACTCAATGAACATGTCAATATCAATATTACACACCGCACTAATGGATGGCCAGTGTTTGTGAACTGAACGTATAACTGCTTGTAAATAAACATTGCTAAAAAGTGAAACCACATCCAGACTGACCAAAACATAGTTTTGTGGAAGAGTTCTTCTGTTAAATAACTCAAAAACCTGGAAGGAGTCCTTAATGAAATACTCATTCTCATTACTGTATGCCTTAGTCAAGATATCTGTGAGGAAAGAGGCAATAAATTCAGTAGGAGAGTTGATAGAAGCGACAATAGGTCTCATTGTCAAAGTAGGCTTATGAATTTTAGGAAGAGTGTATAATTTTGCTATGACAGAGTTATAAGAAGTTAATTTTTTCTTCGTGATCTCTTCAATCTGTCTCTTATTATATAATCTCTTAACAAGAGTGTTGGATTTGGATTGAATCGTCCTACTGGGATCTCTCGAGAGCGGAACATAGGAAGAATCATTGTCGACTATATCTTGAGATAACTTGAGGTAATCCTCCTTTAACATAACAACAGTCATGTTACCCTTATCTGATTTAGTAACAATTAACTCAGGGTGCATTTTCAGGAAACATCTTGCTTCAAACAACAAATTTCGAAAAGGAGATGGATGGCAATCATCTTTATGAGCATGATTAGTGATAACATTAATGGACCTAGCAACAGCAAGACTTCTATTATCAACGTCCGGAATCAGAAATGTAATCGATATCAGAGAGGATGGATTTTTTTATAATTTATGTTTTTCTCTCCTTATTGTAGTTCCCTGATGATGTGAATAAAGATTTACGAAAGCTTGGAGAATTGAATAGAGTGTATTTTTCCTCTTTTGCTGCAATCCCCAAAAAGATATTTTTCAATTTGTGTTCTAATTGATCAGCAACGATCACGGCGTTTTTCGCTTTTCAGCTACATATGTATGTATATATATATATATATACATATATCTAAAGTTTTTCTTGGTTTTAGGTCGTTTTTATAAAATATAAACACAAAAATACGGTTTAAGTTGGGATTACCGTTTCGGCTCACTCAAGCCTTTTTCAAAATATATCTACATCTAAAATAAAATGATTTCCTCACTAAGAGATACAATACAACAAAAATATTTTTCACCCACCTCAAACGTAGAATAATTGATGACATATACATTAAAATATCCATTTACAAATTTCGTTAAAAACATAAAATATTCTTTTTACTCTACGAAAACTAGTATTCACAACAAATAATCCATAACGTACATACACATTTAAACTATTTACCTGTACTGATAGATATATCTTACTGAGGTTGTTTAAATCTTTTTTATTGTTAATGGCATGCTGGTTTTTTTGGATAGCTATTGATTCTATAATTTCCCTCTTTTTTGTATTGTGTTCCGACCCTATAATTTTTGTGTTTTCAAAATTAAATGTATGTTTTTTTGAGTTTTCGTGGCAAGTTAGAGCTGTTGTATTTTTTTGTCGTATTTATGTCCTTTTATGCGATTTTCCAAATACTGGCTGGTTTGTCCAATGTAAACACCATTGCACTCGTTACACGGAATTTGTTAAATTATATTACTTTTTCTATTTTTCGGCGTTTTTGATTTTAATTTTGAAAAATTGTTGGATAGAGTTTTATTCGCTTTATGGCATATGGTAATATTGTGTTTACTAAACAGCCCTTGTATTTGTTGCGATAATACGTTTATGAATGGCATGGAAATATATTTTCTATTACTGTTATTGTTTTGTTCTATATTTTTCGTTGAATTATAGAATTTATTTATACGTGTTTTAAATAATTTGTTAACAAATTCTGAAGGGTAGCTGTTAAGGTTTAAGGCTTCTTTGGCTTCGGTGATAGCAATACTTCTGTATTCCGGGTCTGATAGTTGAATTGCACGATCAGCTAGTCCAATGACAATAGATCTTTTTTGATTGATTGGATGGTGTGAATTAAAATTAAGGTACCTAGATGACCAGGTTTCTTTGGTATACCATTCAGTTCTAATATTATTATTTGTGTGATGTAAAGTGACATCTAGGAAATTTATTTTGCCATCTTGTTCATTTTCGATGGTAAATTGAAGTTTTTCATGATATGAAATGAATTTTTTCAAAATATTATTAACCTGTTGTGCTGGGACAGTAGTGATACAATCGTCCACATATCTAAAGAAAAATGGGACTTCACCATCAATTTTTGAGAGGACAGTTGTTTCGAGGTCCTCCATTACTATCTGCGCAATAACACTAGAAATTGATGATCCCATTGCGCATCCTTCCAATTGCTTATATTAATTATTTTCATACATGAAATATGTAGAATTTAATGTAAGTTCGATGGCTTTTATAAATTCGTTCAAGGGAATGTCAGTATATTTTTTTATTTCCTTCCATTTTTTTCTTATTATTTCCAAAGCTAAACCAATTGGAACATTGGTATACAGGGATACGACATCCAATGAAATCAATACATAGTTATTTGGAATTTCAAGATTTTTTAATTTGTTTTTGAAATGAAAAGAATCTTTGATATGATAATCGTTTTTGCACGTTATGTTACTTAAGATATTTTTGAGAAATCTTGAAAGCAAACTAAAAGGGGATTGGATACATGACACAATGGGGCGCAATGGTGTATTTTCCTCATGGAGTTTTGGGAGGCCATATATTTTTGGTGGTACAGCATTTCGAATTTTTAATGTTTTTGCAATATTTGGCGAGATATATTGATTATTTTCCCAAAGGTCTATTAAATCATTGTTCTGTTTTTGATATTTATTTGTGGGGTCTTGTTTAATCTGTTTATAGGTTTTTATATTGCTATCACCAAAGCTAAAGAAGCCTTAAACCTTAACAGCTACCCTTCAGAATTTGTTAACAAATTATTTAAAACACGTATAAATAAATTCTATAATTCAACGAAAAATATAGAACAAAACAATAACAGTAATAGAAAATATATTTCCATGCCATTCATAAACGGATTATCGTAACAAATACAAGGGCTGTTTAGTAAACACAATATTACCATATGCCATAAAGCAAATAAAACTCTATCCAACAATTTTTCAAAATTAAAATCAAAAACGCCGAAAAATAAAAAAAGTAATATAATTTATCAAATTCCGTGTAACGAGTGCAATGGTGTTTACATTGGACAAATCAGCCAGTATTTGGAAAATCGCATAAAAGGACATAAATACGACAAAAAAAATACAACAGCTCTAACTTGCCACGAAAACTCAAAAAAACATACATTTAATTTTGAAAACACAAAAATTATAGGGTCGGAACACAATACAAAAAAGAGGGAAATTTTAGAATCAATAGCTATCCAAAAAACCAGCATGCCATTAACAATAAAAAAGATTTAAACAACCTCAGTAAGATATATCTATCAGTACTGTAAATAGTTTTAATGTGTATGTACGTTATGGATTATTTGTTGTGAATACTAGTTTTCGTAGAGTAAAAAGAATATTTTATGTTTTTAACGAAATTTGTAAATGGATATTTTAATGTATATGTCATCAATTATTCTACGTTTGAGGTGAGTGAAAAATATTTTCGTTGTATTGTATCTCTTAGTGAGGAAATCATTTTATTTTAGATGTAGATATATTTTGAAAAAGGCTTGAGTGAGCCGAAACGTTAATATATGATGGTAATCCCAACTTAGACCGTCTTTTTGTGTTTATATTTTATAAAAACGACCTAAAACCAAGAAAAACTTTAGATATATGTATATATACTTTAAAAGGTCAAAGAAAGTATCCCGCACATAAAAATATATATACAGCATGGGTGAACAAATGCTAAACTACTCCATATTAGAACAACAATACGGAGAAGACCTGATCCAAGATATCAAGGAACATGAAAAAGTATCCAAAAAACTCGTCAAACAAAAAAATAGAAGGTTTTTTTCATTGAGGTGTAAAAACGAAAATCTTAAACCAACGTTCTTAAAATTAAAAATCTCACATATTTGTTTTTTAAATGTAAACCTTAAACGTAGATTTGAAAATCAAATTTTAAGTAGATTTATAGGAGCAACTTTGAACTTACTAATTACGGATACAACAGCTAATCTAAATAAATTATTTAGTACATTGACAGTACTTAAAAACAAAATCGAAAAAAAGGTACCACAGAATGTTTTTGATAAATTTAAATCGAGTTCTCATAGCAAGAATGAAAAAATGTTTAGACAAATTAAATCTAGAAATCAAAACAAAATAACAAAACTTTTGATAGCACAACATGGCAATACTAACAGTAATATCAAAAAGAATGGGTAGAGAATCTTACTGATGTTGTTATTCCTGATTACGCATCTGAAGTACTGAGTCTAGGACCAAATTTTGCAACGGAAATCACGAAAGAAACACAATTGCCAACTGAAAATATTATTTGCAATATAGAGACAGGTATAAACCATTTAACATACAAAGAAAAAAATGAAATCAGAAGTAAAACAAGCAATATTCTAACAAATTTTAAAAACAAATTGAAAAATAATAAAAAAAATAATACTCCATTTTTAACAAAGGTAAACAAAACCAAAAAATTCCTTAAAGATAACCCTCAAATTAAAATTCTTAAAGCTGATAAGACCAACAAAACTGTCATAATGTCATCATCCGAATACAATGATAAAATGAACCATTTATTACAAGATAAAAAAACCTATAAACAAATTAAACAAGACCCCACAAATAAATATCAAAAACAGAACAATGATTTAATAGACCTTTGGGAAAATAATCAATAAATCTCGCAAAATATTGCAAAAACATTAAAAATTCGAAATGCTGTACCACCAAAAATATATGGCCTCCCAAAACTCCATAAGGAAAATACACCATTGCGCCCCATTGTGTCATGTATCCAATCCCCTTTTAGTTTGCTTTCAAGATTTCTCAAAAATATCTTAAGTAACATAACGTGCAAAAACGATTATTATATCAAAGATTATTTTCATTTCAAAAACAAATTAAAAAATCTTGAAATTCCAAATCACTATGTATTAATTTCATTGGATGTCGTATCCCTGTATACCAATGTTCCAATTGGTTTAGCTTTGGAAATAATAAGAAAAGAATGGAAGGAAATAAAAAAATATACTGACATTCCCTTGAACGAATTTATAAAAGCCATCGAACTTACATTAAATTCTACATATTTCATGTACGAAAATAATGTATATAAGCAATTGGAAGGATGCGCAATGGGATCATCAATTTCTAGTGTTATTGCGCAGATAGTAATGGAGGACCTCGAAACAACTGTCCTCTCCAAAATTGATGGTGAATTCCCCTTTTTCTTTAGATATGTGGACGATTGTATCACTGCTGTCCCAGCACAACAGGTTAATAATATTTTGAAAAAATTCAATTCATATCATGAAAAACTTCAATTTACCATCTAAAATGAACAAGATGGCAAAATAAATTTCCTAGATGTCACTTCACATCACACAAATAAAATATTAGAACTGAATGGTATACCAAAGAAACCTGGTCATCTAGGTACCTTAATTTTAATTCACACCATCCAATCAATCAAAAAAGATCTGTTGTCATTGGACTGGCTGATCGTGCAATTCAACTATCAGACCCGGAATACAGAAGTATTGCTATCACCAAAGCCAAAGAAGCCTTAAACCTTAACAGCTACCCTTCAGAAATTTGTTAACAAATTATTTAAAACACGTATAAATAAATTCTATAATTCAACGAAAAATATAGAACAAAACAATAACAGTAATAGAAAATATATTTCCATGCCATTCATAAACGGATTATCGCAACAAATACAAGGGCTGTTTAGTAAACACAATATTACTATATGCCATAAAGCAAATAAAACTCTATCCAACAATTTTTCAAAATTAAAATCAAAAACGCCGAAAAATAAAAAAAGTAATATAATTTACCAAATTCCGTGTAACGAGTGCAATGGTGTTTACATTGGACAAACCAGCCAGTATTTGGAAAATCGCATAAAAGGACATAAATACGACAAAAAAAATACAACAGCTCTAACTTGCCACGAAAACTCAAAAAAACATACATTTAATTTTGAAAACACAAAAATTATAGGGTCGGAACACAATACAAAAAAGAGGGAAATTTTAGAATCAATAGCTATCCAAAAAAACCAGCATGCCATTAACAATAAAAAAGATTTAAACAACCTCAGTAAGATATATCTATCAGTACTGTAAATAGTTTTAATGTGTATGTACGTTATGGATTATTTGTTGTGAATACTAGTTTTCGTAGAGTAAAAAGAATATTTTATGTTTTTAACGAAATTTGTAAATGGATATTTTAATGTATATGTCATCAATTATTCTACGTTTGAGGTGAGTGAAAAATATTTTCGTTGTATTGTATCTCTTAGTGAGGAAATCATTTTATTTTAGATGTAGATATATTTTGAAAAAGGCTTGAGTGAGCCGAAACGTTAATATATGATGGTAATCCCAACTTAAACCGTCTTTTTGTGTTTATATTTTATAAAAACGACCTAAAACCAAGAAAAACTTTAGATATATGTATATATACTATAAAATGTCAAAGAAAGTATCCCGCACATAAATATATATATATATATATATATATATATATATATATATATATATTGAGCCATCCTCGTATATTGTAAATTAATAATGTTACACCATACTCATATAAAAATTTAGACATTTGGAACAACAGATTATATTTAAAAAAATATTGTATCGTTATGAATAATATAGCAAAGAAAATTAAATTAAACATATGTTCGGGTAGATAAATTAATTTAAGTCCATACACAACAATAATCATAACAAATGTGATTGGTGATAAGTGCGCGACATCTAAAATAAAACGCGACCAATGACAATCAAGATAATAAAATTTGCGGAAAAATATATGAATGATCTATCAAAAATATATATAAAAACAGCTAGTAGGAATTGAGAAAAAAAGGAAGGTGGGAAGTTGTTGATTTTAAATAAATGAAAAAGTTGGAGTAAAAATATTGAAACATGGATGAATTTAAAAGATAAAGTACAAAGATTATATTGTAAAGAAATGAGTTATTTAATTTCCAACTAAGAAAATACACAGGTAACATATTATAAAAGATTTTTGAAGATATTTCAATTATACGAAATCATATTACAAAGGAGAGATTTGTTTGATCGTGAAATAGTAAATAGAAACGCATAAAGAACCTAAGAAGAAGTAAAAAGATTCGAAAACCATATATGAATGTACTGAAAAATATATTCGAGTAAATAAAAGTTAACTTACGTCATATACATGTTAGTGACATTATCGGAAGATAAATATACATCATCCTATCCATTGATTATGTAGAAGAAAGACATCACAGAAACCAGAGAAGTCCAGACATTCCCCGAAGAGCATCATCTTAAACTATTAGACAATTTTGCCATCAACACGTAATATTTTGGTATCAAGTAATTTCCTAAATAAGAAGGTTGGAATACAGATCCGTCGTGTATCTGAAAGGTTATTACAATTTACTATCGAGCCGCCATTACAAAAGAGAGACAATTGTAAGTAAATAATTTTTCTTTTTAGTTGTAGGTTGTAAATAGTTTAATTATTATTACTGATATTTCACAAAAGGAAAGCTTACCTTAGTATTCAAATACCGATACAATAATTCAGTTACTCCAATCACAACACAATATTTCGTTTGTATTGAGCATACGTGCAATTTCATCTTTTATATGTGTATGCTAACGCTGTTGTTATTCCGACAAACGAAGATTTTAACGAGATGAAACGAATGTCTTTTGAGTTTGCGCACTATTGATTATATGTGAGGAACTATAAATATTAAATTGTTATTTGGTCCATGATAGTACCAATTGAATTGTTTTGAAAGTTTTATTTGATTGTGTGTTTTAATATATATATATATATATATATATATATATATATAGATATATATATATATATATATATATATATATATATATATATATATATAGATATATATATATATATATATATATATATATATATATATATTGAAGCACTTTCATTTGGTTCTATTCAATTTAATAAGGATTAACAGTATTACTGAAATAAGTCATATTGATTTTTTCAATCTTGTACTTTATTAGCCATCATTTTAACGAATATTTATAAATTGTAAAAAAAACATGTCTAAATTAATTATAGATGCTGATAGTAAAAACAGTGAACAAAATCCTCACTATAATACTGAAGAAAATCTGACCAAAGATATTGAAACAGACGATATACTCTTTGAACCATCAGAATCGAAAATATTGAAATCTGATTCAGATACAATAAAAATTAAAATTAATAATGCAGTACATGATGTAATTTCAAAAGCATCCGTTGAAATTAGAATGAAATTCAAAATAATTTAAAAGAAACGCGTTAAATTTTCATATAGTTAGTAATTAGGTTATTTTATGCAAGGGATTTCAGGAATTTTGATAAATAGTAAATAAGTTATGTTAATATTTATATGTATAAAAATCTTTATCTCTATATGCTAATTTCTAATACAAAAATGTCATTTTCATGTTTCATATACGGCTTAAAATTTCATGGTAATATAAACAGTGGATCGTCGTTAATCACACAATATCTATACAATTCATACGATATAGAGAAGTTTCGATAGCAACCCGCAACGTGATAGATTATGATGGAAATCAGAAAAGTCAAGAGGTTTTTAAAATGTCAAAGTGAAAAGTATTATTATAATTGATCTCGTCAAGAAGAACGTGCTAATTTACGCAAACTTTTCGGATTATTGTGGAGAAACGACCTCGTTCGAATTACAAGGAAGCATACAGTATATATCATCTGACAGAAACAGTAATAGTTTATGTAATTGGGTAATACCTTCACCAGAAAATACAATAACTACATTAAGAATATTAAAATTGAACTTCTCAAGAAATTCCACGTGCTTGTCGATTAGAAACTTCGACAATATTCAATTGAACGTGTGCAGTAACGACGTACTACCCAAACCTGTTGTACTATCTTCAAGAAACAAACTCTCCGTAACTTTAAAATATAATAACCCAGTGTTTTTATGTGTTTGGATTGATCTGGTTGTTACAATTCCACAAATATTTGTAGAACAGCAGATTTCGTTTGTACAGACCATTCTGATTTCACGGGGTGCGCTATTTGTAATTCATCAACTATCCCTTGCAGTAATATTTCTATAGATAGATGTTTCGACCCGTATAAAGACAAATGTGACGGAATCATTAATTGTCCAAAAGGCGAAGAAGAAATAAACTGTTCAGAACTTTGTACTCAGCTTATCAAATGTCCAAATGAAGATTAGTTTGAAGTGGATACAAACCTAGTAAATAAAAGGTACCATTTTAAAATATTATATTAGAGATCTCTAAATTAAAAAAGGCCTTTATTTAAAAAACATTTTAATTGTTCAATAGTAATAGTAGTTTTATTTTTTTTGTAGTATATCTGTACACATTTTCTGTTTGTAAATTTCTATGTTTTAAAAAAATTCCTGAAATCATAATTTTGTTCATTTTAATTTCACAAACCAATAATTAGAGTAAATTTGAATGGCGCACTTGAACCCTACCCTTTGATAGAGCTGGTATACATGTTTAATGATTTTTCAGTGTCAAATAATAAATAATAAATAATTATTGAAACTGATACAAATTGGCGCCCAACGTGGGGCGAATTAAGAATTTTTTCGTTTAAAAACATTAGAATTAGATACAATTAAAATGGCAAAGAGAATGATGCTTAGGGACGGAAAACAAATAGGTTTGGAAAGCAGATCAGATGAGGAACGAGAAGAAAGGAGACGTGGAATGGGAGATTTAGATGGAGAGGAACAAACCTTAATAGATAAAGAAAGTGAAGAATCGAGCGAACAGCAGGATAGTAGACAAGACAGGCAGGATAGTGTAAGCAGAGGAGATCAAATAATGGAATTTTTAATTAATTTGAATGGGAAGATAGATAATATGAGGGGAGAATTGAATGGGAAGATATATAATATGAGGGGAGAATTGAATGGGAAGATAGATAATATGAGGGGAGAATTGAATGGGAAGATAGATAATATGAGGGGAGATTTGAATGGGAAGATAGATAATATGAGGGGAGATTTGAATGGAAAGATGGACAAGATGAATGGGAACATGAATGATTTAAATGGAAACATGAACAGGATGGAAAAGAAAATAGAAGAGGTGAAGATGGAAGGTTTGAAGGAAATTAAGAAACTTAGGGAGGAAAATGAAGAATTTAGGAAGCAGATAGATAAGGTGAAGGAAGATACGTTTGAACAAAATTAACATTTGCGTATAGAAATACAAGAAAATGAGATCCGAATTAGAGAAGGGATAAAAAAACATATGGTGGAAGAAATTCATGAATTAGGGGAATGTATAAATGAAAATTTACCGGGAACTATTCAGGCTGAAGTTGCAAAACGAAATGAAAATATAACAAAAGAATTGGAATACATTAAATTTCAAGGACAAACAATAGAGGAAGTAATGCAAAGCTACCAAGAAAAAGTAAAAAAAAAATTCAATGACTTAGAAGATTTAGTAGAAGAAAAAACAGGTACATGCGTTAAACGAAATGAAACAATGGGTAAACAGTTTAATAAGGAACTGGAGGAGATGAATAGGAAACTGAAGGATACTATGGAAGAAATAGAACAAACCTCAAAACAAAATGCCGGACGGTTAATTTATACAGAAAGTATCGAAATAAGGGTGAAATTTGATAAAAATATGAAAATAATTGATCCTAGAGTTTTTATTAATATAATTGGAAATGAAATAATAGGAATTGAGATTAGGGAGGAGAAGAAAATAATAAAAAATCAGTTCAATGATACGGAAGAATTTGAGATGCAAATTGTAATGCATTTCTGGGAAGAAAGTACAGAAACAGGAATATATGATGAAGATAATGAGATATGGGGCAATGAATTTAAAAAGAACATAGTGGAAAATTTAAAGAAATCTAGGAAACGAATATGGCACAATGATTTTAAAAAGGATATAGTGGAAAATTTAGTCGATTTCAGGAAACCGATAGAGAGTCAAACAATAAGAGAAGAGAATAAGACGAAGTTTAGGAAAAGAAAATAAAATTGAATTATATGACAGGATTATAGGAACAAAATCTAGAAACGAAAAGGAATTGTACATGGTAAGGAAGGGATATAAAAACGATGTGTAAATAAAAGGTTTATGATTAACAAGTAATATTTAAAAATATATTTAAATAAAAAATATATAAACATGGATTGATAATAGAAGAAATGATAGACATGTTGATATGAATTATGGAAATGAAAATAGAAGTTACAGAAATGAAAAAGGAATATATGGAAATGGAGATAAAATTTATGACAACAAGTATTGTGAGAATAGAAGAGATTTTAGAAACTTTGATAGAAGAAATGATAAAGAAAATAGAAATGAAATTAAGCAACAAAATAGATGTACAGGATGAAATAATTACATTTATAGGAACAAACGGACGGAAGTTATATGAACTAAGCAAATATACGATACAAAAGATTGAATTAAAGGATGAAACAGTAGTTGATATGTGAGCATAGTCGATGAAGAAGTTAGAAACAGACATAGTTATTGATATATTGATGAAATATAAGGGAATAATTGATTTTGAATAGATAGATAGAATTAAATGGTAAAATAATTGAATTTAAGGAGGTAAATATGGAAGTATTGGCAATTGAAGAGGATAATAGGAAGTTATGGAATATAAAGATGAATGGAATTATGGTAGAATTGGAGTTAATGAGTGGGAATAAGGAATATGAAGAGAAAGTGAAGAGTTTGATGATGAAATATGAAGGATTGTATGAAAAAGAAATTAGAATGGTGAATAATTATGTGCGTGAGATAGAATAAATAGAAGATGTGAAAAGTAATGGTAATTGGTCAGATTGTGAAGAAGAACATTATGAATTTATAAATGAATTGTTAAAGATGTATACAAAAAGAATTTCGAAGTAACTTAGGGTTGCTTAATTAAAATATGGATATAATAAAGGAGAAGAATACTGAGAAAGGTTAAAGTAAAATCATATCCAGTTCCATGTAAGCTGTTTATGCGGAATAGAATAAAAAAGAGTTGGAAATATGGCAGATTATAGAAGAATTCAGGAAACCTGAGACTATCATACTAGATCATGCGACGTACTTTGAAAGTGACAAATTTGGAAGGATATGCCGAGAGATTCAAATAAAATTAAATTTTATTAGTGTACGAAAGCCATCAACAAATCCTGCGGAACGATATATTAAAGAAATAATAAAATATCTAAGAATATTATGTCATCAGCAACATGATCAGTGGGAAAACAATTTAAAACAAGTGGATAAATTCCTTAATCACACACCTCATGGTATTATAGGAGAATGTCCTATCTATTTAATGACAGGTCAGCTACCAGAGAGAAAATGGATATTGAGCCGAGACATGCATATGTTGGAAATTCTTGACAAAGTGAATAAAAAATTACAAAAACAAGCAGAACGATACATTAAAAGAGCAAACAAGAAGGGAAAAAGAAAAATGATTTTCCAGAAAGGAGATTTAGTTTTAATTAAATCACTACAAGTTGCAAAAAGGAAAGATAATATGTGTGCTAAGTTATTATTACCATTGGAAGGGCCATACGTAGTGGTAAATGAAAATGCTCAAAATAGTTATAAACTTGCACATCCAGATACTGGGTTAATAAGGGGGATATTTAATATTGAGAGTGTATTCCAATATCATCAGTATTCAAATTAAAATAAAAAAAATTGTAAATTGAATAGGTTAGATGTTTTGGAGTTTAAATTGGATAGGGGGGAGAAATTGATGATATTATAAATCAAAATTTATGTAAATATTTAAAGTAAGATATTTCATTCAAATGAGAAAGAAACATATTTATTGAATTGAGATTATTAAAAAATTAAAGGATTTAAATTTTAATATAATCAAATAAGTTTGAATATATTAAAATATAAATGGGGGGAGTTGAAGCACTTTCATTTGGTTCTATTCAGTTTAATAAGGATTAACAGTATTACTGAAATAAGTCATATTGACTTTTTCAATCTTGTACTTTATTAGCCATCATTTTAACGAATATTTATAAATTGTAAAAAAAAACATGTCTAAATTAATTATAGATGCTGATAGTAAAAACAGTGAACAAAATCCTCACTATAATACTGAAGAAAATCTGACCAAAGATATTGAAACAGACGATATACTCTTTGAACCATCAGAATCGAAAATATTGAAATCTGATTCAGATACAATAAAAATTAAAATTAATAATGCAGTACATGATGTAATTTCAAAAGCATCCGTTGAAATTAGAATGAAATTCAAAATAATTTAAAAGGAACGCGTTAAATTTTCATATAGTTAGTAATTAGGTTATTTTATGCAAGGGATTTCAGGAATTTTAATAAATAGTAAATAAGTTATGTTAATATTTATATGTATAAAAATCTTTATCTCTATATGCTAATTTCTAATACAAAAATGTCATTTTCATGTTTCATATACGGCTTAAAATTTCATGGTAATATAAACAGTGAATCGTCGTTAATCACACAATATCTATACAATTCATACGATATAGAGAAGTTTCGATAGCAACCCGCAACGTGATAGATTATGATGGAAATCAGAAAAGTCAAGAGGTTTTTAAAATGTCAAAGTGAAAAGTATTATTATAATTGATCTCGTCAAGAAGAACGTGCTAATTTACGCAAACTTTTCGGATTATTGTGGAGAAACGACCTCGTTCGAATTACAAGGAAGCATACAGTATATATCATCTGACAGAAACAGTAATAGTTTATGTAATTGGGTAATACCTTCACCAGAAAATACAATAACTACATTAAGAATATTAGAATTGAACTTCTCAAGAAATTCCACGTGCTTGTCGATTAGAAACTTCGACAATATTCAATTGAACGTGTGCAGTAACGACATACTACCCAAACCTGTTGTACTATCTTCAAGAAACAAACTCTTCGTAACTTTAAAATATAATAACCCAGTGTTTTTATGTGTTTGGATTGATCTGGTTGTTACAATTCCACAAATATTTGTAGAACAGCAGATTTCGTTTGTACAGACCATTCTGATTTCACGGGGTGTGCTATTTGTAATTCATCAACTACCCCTTGCAGTAATATTTCTATAGATAGATGTTTCGACCCGTATAAAGACAAATGTGACGGAATCATTAATTGTCCAAAAGGCGAAGAAGAAATAAACTGTTCAGAACTTTGTCCTCAGCTTATCAAATGTCCAAATGAAGATTAGTTTGAAGTGGATACAAACCTAGTCAATAAAAGGTACTATTTTAAAATATTATATTAGAGATCTCTAAATTAAAAAAGGCCTTTATTTAAAAAACATTTTAATTGTTCAATAGTAATAGTAGTTTTATTTTTTTTGTAGTATATCTGTACACATTTTCTGTTTGTAAATTTCTATGTTTTAAAAAAAATTCCTGAAATCATAATTTTGTTCATTTTAATTTCACAAACCAATAATTAGAGTAAATTTGAATGGCGCACTTGAACCCTACCCTTTGATAGAGTTGGTATACATGTTTAATGATTTTTCAGTGTCAAATAATGAATAATAAATAATTATTGAAACCGATACAATATATATATATATATATATATATATATATATATATTTATATATATATATATATATATCAATTTTATTAATGAAAATAAATTATCTAATTCATTACAACACCTTTGATGAGATTCAATGTACGCTGCTGATAATCCAGATACTGCAACAAACGAATTTATAACTATTGTTACAAACGTGACTTATAAGTCTCCGTATCGAGAACTTATTTTTAAAAACAATTTAATTACTTAGATACAACTATGTACTTTCAAAACTTGAAAACTCAAAACCTAAACAATATTATTTTATTACTATGATCTTTATTATTTAAAAGTTGACATCAGACTGAATATATAATATGAATTAATTAATTAGCAAATCTATCTATATTATCAATAAGATATATACAATAAGCAAGTCAGCAATAAACAAAATAATGAAGTCCGCTGTCAGCATCTACGGTGTTGCCATATACGGGGTTATCAAATATAACACCTCCGCCCCGTACTTTGACAACTATTTTTAATACAATGTGTCTTACTGTATTTTTAATATTTAAATTTAGAGAGGGTTTGAAAATGTTATTGGATATATATTAATTCTATTATTGGTTTATTTTATTGATTGCAATAAAAAATGAACCTGAAGCACTGGATGATAAAAAAGACATAGAAAAATTTATCATAACCGTTTACATATATTTTCATAATTGTAAAAAATAAAATAAACCAATATTATAATTAATATATATCCATTAACATTTTCAATCACTCTCTAAATTTAAATATTAAAAATAAAGTAAGACACATTGTATTAAAGATAGTTGTCAAGGTACGTACTCTCTTGAAAATTCATAACTACGTTTATTTTATTTGTCACTTTTAATGTCAATTAAGTATTGTCACTATTATACAATTTATGTATTTTATATTTTGAATTTATATTAAAAACTTTTGAGAAAGCCTTATATTTAAGCGAAACATGTAGTCAACCTACAAGTGCTTTAATCTGGATTTTTCCCAAGAAAAATACATCAAAAAATTATATATATATATATATATATATATATATATATATATATATGTATATATATAATATATGGGTTATTTTGAGAGGTGTCCGTTTCGTTGAAGATATCCTCAATAATATATACTAATTTGAGAAAGCTAGGGTCGTTATGTTTTAATCGAGCGACTTATTATTAATTATTTATAATTAATTATTGTATTTGACGAGTATTTAGTTTTTGAATGTTTCCACTTATTCTCCCGTGATTGGGGGTTAAGGGTATAGGTAAATAACTAATAAGTTACCTCAGATATATTCAATACAAAATTTCTTAATAAATTTTAAACATGCTCTGAATCACTTTTAAAGAGTTCACTAGGAAAATACGTCTATACAATAATATCGTTAGATTGGAAGTAGTATTGAATGCTTAAGAAAATTAAACATTCCTGCGTAAATAAAATGCTAGATATCTAAAACACTTACACAGTAAGTAACTATAACACATTTTTTGTTACAGATATTTGGAAATCTATCGATAATATTTCCCTAAATGACTGAAGAGCTTATTGATGTTGAATCCATGCTAAGCCATGTGGGAGACTTTGGAAGGGCTCAAATTATTCTGATGATATTATTTAGTTTCATCAACGTATTATCAGCATTCCATTATTTCGCTCAAACTTTTATAAGTGTCGTACCAATATATTCATGCAAATATCAATGCACATCAAGCGAGTATTTCAGTGATAGCAGCTGCAACATCATTTTTGAATCTGACAATTCCACAGTAACTAGACCATGTAATTATGGATTTAATTACAGCCGAGAAAATACGTATGGTTACCTAGGAATCATAGAAGAAGTTAGTATTTTTTTCTGAATTTTAATTTATTGTTATATCTTTCAAAACTTATTAACAACTTACAAAATACAATACTTTTAACAACTCAAAATAACACATCAAAGCTGTCAACTGACATTCCGGAATACAATCGAAAAATCTCGAAAATTATTCCTTCTTTCAATTACTTCCTTAAATTGAACTAATGTTTCTAGATAATTCCACGGTATATTGAGAAAATGGTCAAAACTCTAAAAAATTGGATAATTGTTTCGATATTGCTATCATCGTTAGAATAACCTACTTTTTCAATATATTGTGGAATGATCCAGAAATAGTAAGTTTAATTAAAAAAATAACAAGAGTAGATTACACAGAGTAAGAGTCGAAACAGTAAATTTTATTCTCCTTTTAAATCTAAACTGTCACCTTCACAGGTGAGTGTGACTACTCCACCTATTCAGTTCTCTTCTTCTTCCACTACAAGCTGTCATTCTGACATCCATAAAACATGTGTAACATTGCTTAGCCTCTTCAAGTTATTCGCCCCCAATAACAGGGACTTCGATGTCTTCTTGAAACCAATTGGGTGGATCTTCACACGATGCGATAAATTAGGTCGTTAATTTTCTAGACCACCAGGTAGGGACCGTTCCAATTTCGTTGAAGTTTCGGAGTCTAACCTTCTTTCTTCTGCAGTGGTACAACCAAACGGCATCACCGAGCTCAAATATCTCTTCTTTAAGATTTTTATCCAACCATCTCTTCATAATTTCGCTGGTTAATTTCAGTAGTGTCCTTGCAAACTAGTGAATCTTCTCTAACTTTTGTTGAAGGCCTTCAACATATTGAGGTAGGCTTTGGTCCTCTTCTCGGGACGATGAAGGATGTTTTCCAAAGAGGATATAACTTGGAAGCTTCATTTCCCGACCCGTGACCAACATTGAAGGTGTATAGCCAGTGAATTCATGCTGTACACTTCGATAAGATAATAGGAATAATTGAATTAATTCATCTCAATCTTGCTGGTGTTGGGAGACAAATAACGATAGATTTTGTCAAGATTTCTTGTTATGATGTTCTACTAACCCATCAGACTGTGGGGGCATTGGTGCGATTCGGGTTTTCCTAATCCCAATGATTTTCATTAACTCTATCCACAATTCTGATTCAAAATTTCTTTCTTGATCGGAATGTGCTTCCAAATACCACCCCGTGTCTTGCGATGACATTATTCATAAATGCTTCAGGGATGATTGCAGCCTCTTGGTTAGGAGTTAGTACTACTTCTGGCCACTTAGAAAAATAATCCATAGCTACCATTAAGTAATTGTGGGTGGTTACTTAGTAAGTGTCCCTCGTATACTAGACGTTTACCATAAAGGCATATTATATTTGAGGAAACCACTTACCCAGCAACCTGTATTCGGGAATAGAATAAACAACATAACTTCTATAAAAATCACTGGGATCGTTTTTAATACATTAAAAATACACAGATATAATATCAATCGACTTATTCAAATTATTAATAACAATTGATTAATCTTGGTTCATTAACTTTCATTTTATAGGAAGTGTAGGTATGATTTACTACATGCTTGACCTCCGTCTATAAATTGTACGTGTTTGTTTATATATTAACAAGAACGTGCTTCCACTAATAACTGACATTGACCATCCCAGATCAATGATCGCTAAATATTGTAATAACCTAATTTTTAAATCTTATTTCTATACTAATGTCCTTTTGCCGTTACTGTCCTTTAGGGATCACTACATCATCCCCTCTTGGAAGAGAAAAATTATCATTTTAATTTTTCGATATCACTTATACCTATAACTGTTTTTAATGAATGTTTTTGTTTTGTTTTTGTATACTAAACACTACTTGTTCGTTTATCAACACACTTCACTTATTTACGAATGTTTCCGTTCATTGCTTATAAACATACGATTCTTATGAACTACCTGTAGTTTACTGTCTGGAGATGTAATCTCGCAATTTACCCCCTTTATTCCCGTTATTTTAAACGGACCTAGATAATGTGGATCAAATTTATTTCTCCCTTCATTTTTTAAAATAACTAATTCCCCTATTTTAAAATTTACAGGTGAAGAATCATTTTCGCTATTATTAACTCTACTTAATTTATTATTTATTAAAAACTGTCTGGCCCTTTCATTAGCGTATTGTAACTTGTATTTTAATTCTTTATCATATCTTTCAAAATTGAACCACGGTTTAATTTTTACGTTTAAAAATTCTGGCAAATTGGGTTTTCTCCCATATAATAACTCAAAAGGAGTGTATTCGTGATACGTGTTTGGTGTTGTATTATAGCAATATGCGAATATTCTTACAAACTCACACCAGTTATCCCTAGAATCTTTGATAAAGTTTCTTATATATTCGTTAAATGTCCTATGTAATCTTTCACAACTGCCCATTGCTTCGTGATGGTACGCTGTTGAAAAATTGAGTTTTATATTTAAAAGTTCCGCTAAACTCTTCATTATTTCGTTCTTATATTCCGTCCCTTGATCTGTTCTTATCTCCTTCATCAGTTCGTAATTCGGTATAAAATTGTCGAATATTGCTTTTGCTATTGTGTGCGCTTCTTTATTCTGAACCGGTATCATAACTGCGTATTTAGTTAATTCGCATAATATTGTAATACAATAACGATTCCCGTTGTTATTTTCTACGAACGGACCTATTGTGTCTATGTAAATAATATCAAACGGTTTTATAGATGTATCTGTGATAACAAATTTTTCTTTGTGATTAGGCTTCGCTTTATTCACTTGACATTTATGACAATTCTTTACATACTTCCTTACGTCTTTCTCCATGTTTTTCCACTTGAAGTTTGCTCTTAGTTTCTTTAATAACCTATCATTTCCTACATGTCCTCCAAACATTGGATCGTTGTGGTATCTTTCGAATATCTTTTGGATCTCTTCTTTTTGTTGTACCGTTTTTGGTACTTCGCATATACATACTTGAATACTTTTTAACCTTTGATTTCCTACTTCTATAAATTCTTCTACTGTGCATTTTTTGAATATATCATCATTTGTATATATTTTCATTCTCTTTACTTAATTCCTTACCGAAAGCTCTTCAGGCTTTTCCAACGTTCGTCCTAGGTCGAAGTTGTGTAATCCGGTATTTAAGGCATCACTAAATTTCAATTTATTCTTGATCCGGATGCTCATCCTAAGTGAGATACGGTTATTTTCAAAGTGTAAAATTGGTAGTTTATGTGCCTCAAGATTATTTAAAACTTTTACTACTGCAGGTTTTTGTATTCTTACTTCCTTTGTTTCCACTTTATTCCTTTGATCCTTTTCTGTTTGTACGTTTTCTTTTTGCGTTTATGCTCTTGTGATTGCCAAGACATGTGAATTATTTATGTATAAATCCTTAAGTTTTTCTATGGATATTCTCGATATGCTGTCCGCGTAGTTCGCTATACCTTTACCGTACTGTATTTCAAAATCATATTCTTCCAAATCAATCAAATTTCATATTTTCTCTAGAAAATTTGTTTACCTCTTAGTTGATTAAAACTTTTATCGCTGAAAATTTTATCCAAAATTTTGGGATTAGTTTCGTTATTTTCCTCTAATTTTGATTTATTCCATCCTGTGTGTATTTCAAACTGATTCTTCCTTTCTTCTAATTCTTTCAAACTATATACGTTGTCAATAATAATTAATCTATTATCAATTATCTTAGCTTTAGCTCCACTTTCTTTCGCCTGTTTCATGTACCTTATTAACTGTTTTCTCTGTTCCAATATCTCTTTTGGATAATCTTCATCAATGTATATTGTAATAATTTGTAGTCAGGAACCCGCTAGATGTAATAATAACTTCTTATCGGCTTGGTCTTTTTATTAAAAAAAAATGCGTGAAAGGCGTATGTTTGCTATATTCGTTTCTCAATCGGTGTCGAGAAAAATGAATAACTATCACGTGTAAATACCTTTATATGCAACAATGATTCATTTTACATCGTTCGGTCGTCCTTGACCTTCAGGGAACGAAAGTGAAATTTTTGTTCTATAAAGAAAAATTCTGATGAGCTAAGGAAAACAATTTAAATTATTTATCGACACTGGCGTTACAAGTTGCGAAAGTCGTCAGTAATATAATTACCTACGATAAATTTATGCGTTTACGCTGGCAAAATAAGAAAGAGTTTTAATTTATAATTTACGGCTGAACAAAAGACTGATAACAATATTTCTCTATAATAGATTGACTTATCAGCGCAATTCCGCTGAAACCCGCGAAAATATGGAAAACATACGCTCCGGCCTCTCGGCAAAATCTTAATTATTCCAGTACACACGGTAAATTATATATTTGTCAGGACGATAAACTTAATCTGAGAGTGAACAGCTATGTCCCGTCTCTTTGAAAAAATCAACAATCAACAAAAAAAAAATCTAATAAATATATTTGCTATCGCTACACCTTGTATATAGCAATTGACCTATACACCCAAGTTCAGAATCCAGCTCGACCAATAACGAGTAAATATATCACTAGTAAAAATTATCCCAATCTGAATTTAATTCAAAAACTTACTGCTTGACAAACGTCCTCCGTCTCGCCGGGAATTTTCTCGATTTTTTTTACTATCTGCTTGTTCACCGCGAGTCGTGCCAATAAACGGAATCGTGCTATGTCGAAAGGCAATTAGCGTTGAGGGTAAGTTTTTACCACTCGTACCGCTAACACTAAAAAAAACACTAGTACCGTTCACCGTGGCAGGGGAAAAACCTTTCCCTTCGCGTGATCGACCCCCGGTACACACTCACTGCCGCTGCTGGTCTGTGTACTCTCCTTTTTTTGTTTTCCCCCGACTTCGGTTTTGGGGTTTTCGTTGGGTTGCAAAAAACAGCTCTTGTTTTTTTGAATCGTGCTAGTTTTTGTTATCGAAATAATTGTATTCAAAACAATTATTTCGCTTTGACCCAGTAAGATGTTTTTTATTTCTCTATTCTGTTTTGGCTTCGTATTGTTTTATTAAACATTATGTGTGTCGCGTTCCAGTTGTTATTAAATGAAAAATAAAATATGTTTTACCGTGTGTTCTGAAATTTTCTACCATAAAATTATCTTTTATGTATTCGTATTTATTACAATATCTTCGTTCCTTTTAGTTCATTCGTTCCGTTCAAAGTCTCTACTTTCTTATTCACATCTTTCATCATTATTAATACTGGTCTATTTTTGTTACTGGTTTTGTTTCCTAATCTTTTACATTTCAAAATATCTGTTTTAACATCTACTGTGTTATTAACCTTGTTCATTACATCTTCTAATTTATTTCCTAGTTGTTCCTCATCCTCTTCGTTGTCTTCTTCTATACCATGTATTACCAAATTCTTCTCTCTATCATTTTTCTGAGTATCTGTCATGTTTCCTTGCAAAAATTCTGTTTTTTCCTTTAGTTCCATATTTTCCATCCTTAAATCGTAGTTTTCATTCTTTAATTGTGCTATTTGTCTACACATTTCCTCAATTTTATCTTCTATCTTGCATATTCTCACGTTATTGTTGACTCGATTATTGTAATGTACATTCCAATTGAATTTCCTATTAAAATTTTCGTATCTGCCATAGTTGTTCCTTTGATTATACTGTCGAAATGTTCTTCCTGAATGATTACTGTTATACAATCCTCTGTTGTTTCCTCTCCAGTGATTATTCCTAAAGTCAAAGTTTGACTTCCTGAATAAATTCCTGTTATCCTTCATGTGTAAGACTTGTTGTTGTCCTACTATACCTTCTACTGAAACCAATTTTGATAGTACCTCTTGTGTAGGTTCAAAACTTCCCGCTGCAATTATTGTTTTGTTTGCGTCCGTCGCGGCATTCATAGTTACTGCCTTAATCGTTGCTTCCTTCGTATATTTTTCGGCTAGTCGTTCGGGCATCTCTTCCGATATGTATGCTGCCTGTAATCTTTCCGCTAGTTTCTCTATTTCTGTTGCATACTGTGTCACATCCTTTCCATTTTGTCTTACTTTACCAAGCTTCGCTAAGAGAAGGCTTGTATTGTCTCCTCTTATCCCTGTTTCTTGATGTCGTGATTAAGCTTCTAGCTTTTCCTGTTAGTCTCGTTTTTATTAGTAGAATAGCATTTTCCTCATTACCAGTCGCGTTTATTTGTAGTAAATCTAATGAGTCTAAGAATGACTGTAATTTGCTTGCTTCGCCCTTAAACTCGTCCGGAAAAGCTTTACTCTCAAAATTAAGAGAATCGTTCATACTTGTCGCCATTTTCAACTGTTTGCTTATTGCTTGTAATACAACAGTGTCAATTTCCTCAAATATAGAGGTAGGTATGTCGATAATACAATTTAACGGTTGAAATGCCCTATCAGCTTTATCCCTAATCCTACTTGAATAATTTTTACAAGTCTCCTGTTGTACTGAACTTAAATTTTTCCAATTTTTGGCTATTAACTTAACAAAATTATTATAAAGACCTACTATGCTATTAATTACTTTTATATGTATATCAGGATTTTTAGGAGTTTCTTTCTTCAAAACCCTTTTCCCTGTTTATTAACTTCTTCCACAATTAATCGTAACTTTTCTTTAAAATCCTCCCACGTTATTGACAATTAAAAAAAAATCGTTCATAAGAATAGAATGCATATGTACTTACAATTATTTGCACACGGTGAGAGTTCCTGTTGCCTGCTTTACTGCATTGCTCCGGTTGATATCCCTTTTCAACGCTCATCGGTGCGTTTTCCATAATGACCAAACAAATTTTAAGATGAAAGCTATAGTTATAATGTATAATAATACCATTATGTGCATCGTAACATTGTCTTGCTGTACCATGAAAGTGTTGTTGACAATTCCCGTTTCTTTTGCCTCTTGTTTGATTGATGAACCTCCCATTGTTTCTCTTCTCCAAGGTCCCAAATTTAAATAGAAAACCATATAGTTCTACTCTTATAACATCAATTGTACCATAATTTTTCGTTCGCAGAATGAAATTTCACCATTTACTTGCAGAATAATTTACCATAACTATTTGTTACCATTATACCATTAATTTTTACATTACCATTTCCATTTTACCATTTACTTCGCAGGATAATTTACCATAACTGTTTGTTACCATTGTTACGTCTCCCGACGGAATAACGAAAAAGTAAAAAAAAGTGAATTGTCAACAACTGTCAAATAATAATTTTGAAATATAATATGTCTATGTATTGAGTTAAAAATAAAAAATATATATTTGAACGAAAAAATATATCTACAGTCCATTCAACATCCAACATTGGTCCTTCGAGCAGGATTTCCAGTCCAGAAGTAATAAATAAAATATAAATAAGCAATTAAATTCACTGCCGATCATAAATAAAGTGATTCAGTGCCAAGAAAAAAAGATCTTCAACTTCCTGTAAGTTTATCCCAATTATTCCTATTATTACTATCCAACAAATCATTATCTTTCTTAAACATATTAAAGAGGTTCAATTTGTGGAAAATGGCGAATCTAATAATTGCCCGTGGTCAAATTAAATCAAAATTGACTCGAAAACTATTACCCCGTATCAATTCGAAACCCAGTTTTTTAGCTGTTTTTCTGGGAAAACCCGAGTCGAAAGATTGTAGGAGTGAAAATCTATATTAGGGACAAAGTTCTATGCCAAACAAAACAAACGGATGATGCGTTCAGCAAGGAGCCGTGAGAACATACCGGAATGAAGAGTGGATAGGAAAATTGCCAGGACATCGGCCACCGTATATATATTGTATTTTCTGTACCCACTTTTAATTGGGAATGACAAACTAAATAAAGAACCCTTTTTAATTAATTAAATTCAAAATTGACTCGATTTAAAAATTATTTTGATGCGAGAGATAAAGATAATTTAACAGAACAAGCAATCTCACGATTAACAACTAGATTACGAACATTTGAATTGATATTAGAAGAGTTTAATGAAATTCAAAACCAAATCGAAAGTTCCGACAGTGTAGACGATCAACGGGTAGTTACTAATGATTACGAAAGAAACCAATTTGAAGATGATTATTATGATTATTTAGCAGATGCGCAAGCTTTAATTCAAAAATTTAATACTAATAGCGATCATATTATTTTAAACAAAGAATTAAACCCTGCTGAAGGTAGCATTAGCAGCTCAAGATCTAATAATAATAATGAGCGTAGTCGAATCGCTTTACCTAAAATAACGTTGCCAAATTTGAAAGGAAAACCGGGTACATAGCTAGAGTTCCGAGATGCATTTGTGGCCTTAATCGATTCAGATGATTCAATTTCTAAGTATGAAAATTTTTATTATTTAAAAATGGCATGCAAAGATGAAGCAGCAGATATTTTACAAGCCATACAAGTAACGGAAGACAATTATAAAATAGGTTGGCAAGCATTAGTTGACAATTATGAAAGTAAGGCTCAATTAATTCATGACCATATTCAAGCTATACTAGATATTTCCAATATAAGTAAAGAATCATATGTAGAGATTAAAGGTTTATATGTGGAAGTTAATAAACATTTACGTTCACTCAATAATTTAGGAGAAAAAACCGAATATTGGGATAGAATTATAATTCAAATCATTTCCAATAAATTTGATAATATAACTGATAGAGAATGGCAATCATATAAATATAAAAATGAGTTACCTGAATTAAACGATTTAAATAATTTCTTAGAGGAACGAATTAAAATTCTGAGTAATGTTGATTCAAAAAAGCATTCTTATAAACAGCCACAAAATATTAATTCTCAACCAAATAATCAATTTAAAAGAAAATTTTTTAATAGTTATACATCGATATCAAATAAGTATAAATGTTTCTACTGCAGCAGTAAAGATCATGTCATTTATACTTGTCAACAGTTTTTAAAATTATCAATAAATCAAAGAATTGCGGAAATCAAGAAATTAAAATTATGCCTAAATTGTTTAAAGGATAACCACGCTTCATGGAACTGTAATGTTCACAAATGTAAAAAATGCAACAAGCCTCATAACACATTATTACATTTGGATTTCTCAAATTCTGACCGCAGACCAATTCAATCAGACAAAGTAGCTGGTGAAATATTGGCAGTTACATCTGATACCAATGAATTAAATTTTGATGACTCTGCGTCCGGCAACGTTGCAGATCCAACAGCTACAAATCATGCTTCTACACAAGACAAGGTACCATCTCATGTACTTTTGTCAACTGCTTTAATCCACATAATGGATAACAAAAATAACGTTCATTATTGTAGAGCTTTATTAGATAATGGATCTCAGAGTAATTTAATCACCGAAAAATTATGAAAAAAATTAAATTTGACTCAAAAAGAAGTAAATTTTTCAATAACAGGGGTCGGTCAAAATTTAAAAAATATCAATAAGCAAGTTAACATTAACATAAAATCATGTTACAATAATTTTAGAGTAAACATAAATTGTCTAGTATTACCGGTAATAACAGAAAAATTACCACTAGAATCATATCATATTAATAAATTTAATATTCCTCAACATTTAAAATTAGCAGATCCCAAGTTCCATGAAAGTAGAGAAATAGATTAACTACTTGGTGCTTCAGTGTTTTGGTCCCTTTTGTGTATAGGACAAATTAAATTAGGTCCAGAATTACCCATTTTACAAAAAACTCACTTTGGATGGATTATAGCTGGCAATATTTGTTCTCTGAATAAAAACAAAACTATTTCGTCTTTAAATGTTACCCAAAATAATTTAATAAATGATCAAATTACTAAATTTTGGAATTTATAAGAGGTAAAATTAAAATCATTTCCTTTAACAGCCTCTGAAAAATATTGCGAATACTATTTTGAAAAAACCACTATTAGAAACGATAACGGTCGATTCATTACTAGAATTCCATTCAATAATTTAAAGGAACAGTTAGGTGAATCATATCACATGGCAAAAAGGAGGCTCTTGACTCTTGAGAAAAAATTAAATGCAGATCCCAATTTAAAATTGGAATATTCAAATTTTATGAAGGAATATCTCCAGTTAGGGCACATGACTAAAATAAACAAAGATTATAATCCGTTTGAAGGTAATTATTATTATCTTCCTCATCATGCAGTAATAAAAATGTCGAGTTTTACTACTAAACTACGTGTAGTTTTTGACGGTTCTGCTAAAACAGATACTGGTATATCTTTAAATGAGGTTCAGTTTAGTGGTCCAAAACTTCAAAATACATTGCTAGACATTCTTTTATGTTTTCGAATTTATAATTTTGTAATTACTGGAGATATATCAAAAATGTATCGCCAAGTCTTAATACATAAAGATGACCGAAGTTACCAAAGAATCCTATGGCGGGAATCAAGTGACATTGAAATTGATTGTTACGAATTAAATACAGTAACTTATGGAACCACTTCGGCTCCACATTTAAGCGTGAAATTTTTACAAAAATTAGCTTGGGAAAATAAAATTATACATCCAGTAGCCAGTAAAACAATAAATAATGATTTTTATGTAGACGATTTGATAACAGGAGCAAATACGAGACAAGAACTAATTAATATTCAAAAGCAAATTTCACTAATTTTACAGTCCGCAGGATTTGAATTAAGAAAATGGTTAAGTAATGATAAGACAATACTAAATCAAATTAACGTTATTGAAAAATTAGATAAAAATATTTTACAAATAGGTGAAAATGAAAATAATAAAACACTCAATCAATACTTTCAGCATTATGTCAGGTTTTCGACCCTTTGGGTCTCCTAGGACCTTTATTAATTAGACCTAAATTAATTATTCAAGAAATGTGGAAATTACAGATAACTTGGGATGAAACTGTTCCACAAGATATATACACTAAATGGTGCCAATTCAAGGATGATTTAATTCATTTAAAAAATAATAAAATTCCCAGACAAATTTTGTTTTCTAATTCAAAAAAAATTGAACTTCATGGTTTTTCTGACTCATCAGAATATGCATATGGTGCATGTGTCTTTATTAGATGCGTTGGACCAGATGATCTAATTAGATCTAGCCTTTAGTGCGCAAAAACACGTGTAGCCCCAATGAAACAAATATCCTTGCCGATGTTTGAGTTATGTGCTGCAGTTTTGCTCGCAGAATTGATCCAAAGGGTCAGCAAATCAATAAATATAAAATTTCATGAAACATATTGTTGGTCGGATTCTACTATAACACTATCTTGGATACGAGGCGAACCAAGAAAATTTAAAACCTTCGTAGCCAACCGAATTGGACAAATCCAATAGCTGACCAATATTAATAATTGGTATCACGTATCATCAACTCAAAATCCCGCAGATTTATCATCTCAAGGTACAGACTGTCATGATTTATTTAATTCCGAGTTATGGACCCTCATTTTTTAAACAGGAGGTATCTACATGGAATCTTAATAATTTTCTTCCAACAAATAATCCTCCCGAAATGAAGTTATGTCATATTTCGTTATCATTAGATTCTTCAAATATTTTTAATCAATATTCCTCATTATTAAAATTACAAACCGTTACTGGATTTATTTATCGATTTTATTGTAATTCGAGACTACCACTAGTACAAAGAAAGTTAACCAAGAATTTAACTATTGAGGAGATGAAGTTTGCATTATTATTATTAGTGAAATTAGCCCATAGAGAATGTTTCTCATTAGATTATCAAAATTTACAAAATAAAAGGCCGATAAACAACAGAAGCTATATATCGATGCTAAACCCATTTCTTGATGATAAGGGACTGATAAGAGTAGGTGGTAGAATTGAGAAATCCAAACTTGAATTTGAAAAATCTCATCCGTTGTTGCTTCCACAAAAACATCAGCTAACCAATTTAATTTTTAAATATACTCATGAAAAATTATTACATTGTGGATCACAAACATTACATTATGCGGTTCGCGAAAATTATTGGGTAATTTCAGGACGCAATGTAGCAAGTGTATTACTTGTTCTAAGGTCAAACCTACATGCACAGAATATTTAATGGCAAATCATCCTACTCTAAGAGTCAATCAATTTTTTCCTTTTATCAATGTAGGTCTGGATTATGGGGGACCTTTTTTAATTAAAGATAGGAAAACTAGATCTCCTAAAATTATAAAATGTTACATATCCCTTTTTATTTGTATGTCTACTCGCGCAGTTCATTTGGAATTAGTTTCCGATTTGAGTACTGAATCATTTATGGCCACATTGAAAAGATTTATATCGCGAAGAGGAAAACCTCAAAATATCTATTCCGACAATGGATCAAACTTTGTTGGAGCTAATAACGAAATTCTAAAAATGTTCAATTTTTTTAAAATCTGAAGCAAATAATATCCAATACAAATTAAGTAAAGATCTTATTAAATGGCATTTCATACCAGCCAATTCTCCCAGTTTTGGCGGTCTATGGGAGGCGAGAATTAAAATCACAAAGTATCATTTAAAACGAGTCATCGGTGTGAATAAATTAGATTTTGAGCAATTTAGTACTCTTTTACAGCAAATTGAAGCTGTTTTAAACTCCCGACCCATTTTCCCACTATCCTCCGATCCTGATGATCTTTCGCCACTGACTCCAGGACATTTTTTAATTGGACGACCATTAATAGCCCTTCCAGAATATAATTGGAAAGAAATTTCGACCAATAGACTTACTAAATATTAGCATATTCAGCAACTGGTCCAGCATTTTTGGAATCGATAGTATAAAGAATATATATCAGGGCTTCAAACGCGAATAAAATGGAAAACAACAGTTCCAAAATAATCAAACATGGTATCCTAGTTGTCATAAAAGACAATAATCTACCTCCATTGAAGTGGCAACTGGGAAGAATTATTCAGCTTCACCCAGGTGATGACGGTGTGGTTAGAGTGGTTAGTATGAAGACTCAAGATGGTATTATCAAACTCTCAGTATCCGGAATTTGTCTTCTTCCAATTGAAAGCGATAACTGTCAAGGTGGCCGGCATATTACGTCTCCCGACGGAATAACTAAAAAGTAAAAAAAAAGTGAATTGTCAACCACTGTCAAATAATAATTTTGAAATATAATATGTCTATGTATTGACTTTAAAATAAAAAATATATTTGAACGAAAAAATATATCTACAGTCCATTCAACATTCAACAACCATTATACCATTAATTTTTACATTACCATTTCCATTTTACCATTCACTTCGCAGGATCGCCATGTGGTGGCGATTACCATTTTACTATAAATTTTTCCATTAAATTTGCAGGTTCGCCATGTGGTAGTTACTTAGTAAGTGTCCCTCGTATACTAGACGTTTACCATAAAGGCATATTATATTGAGGAAACCACTTACCTAGCAACCTGTATTCGGGAATAGAATAAACAACATCACTTCTATAAAAATCACTGGGATCGTTTTTAATACATTAAAAATACACAGATATAATATCAATCGACTTATTCAAATTATTAATAACAATTGATTAATCCTGGTTCGTGAACTTTCATTTTATAGGAAGTGTAGGTATGATTTACTACATTCTGACCTCCGTCTATAAATTGTACGTGTTTGTTTATATATTAACAAGAATGTGCTTCCACTAATAACTGACATTGACCGTCCCAAATCAATGATCGCTAAATATTGTAATAACCTAATTTTTAAATCTTATTTCCATACTAATGTCCTTTTGCCGTTACTGTCCTTTAGGGATCACTACAATTGTTACCTTTTTCTGTTTTTGGTAGAGGACCGATTAGTCTACACCTTTTCTCTGAAATTGTTAACCGGACAGATATTAATCCATTTTTCCACGATTTCAAGTTTTTGATCCTTTCCTTCCGCTACATAAGTCACATTTCTTATACCATTCTGTAACGTCTTGGCGACAGTTGACTCAGTAGAATCGTTCTCCTGAACGACTGCGATGAAGTTCATCCATCACTTTATGAACATGTGATTTAGGCAAGACAAGCTGGTGCTTTATTAAATGACATTTTAACAAATAACACATTTATGAAAACGGCATGACTGCTCAGGATGCCATGAAATTTGTTTGACATTTACAGCTAAATAAGTAAATTCATAATACCACTTTCAAGCAAAGAGTACACCATATTAATTAAATATTTCCGTGAAAAATATAATTATTTTGCAAGAAAAATTGTAAATGGAATTCCTGAGAAAAATTGGCATATTGGAACGATATGAAAGTTCTTAAGACATCCAAGGGAAACCAATGCGTCTATTGAACATAAGCGTGGAAGAGGAAGGAAGCGAAGCTCGAGAACTGAAGAAAATATTAGTAGAGTAAGGGTTGTTTTAGGAAATTTGCAACCTGGCCAATCTCTTAGAACAAGGAAATTCGCAAAAATAACTAGAATTTCCCGTACGTCAGTTCGAAGAATCATTTAAGAAGACTGCCATCTTAAAATATTTAAAAAAGTTTACTAGCAAAGACTTACGGCCAATGTAAGAGAAAAACGATTGGAAAGATATAATTTGCTACCACGAAGATTCCGCTCTCGCTAAGACATTAGTAAAATATGGTATTCAGATGAAAAAATGTTTTATTTACGGCCACCTAAAAATACTCAAAATAATAGGGTATATTCTGACGTACAATTTAAGAAACAAATTCCTTTAGAGCATCTTCTGATTGAAAAAAGTCATTTCTCGAAAGGTGTAATGGTTTCTGTTGCAGTATCCATGTTGGGAAAATCTCGTCTGATTTTTGTTGATGCTGGGGTAAAACTCAATTCAGAAACGTATCAGGAACAAATCTTGCAGCACCTATTACCAGAAATTGAAGATGTTTGTTAAATCCGGTTCATTATTCAATTTGGGGAATATTCGAACAAAATTTGTATGACGGACAACAATTTGAAGCAATCGAGGAGCTCAAAGAAAGAATGCAGTTTGTTTGGAACAATTTTGAACAGGGTGCAATAAATGGGGCTATCAATTTTTATGGCGCAGACGACTTCAAGAAGTGGTAAACAATAATGGTGGCCCCATTCATAATATTTTACTCTAAGTTTTAAAGTTACTAAACTGTTTTCATAAATGTGTTATTTGTTAAAATGTTATTTAATAAAAAAATGGTATTTCGTGAATTCGGTAATTTCGGAAAATTTCCTTTTTACTGAAGTTTTCTGGAGATTATCCCACTCTTGCCTAGTATACCTGTCTAACTTTTTTAAAATTAACTGAACTAATAAAAAATATCCCATGCTTGAGTTTGTATATTCAGCTTTTCTAAAACACTCATGTGATGTGTAACCGTGTCTAATAAATTTCTTATGTTTATGTGCGATTGTTTTGTTACTTCCGGTGAATTAAAATAATACAGATTCGAGTACCGGTAATTGTAGGTGAAAGACGTGCGACACAGCAATCCGTTTAAACCAAACATCACTGGTGAATTTTACGTGAAATAAACTTAAATTAGTGTAAAACAAGAGTGTGTTATATTTTATTTTGCGCACCGTGTTTTTTGTACAACACGTGTGTGTTGTTTACGTTATTCCATATTATATTATCGTTCTCATGAAATGGTTACGACGGGGGATGAAGGGTGAAGAGAGCTGTTTGGGATTTGTATGGGTAAAAATGTGGAGTCGAGATATAACCACAAGACTGAAGGGAATAGAGTTAGAAAGTTACAGTATCACCGAGTTTCATTATAATATTTTATCATTTTCTTAATCTTACAAAGCAGCGGTGGGATTCTTTTTTAAAAAATCAGTTGGAACTATTTTTCGGTATAGTTAAAATTATTATACGTCATGGGAAAACTTAAAAAACGAAACAGGAACCGTTCATCCTCGTCATCGACAAGTATTAGTGAAAGTTCGAATTCGAGTTCCGATAACAGATCAAGGAGAAAACGGACAATAAAACGGCTAAGAAATGAAATAATTAAACTAAAGGAGCGTACGACGAGTATTCGTGCGGGAGACGAATTTTTAGTGTCTATTTTTGATCCAAATCGGGATAATGTGATAGTGAATAAGTGGCTGAGTAAAGTAGACAGCCTAGCAGAACGGTATCAGTGGAACGACGATACTATTCTTCGGGCTCATTTCTGGCCGATTACGAGGCAATGCACGTCAATGGTATGACGAAAACGGGGAGTATGACTCGAGCTGGAGTGAAATTAAAACATCAATGAGCCTTTATTTCCGTAAGTCTGTTCCATTTTCTAATTTATTGAAAGACGCTACTAATTATGAAACTAAACCGGGTCAAAACGGTATTATTGTTTCAAGAAAATGTCTAAACTAAGGGCCCTTAATATAGCTATACCTGATGCGTATTTTATTGATGCAGTGATTGGTGGTATTAATGACGAGAATATATCGCGAACCGTTAGGGCCGCACAACATAAGGATGCCAACGATCTTTACGCCTATCTTAATACTGTGGGTGACATGCCTAACGAAATAAAATGTTTTAATACGAACAATGCGAAATATAAACCTTCAATCTCGACTAGTTCTGATCGTAACAATTTTGAAAATTTAAACGTTCTTGGGTTGCGTATAAAGTGCTAGAATTGTGGTAAATTAGGTCATATTTCAGTTAATTGCAGAAAAGAACGCCCCGAATGTACAAATTGCAAAAGACTGGGTCATACTAAAGAAACGTGTTCTTTAGCGAAAAAAGAAATCAGGTCGAGTTGTTAGCAAAAGGCATGCACCCTAATATATTTTTACAGCATGCTCGAATTTTTGACAAAAAATAAATTGTTTAATAGAATCTGGCAGTTCATATACACTCATAAAAGATGAAGAAATTCGGGCTACAATGTATTGATTCCAAGGAAATAACTATGTGTAGTTTCATAGGCACCCTTTTAAATAGTAGATCCCTTTGTGAAATAATCATTACTATACAAGGGGTTTCGGCACGAGTAAATGCTAAATTATTGTTCCCCACAAATACCTTGAATATGATTTATTAGTAGGTAGATTTTATTAACCAGGAGCACGTTGTTATGGTTAAGCATGATGATCGATTACTTCTATACAGTTTGTCTCCCGTTAGCATATCTGTGAATTTGATTGAGGTTTGTGATACCTCGGATTTAAAATATTTTCGAGTCTATTTGTTGGGTATAAACTTTAAGGTTGTCACTGATTGTAACGCTTTGCGGACGACCTTGTATAAAAAGGATTTGATTCCACGCATTGGAAGATGGTGGCTGGAGATTCAGGAGTACACTTTCGAAATTGAGTATAGGGCTGGTAAAAAGATGATGCATGTTGATGCACTGAGCAGAAACCCCATAACTGGAACTGATCTAGAAGTTGAAGTTTTTCAAATAGATTGGACAGAAGCGGACTGGATTACAGCCGCTCAATTGCAGGATGAACAGGTCTGTAGAATTCGAAATATTCTTGCCAGTAAAATAAAGAATGGAGAAAACAAATTATACTTTGATCAGTACGAGTTGAAGGGTAATAAATTATACAGGAAATTAGGAAACGGAGTCAATGTATGGGTTGTTCCACGAGCAGCACGTATGCAAATTTGTCGTCTGTGCCATGATGATTCTGGACATCTCGGAATAGAAAAAGTATTACAAAGAATTCGAGAGAACTACTGATTTGCAAAAATGAGGAAATTTGTCACAAAATATGTAAATGCATGCCTAAGTTGTATGTATTACACGTAGACCATGTTGGGCCATTTGTGGCAAGTAAAAGAAGAAATAGGTATATTTTCGTAATGGTTGATGCATTTACTAAATTCACTGTGATCGAGCCAGTACATAACCAAAAGAGCAAGCATGTTATTAGGGTTTTAACTGACTTAATACATCTATTCGGAGTACCTACTAGAATTATAAGCGACAGAGGAACAGCTTTTACATCCCGTACATTTAAGATATTTAGTGATAATTACGGAATTAAGTATATTTTAAATGCTGTTGCCTCACCAAGAAGCAATGGCCAATGTGAACGTTACAGTAAAACAATTGTAAGTGCTCTGGCAACGACAAGTGCAAGTAAAAACGAAAGAAACTGGGATAAATACATGGAATAAGTGCAAAGTGCACTCAAAACAAGCTTTATTGAAGGCATTAATTCGACCCCTATGAAGGCGCTCATTGGCTATAATTCAAAACATGCAGCTGAGGCAATAGTTTTGAATGAAGTTCAACATACAATAGACAGGCTAGATCTGGAGTAGCTAAGATGTAAGATTTCAGACCATATAACAAAAGACCAGAAAAAAAAACAGAAACAACGTTACGACAAAATAAGACGAGATGCCACCAAATATGACGAAGGAGATTTAGTAAGGGTGTTAATAACGAGTATACAAACTACTGGTGGTAGTCATGAACTTTATCCCAAATACAAAGGTCCTTTTCGCATCACAAAAGCATTATTCAATGATTGATACGAAGTTGAAGACTTGCGGGAGGGATTAAAACGTAAGAGAACTGTTGTAGCCGCAGATCATGTGAAAAAATGGATAAGCATACAGAGCGAAGAGGATTAGTAGTAACGTGGTTATAAGCGAACGTCGCTACTGTGTTTTTTTGGCAACGTGCCTATAAGCGAACGTCGCTAATGTGTTTTTTTTTGTCAACGTGCCTATAAGCGAACGTCGCTACTGTGTTTTTTGGCAACGTGCTATAACGAGAAAAACCTACAAACCCTCTCAGTGCTCGTTATAGGTATGCGGGTTGTCTCACGTGGTACAACCCGTGCTTAAGTAAATAAAAGTCAGCAAATACACCCTGATTGAAATTTTAATTAGTCTTGGTAGACCAAAGGTCTCTTTTCAAAATATTCAATACAATATCACTACCAAAAAAATATTACAAGTAACGTCTGAGCTCAGCTGAAGGCTGTAATCTCAGGGTGCAGAAGAGCTGAGGGCCCCAAACTACACCGATGTCTCAATTCAAAAATTCCAGAGAATCGACCAAATTGTTCATGTACAATATTCCAAAAATACAACGATAATATATATATATATATATATATATATCAAAATCAACAATGTATAGTTACAAGGGTTCACACTTCCGCAATTTATACCAGTATCAATATAAATATAAATAATTGCATAAGCCAAAAATTTAAATAACAACGAGTTTAGCGTTGCTGGAGAAAACACAACTCAAAATTATATACGGCGCAAATTATATACATAAAACCATTAGAAATAGGTAAAAACCACTAATTATCGCAATACTAGGTACGTACTATAGTGTTCCAGCGTATCTTAATCTACGAGCAAGATTTCAAAATTTTTAAATACAAAATACAAGAGTAAGCGAGATTATAATAATTGCCGCAAGGAAAAAAAAGAAATAAAACTTAATATAAAAAAAACGGTAATATGTGAAGCATAGATGTGAGTTTACTACTGAGTTTGAAGAAATAAGAAAAGGAAAACTGTTAACTTATCCTTTTCCGGCACCAGAACAGGAACTGAAACTTCTCCAGACTAATCCAGTCCTCATGGAACTGGTCTCACTGACCCATTAAATTCCAATCAGTGATTTTTTAGTTTTAATGTCCATATACAAAAACCCCCCTAAAATAGAAAAACGAATTAGCCTCTACATAGGGTTTACATTTTACCCCGGTCAAATGTTCGACGTACCCCCGTAATATCCCATCATACTGACTATAATAGCAATACCCGAAATTCGCAAATAATTACACCTCATGACTTTTAACTGTATAAAAGCCACCTACTCTGAGAATAAAAACTATATGACTGGTTTTTTTCCGCTTAGCAAAAAAACTACGATACCAATAAAAACCCATAATATAAAAACTACGTCGTTGGACACATCCCTGAATGTTTATACAACCCCTGTGATATATTCTTATTTCAACAAAATATAAAGCCATGAAGAATATGAATTAATAAGAATTTATGAAATATAACGAAACTATCCCGCGAAACCCAGATTACATACTCCAATAAATTACGAATCAAAGCAGAATTTCTACGTTAAATTGCCTACAAATCTGTTAATTCCGAGAAAGTATTTTTCAACCATTTACCTTGTTAATGAATCCTTCCAGCAAACGCCGTCTACGGAAATTTACCTCAAAACACAATTCCACTAAATTTTTATGGAACCCACAGTCATCGACCGTTTTGGGTCCAGAAACCTATCGAGTCGGAGCTGCCAAATGTTGGTTCCAGCTGTATTTCTCCTCCCCTATGTCGGAATTGTCGGATTTTCCAATAAGCACTAATGGCTCCCAGAGCACATGCGAATCTCTGAAAATGGTGTGTCTACACCTTGACGGCAAATGGAGGACTGAATTTTTAACTTCGTACCGATAGCGCTGTGACTTCTCTCAGTCGACAGGTTAGCCAATATTAAATTTACGACAGCTCGGCGAATTTTTCGCGTTACAGTGCCTATAAGCGAACGTCACTATTGTGTTTTTTTTGGTAACGTGCCAATAAGCGAACGTCGCTACTGTGTTTTTTTGGCAACGTGCCAATAAGCGAACGTCGCTACTGTGTTTTTTTTGTCAACGTGCCTATAAGCGAACGTCGCTACTGTGTTTTTTTTGGTAACGTGCCAATAAGCGAACGTCGCTACTGTGTTTTTTTGGCAACGTGCCAATAAGCGAACGTCGCTACTGTGTTTTTTTGGCAACGTGCCAATACGCGAACGTCGCTAATGTGTTTTTCTTGGTAACGTGCCTATAAGCGAACGTCGCTATTGTTTTTGGCCACGTTGTCTTTGTATTTTTATTTAGCAAATATGTTGTCTGTAAGAAAAGCAGAAGGAACTTCAGATTTTTTTTCTTTTCTAAATGTTCTAACAATATAGTGTTGAATTTATGTTAAGTTATAATATAGTGTCTGAGGACAGACCAAATTATCAGGATGGCCGAGTGTTATATTTTATTTTGCGCACCGTGTTTTTTGTACAACACGTGTGTGTCGTTTACGTTATTCGATATTATATTATCGTTCGCATGAATTGGTTACGACCGGGGGTGAAGGGTGAAGAGAGCTGTTTGGGATTTGTATGGGTAAAAATGTGGAGTCGAGATATAACCACAAGACCGAAGGGAATAAAGTTAGATAGTTACAGTATCGCCGAGTTTCATTATAATATTTTATCCTTTTCTTAATCTTACAAGTGCGTGGAAATTATTAGAAAATGACTGAAAATCTTCCCCCCTACGGCGGGGGGAACATAAATAATTTTTCGAATATCAACAGCGAACCCGATAAAAATAACAGCGAGATGGAACCACAAGTGACCATACTAGCAGCATAGAGGACGGCAACAGGTGACAAACCAAAAAAACCCAAAACATTCAACATCAACAAATCGTATTTATATTCAGATAACGTTTGCTTTTATTGAAAAGCTGAATACGGATAACATAGGTCGTTTACATCCCATGGCCGTAGGGCATATTTTACACCAAAAATTAAAAATATATAATATTAAACGAATACAAAAGGTAGGGAAAAATAGAGTACGAGTGCAGTTAGAAAGTTTAAAAGATGCTAATAATATAATTAATAACAAAGAACTCAATAATGAAAATTTAAAAGCATTTATTCGAAATAATTTATTGGAGCGTAAAGGAGTAATAAAAGAAGTCGATACAATTTTTAACGAAGAGTACTTACTCAAAAATATCATTACGACGAGTACAGTCACGGAAGTTAGGTGGTTTAAAAAAAATAGACATAGACGGAAAGACTATTTATATACTAAAACAAACAATCCTAGTAACTTTCGAGGGTAACGCCTTGCCAACGCACATGAAAATAAATAGTGTAATATGTCCAGTAGAAAATTATGTACAAAAAGTAACACAATGCTACAATTGTTTATGATATGGACACGTAGCCAAACAATGTCGGTCAACAAATAGTAGGTGCTTAAATTGTGGTGAAATAAAAGAAGACGATCACACATGCAACGATCCGGAAAACACTTTCTGTATATATTGTAAGGTTAACGATCACAAATCGATTTCTAGAACACGCCCTACATTTGAATAACAAAAAAAATAAAAGAACACATGGCACAAAATAATATTACCTCTCTTGAGGCAAAAGCAAACATTTCTAACTCTTATGCTAATGTCACACTATTAAATAGTTTTGAAACCTTAACCAATACTCCAGAAAATTTTCCCGCCCTTCCAAACAAAAATATGAAACACAATAAAAATAATTATAATAGCCATCGACCTAACATTTCATTATCCCAAACAACAAATCCTAGGAATGAAACAAGTAACCCTCCTACCATACACGACCCCCCAACTCCACCAACACCCCTCAGCAATACTCCTAAAAAACGAAAGGTGAATATGCGCGGAGAGGAAATTCACCCTCCAATGTTTCCTAGAAACTTCGGACCAGAGCAACCGATTCAAATAGGCCAAAAAACAACAAGTATGGAAGTTGACTTATGCAGTGATAAAGATGATCAATTAGTCACTCTTTTTAATATCTTAAAGGATATATTAGATGATATAACAAGTTTTGAAGACTTGGGAAAAATTGATATAGTTTACGTAAAAAATAAACTTAGCAAATTCCGAAATGGCCAATAAAAACAATACAATAAACATTTTGCAGTGGAACTCGCGTTCCGCTGTAGCAAATAGATATAGTTTAATAAAAATTTTGAAAGAAAATATCGTAGATATAGCAATCTTAGCAGAAACTTGGTTTAAACAGGACAAACAAATCAAATTTGAAGGGTATCACATCGTTCGGGCAGATAGAGCGGATGGTTATGGAGGAACAGCAATCCTTTTCATAAACCACATGAAAGGCGAAAAAATGAATTTAAATCTGAATGTCCACGAACATACTTCAGTTTGTGCCGCTCGAATAGAAATATGTAAATCATCAAAAAATCTCAATACTATCCTTGTACTGCCCTCCAGGTATAAATATAAACAGCAACGATTGGGAAAACATATTTACTACTATAAATTCTCCCGATATTCTTGCAGGCGATTTTAACTTCCACCATGAAGTCTGGGGATCGCACAAAAACGACCAAAGAGGGAGACAACTAGCTAATATTATAGACAACCAAGAACTAATACTTCTAAATGATGGATCACCGACTAGACTAACACACAACGAACACAAGTCTGCAGTAGACCTAACTTTTTCTTCACCTAATATATCCAATAAAATAACCTGGAAAGCGCACGCGGACACCTTAGGATCAGACCACTACCCAATCATAATGGAACTCACTGTCAAAAATAAAACTGAAGATAAAGAATGTACCATATACCCCTCCAGCAGATGGAATATGAAAAAAGCCGATTGGAATTCTTATAAACAGAACATTAACAACTTCTTTGCACAAGACAATCCCATTTTCAGCAACATCAATGAGAAATACTCATACTTTATAAAAGGAATAGATAGTTCAGCAAATAATTTTATCCCAATAAATAAACCATTTAAACCAAGAGGTGGAAAAATAAGACCTTGGTGGAATAATGAGTGCGATGAAGCAATTCGGGCAAGGAAAAAATCAATGATAAAATTTAAAAATATCAGCACACTGGAAAACTTCCTGTCTGCAAAAAATGAAGCTGCCAAAACTAAAAGAATTCTAAGAAAATACGTCCATGACTCAAATATGGAATCAAGCAAAAAAAAATGAAAGGAAATCTAACTAACCGAACCAAGTCCACAGATGACAACTGGGTAGAACCGTTTTTAGACAAAATTACACCCTCAATGGTACTATTAAATCCCAAGGAAATTACAACAGCAAAGCAAGCAGAAGATACACCAGAAATTTTCCAGAGGAGCCTGGAATTTGGGGAATTAGAAAATGCTCTCAATATTTCAAAAAATACGGCACCTGGAGAAGATGACATTAAATATGCAATGCTGCTACATTTACCTAAAAACGCCAAAATGTTTTTATTGGAAATATTCAACGAAATATGGTCAACCGGGAATTGCAACATACAAGATTGGAAAAAGGTGATATAATCATTCCAATTCTAAAACCTGGGAACGATCCCGAAGATCCTGAATCTTACAGAGGAATATCGCTTCTCTCATGTGTTCTAAAGACCTTTGAAAGAATAATCAAAAATCGACTAGAGTGGTGGATAAACCAGAACCAAATATTACCCATAACCCAATATGGATTTAAAAAAGGATTTGGCACAATTGACGCGGCATCACACATTACCACAGATATACAGAACATATTCTCAGAAAATGGATACTTAATTGCAACATTCTTAGACCTTCAAAGTGCTTACGATACAGTCAACATCCCAATACTAAAAGATAAAATGAAAGAATTGAACTTCCCGGAACGAATCTGTAACCTATTATGTCAAATGCTATCAAATAGGAAAGTATATATTAGACACAATAATTCCCTAATCGGACCACGAGATGCCTTACTGGGACTACCTCAGGGATCAACATTATCTCCTCTATTATTTAATATATTTACCGCTTGTTTACACTCAAAAACAGAGGAAACAACTATAATACAATATACAGATGATATTGTTTTATGCTCACAGGAAAAGAAATACCATCGTGGATTACAGAAACTAGAGAACTCATTAATTCCTTTGGTTACCACCATCCAGAACCTAGGACTACAGATCGCGCCTCATAAGTCAAACATCAACGTATTTTCTAGACATATTTCACAAAAACCTGAAAATATCCAATTAGGTAATGCTCTACTACCATACAAAGATGAAGTCAAATATTTAGGAATAGTACTGGATAGCAAGCTAACATGGAAGCCATTCATAGAACTTATACGAACAAAGTGCATAAAAGCAATAAACTTCCTGAAAATGATTACGAGGACGTGGTGGGGAGCTGGTCTAGACATCGCACTTTTGTTCTACTTAGCGTACATCCGATCTATAATGGATTATGGAAACATACTGTACGGATCAGCAAATGACACAAACCTAAAACAACTAGATCTTATTCAGAATAAAGCTCTTAGAATTTGCATTGGAGCAATGAAGTCTACACCTGTCGAAGCTATTAGAGTGGAAGCAAAAGATCCGCCACTAAAATTGAGAAGAGAATACTTGGCCGAAACAATGATTTTAAAATGCAAATTAAAACATTCGCCACTAATCCATAAAGTATCTGTTTTAAACTGCAACGATTTGACAAAAAAATACTGGATAAAAAAAATTCTCCTCCACTTTGTATAGGTTTTCGTAATATGAGCAACACGACATTGATGCAACATACGAGAGATAAATACTTTGAATTATATGAAAACAAACCAACAACTATAATACCGAAATACTTTGAAACTGCTTCTTATAATCAAAATTCACTCGAAAGAATCACAGATAATAACGAAAGTAACATGGTAGTATACACTGATGCATCAAAGAATGAGTTAGGTACTGGGTGTGCATTTTATATCCCCGAAGGAAAAATCAATTCCCATAGTTCGATTTACACCGCAGAGGCATACGGAATATTGAATGCCTTAGAATACCCAGCATCTCAAAACCAACATAAAAACATTACGATATTTTCGGACTCACTATCCGTCCTACAGAGTATAAAAAAACCAAACAATTCAAGCTCCCTTGTATCTCATCCGTATGTTTACAAAATTCAAGTCATCCTAGGACAACTCACTTCAAGGAAATTCGACATACAAATGGCTTGGGTTAAAGTTCACATAGGCATAAAACAAAACGACCACGTAGATATTTTAGCAAAAGAAAGTATCGACGCAGGAGAATCATATTTTGAGAATAATTGCCTATCGGATTGCATTAACATATGCAAAAACAATTTGTATAAAAAATGGACCATACATTGGGAAAACTATTGCAATAACAAAAATTCACAGTATACTCTGTTACAAAAATACATACCAAAAAAATGCTGGTACAGGAACACTACTTACAGCCGTAGACAGACGGTCTCCTTAATAAGAATGCGATTTGGACATGCATCTTACCCCGCTCATCTCAACGAAATCAAAGTAGTAACATCTGATCTATGCGAAGAGTGTAATGAAAGGGCTGACTTAGACCACATCTTCTTAAAATGCAAGAAATTCGAAACTCACAACAACATCCTAATAGGAGATCTTAGAGAACTTGGGATTGAATTCCCAATCAACATGCCATTCCTCTTGGGCACCAATAACAAAAAGGTCCTTGACGTAATAATCAAATTCATCATTAAGACAAATATATTTATCTAGAAAGTCCATTGTTAGTTGCTAATACCTATGTTTTGTACCCTTATGTATATATACCTCCCTATCCGTGGTCCACCTGTGTTGTTAGAATAATGCCTTGATTGACCCCTAGGCGAGAAGCGTGTGACCCTGTCTTTCCTCATAGTCGATATAACCCTTAAGCATGTACACAAACCCATACAATACTTATTGCGATTCTATCAACAGTGTTCCTGGCTGCATGGATCCACTCCTAATGCCAAAAATAAAAATTTAAATTAATAGACCTTTCACGTGATGTACGACTAATTGCCTCTATTTTCAAATCTGTTTTTTAAAACTCTTATAGCGTCTTTGTAACTTTAATCTGCCACATCATACCTCTCTATTACCTTAAAAGCCGCACCTTTGCAACAACCGCGCAAATAAATAAATTTTTGAGCTTCCGTTAAGTCTTTCCTATTATCTACGCATGAATTAAATACATCCAAAAAACTTTTCCACGTTTCAATAGTTCCGTAAAAAACCGGTAATGGTACAGCTGGTAATTGTACCGAAATACGACCTGGAACCATCCCTGACTCATCCCTGGCTGCGGCCAAAGGCGTTGGTGGTGTTGCCACCTTGTTCAAACTCTGCCAGAGTAAGTCTTTTGCGCGAGCTGTGCTATCATAATTTCTTCACTCTATGACCTCACGCTGTTCACTTTCTACCGGCTCTAAATATTCTAATCGAGATTGCACCGTGTTAAAATTTTGAAAATCCGTTTCCATGCCTTTCAATCTTGTTTCGATTCGCGCCAGTTTGACATAATTTTCGGGTACTCTTATAAACGCTTCAAATCGTGTTAATTTTGATTTCAGTATACCGCGTTCATGCTTTAATTATTTTAACTCTTCTGGCTTTCGAATTTCAACTGTATTATTTTCTTCTTCGTCAGACATTTTATTTTGTAAATAGTAGAAAAAACTGTTTAAATGTGTGAAATTTATTGACAGTTGAAATATCTTTGAATACGAGAAAACGTGACAACTCTTAAAGCTTTAGTATACGAGACTATGTACCTATGAATATTTGTAATCAACGTGATAAACAAAAACCTTTAAATACGTTAAGAAACCAAATTACGAGAAAACCTTCGTAAAATTATTGTGAAAATATCTACGTGATAAACCAAAGTACCAGAAAATTCCTTGTAAAATATCTTGGAATAGGTACGTGATAAATCTAACATACTAAAACTATATTATCGAGCACGAGTTGAATGTAATAAGTATTTTACCATAGATCGAGCATGCGACAAAGCAATAAGTTGTAACGGTTGACTGTGACAGCCGGTACATAGAATTTGCTGAAATTGGCAATGTCGTTTATAAACTCAAATTAATTTGCGGCGAATGGTTCCTACGTATAGGCAACCCAAATCACTCCAGAAATTCTATGGTCTTATTCCAGGTAATTCAGTCATAAATGGCAATTTTGGCTACTTGTGAGTTAGATACAAATGTCGCTGAGTAGCAGTAGACACATGGCATGCTAATTTCTTATTTTTAACAATAAATATCGAAGTTAATAATTTAAATCTTAACGGTCCCGCCGTGCGCATGACTATGGTATGTACAGAAAGTACGAGGAGTAATAAACCCTAATTAAGTATGCAAAACCTTTACAGGGAGCACCATGAAATTTTTGATAAATCTCTTACTTTAAATTACATTTCTTCCGTAAATCTAAAAACCAGGTAGATCGACCCCGTATTTGTTTCAGTTGTAGCAAAGTGTAGGGTTTATTCATTGTTAAAGGATTAGCAGATAAGCAATAACGCAATGCAGTGGTGTGTATTTTGGGAAAAAAATACGTTTTAAATTATAATATAATAAAAAATGAAAAGAAATAATTATTGGAATACATTTATTACTTACATTTTATTCTATATCCGACTCGGAAGAGGAAGAATCGTTGTTGACATTAATAATAATAGGGTCGATTAAATCATCACAAATATTGTCAATTTTCCACATATTTGCCTCTACTTTGATAACATGCTCGATACAGTTTGTCCAATTTTCCTTACTCACATGACTTACAGCACTCACAAACAATTTCACAACATCGTTTATTTTAAAAGTAGTATTTTTTTCCAACTTCCCCCTTTACCTGAGCCCATATTAATTCTATGGGATTAAGTTCACAATGATAAGGGGGAAGTCGAAGAACTGATATACCACGAGAAGAAGCCATTTCTTCTACAATGTAGGTTTTGTATTTATTCTTGTTCATTTTTGCAATTCTGTAAAGTTCTTTCCTTAGTGGATCTTTTGGAAACTTAATATTTTTCGAAATAAGCCACTCCAAAAGCTCTGCTTTACGCCAACGAGTTGTGGGCAATGCTTCTCGTAACCGTGAATGGTAACTTGCGTTGTCCATAACAATAACAGCCCCTTTTGGAATCAGATCCAACATTTGAACAAAACATTCCTCAAAGACATCCCCATTCATATCTTCGTGATAGTCCCCCATGCGTTTTGAAATAAAAGTTAATAATCCACCATCAACAAAACCTTCAGAACTTCCAACATGGACAATGATAAGTCTTTTTCCTTTTCCAGATGGTGGCTGCAAACCTAACGACAAACCTTCCACGAATGCATGCCTTCCGTTTTTAAAGTTTTCATCTTGCCAAGATTTGGAAACTGTATATCCAGCATTTATCCATGTTTCGTCTAAGTAGAAGATTTTCAAATTTTGTTCTCTGGCATGTCGAATGCTTCTTAAATAGTCTCTTCTCCAAAAAACTATTTCCGGTTTATCTATTAAGAGAGATTTTCTATTATGTTTTGTATATCTGAAACCCACATCTTTCAAAAGTTTGCATAATGTCATTCTGGAGAATTTTGGATAGTCCGTATCTTCTTGCACTGATGTCATAATTTTGTCAAGTGTTGGAATTTCCTTTCGTAAGTAAAATCCATGGACTTTACGCCTTAGTCTTTGTTTTAATGACTCATCGATCTCAATTGGTTTTCGGCCTGAAGGAGTTTTAGGGGGTTGAAGAGTTCCATTCTTGCTTCCTTTTAGTAATCTATAAATTGTTGATTTAGCAACACACAACATAGCAACCGTTAATTCCACAATATCATCAACACTTGCACTTGGATCCTTGTTTTTCAATGATATATAACAATTCAATATCAGAGTTTTTTCATTTAAAGATAATGGACCTGTTTTTGGTCGTTTAGATGGTTCTTGGCTTATCGACATTGTTTGGTACTTGCACAATTAACATTCAACAAATGTTTTAAGTATATTCCAACTGTTTACAATATTATGACAACCATACAACTTTACTCAAAGAACTAATACTAAGTACTGATTTAATGTACCTACTTTCTTTTAAAATAATATTCCCGATAATGTTTCTAAGAAAACTGGGTTGTTTGGAAAATCCCTCTCAATAATCGAATAATCTGTAAATAGGTGTAATCGTATTAAGCCGATTACAGTAGGCCACTTGCTATTTAAAATTTCTGAGAAAAATTCCCCAACACTACATATAGGAGTAATACAAATAAAAAATATTATGAATAAACGAGCATATCCGAACTCTGCCACAAAATAAAATTTTACCTGACTTGTATCAATTTGAGGATTACTGAAATGTTCGAACTGTGCCGCAACCATTTAGTTTAATCCTATTAGAGTCATTAGGGTTTATAATAGATAAAATCGGAGGCCCATAGAATTATGTATATTTCTGAAAGGTTTCAAAGATTTCGTGAATTAAATATTTTGAAGAAATCTTGATTGTTTTGATCGATATTTAGGGGATTAGGGGAAGGATGTTGATGTACTTACACTATTGCCTAAAAATCAGGAAGAAGTATTTAATAGTGTTCGTGAATTACAATTACGAACGAACCGAGAAGAGGAATTTCTATTAACAGCAGACCACGTATTCAAAATTATTGTGTTCTCCTGTTTTTCCAACCTTAATTTTTTATGTAATTCGGATTGTATTTTGATGGATGGGACTTTTAAATACTGTTCAACTTTTTTTTACCAAATGTTTACCATTCATGGTTTTAAAAACGGCTATTACGTACCTCTTGTTTTTTGTTTGCTGCCGGACAAATCAAGTCAAACATATTCAAATTTGTTTTTAATTTTAAGACAAAAATGTAAAGAAGTAGGCTTAAATTTTCAACGCTATGTATGAATGTTTTGGCAGAGATCAAATTCTTTTTGGTTGTAAATTTCATCTCTGTCAAGCTTGGTTTCGTAAGATTCAGGAGTTTCATTTGGTACAAGAGTACAGACAGAAAGGTTCTGTAATTGGCGAATACTTAAAAGTACATTTCGGTATTATGTATCTTAGTCCTGAGAAAGTTGTAGAAGTTTTTTATAATGAACTACATTTTTTGCTTCCGAATGACCTCTATCTCTATCACTTTTTTTTATTAAAATCAGTACATCCCGTTACCTCTGACCTAAATCGTATATTCTTTAGCATAGCTGCAACTCATTCGTTCAATACAAAATGTACCTTACGGTATACCCTCTTAAAATATATTTTGGTACGTCTATGAAATCTACTTAAATGAATGATTTATTACTCCTTGTCCTTTCTATATAGACTATAGATCAGTCTAAAAAGATCAGTCAGTAGAACGAGGGGACTTTGTACTGAACAATAAGAGAGATAGGAAGCCATCTTTACTGTTCGGTGTTCTTGTGGATAGTGCATAATAAAATCTAAGGTAAACTATTAGTTATTATAATAAAATTAGCATAATTATAAAAGGACGTAATTTGTCTTACAGGCAAATCTGGTAAAGACGTTACCACGTACTTTGTAACAAAGTTAGATAGACATTGTGCAATAAGCCTGATAAAAAAACGAATCGGCAACTGCTTGTTTTATGTGCTATCACCATCATACTTCGAAGTGGTTCGAAGAAAACCAGACCGACCGAGATCCTGCTGTACACCGTTGAATTTTGTGACAACAACGCTACTGATTGCGCAACTTTTGGGATAGGGCGCTTCACCCCATCACACTAAGACATAACACATTAAAACTTACATGGGTGCATTATCAGAGCTGACGTAAGCAACTCGATTGGCGTGCTTTATAGAGCCCGAGAGGGTTCGAGTTTAAATAATTTCATCCCCTAGGAGAATCGTGAGTAGACCACCGTTAGATTAAAGATGTTGAAAAGTGTGTCATTCTCTTAATACCTAAATGCTTATTGTTTTCTAGTCTAATTGTATTTTTTTTATATTATCTTAATTGTGAACAATCTACAGCTGTGGGTTGGGAAATTTCTTTATTATTTCGGCAATCATTTCTATTTAATTACCCTCAGATAGTCTTTATTCTGGGGTGATATTGTGTCTACAATATTTAATTGTACCATCTATGTAATACAAGAGTTTATCTACAAACTTATTAATGAGTGATCTAGTCAGATTTAAATTTTAATTCGTAAATGCCGAAGATTATTTATTACGCAATTTATTTATTTCGCAACTGTTATTAAATTTATACCGTATCCGCATTTGACCTATTTTATTGTCCCATTCTTCTGGCAATTTTCTCTCATGGCGCCCTAGCTTTTACTACTAACATAAATCAACTTTGAACATTCGTTATTTGTTTATTTTTCTTGTGTTAAGTAAAACTAGTATTTCGAACTCCATCTCTCCCCTGAGTTAGCATTCTGTAGTTGGACTTACAGAAAAGGGTCATAAAGTAAAGTTGGGAATGTGGAATGATAGATACTCACTCGTGTTTTCCAATTTCAATATCACTTTTCCATCCGGTTCGTTGGATCATTTTGTCGATAGTTGGATCTGGATTTTTATTTTTATGGAAATAAGTGATAAATTGGAATATACCTTCAATTCGTTTTGACAAGCATGCGTGAGTGAGCGGACTGTGAACTTTCTAACAATGTGGCCGTTGTGATATTAATAATACAATAATACAAGAATATTCATGTTTTTAAAGCGCAGCGACAATTTTCTCCTCACAACCAGCAGCATAGAATTAGTGGTTAACTAGGTTACCCCTAATCAAATCGTATAATTTTAACAATCAATTAATAAATACCCCATTATAATCAACATCCGTGATGTTGCCGCCTTATACAAACTAATTCTCTGTTCATTTTGAAGCCCTGTTTTTAGCTGCTTTTTAGGGAGACATTAGTTGAAAAAGCGGGGGAGTCATATTTTTATACCAGGGACAACGTAATTTCAACATATGGAGGGTTCAGAAGCCAAACAGCGGAAGTCATTATTTTCCTAAAATTGACTTATGTAGTGTAAGTCCCACCGCAATGTTCAGACTTTCGGTTGACAAAGCGCCCAAGTCACTGCTTTAATATATCAGTAATAGATGGCGAAACTTATTCTAACCACAGACTAAAAATGCCAAATTGTTCGGATGTCAGTTAGTGTAAGTCATTTTAATGTCGCGCTAGGTTATTGGTATGTTATTTTACCTTTAAAATACAATAATTACGCTGTGCAAGTTATACAATGAGTGAAAATATACCTGATTCGTTGTTAGAAAATGATCCTTACTCTGATAGTGGATCCGAATATGCACCAAACAGTGAGGAAAATTCATCTGAAGCTGGTAAGTGATTTCTCACCTCTAAAGAATGTACAATTTTATGGAAATACTTTCTGCGCTTAATTTTATTAATTGTTATTAATTAAAGTATTTAAATTTGTAAAAACACAGTCGATTTTTTTTTGACTCACACTGATTGACCTCTGAAATATTTTTTTTTAGATTATTCAGAATTTTCTGGAGATGATGAAGCCGAGGTGGAAAATGACGAAGTCGAGAATGAGGTTGGTACCAACATGGAGGCTGTAACTAAAGGTAGAAAACGCAAAAGGAACCAAAGTGTATGGAAGCGAGTAGTCAATACTGCTAATAGGCACTCTGGGAAAGCTTACATGAATAGAAGCGGTAGGCATGTACCTGAAAAAACTTTTAAAAATGTTGATTGTAAATGTGCGCGGCGATGATTTACTAACGTACAACCTGAAGAACGACAAATTATTTTCAAGTCTTTTTACAAATTAAGTGATAATACGAAGCAAAATATTTATCTTTGTGGGCTTATTCATAATAGCACTGTTAAACAGCGCCGTGCTAGGAATTCGTCAAGACCACCAAAATCAAAATCAATAAAATATTTTTTAATCACCACGGTATTGTCAATTCGTGTGTGTAAAAAATTTTTTATGGACACATTTCAAGTTAGCGACGCTCATGTCATTCGGAGCCATCCGCCGGCATTGATAAAAGGGGCCATAGAAAACCAACCAATAAAATCGATGTCACAGTAGTCAAAGAACATATTCAGTCTTTTCCTTCGTGAAAAAGCCATTATACCCGTCGAGATACTCCAAACAGGAGATATTTGAATTCAGATTTGAATATAAGAAAAATGTTTGAGCTATATAAAGAGAAATGCGAACAAGGAGGCTCAGAACCAGTCAAAGAAAAAATGTTCTATCATGTCTTTTCTACAAATTTCAATCTTCATTTTAAGCCACCAGCTAAAGATACCTGCCAGTTATGCGACAATTTGCAGAATGTCATCAATTTTGAGAAATACACTGAAAAAAAAACGTAAAGCAACGTCAGATAAGGAACTTCACCTAAGAAAGGCGGAACTAGCAAGAAAATCATTAAACAATGATAAACTTTCAGCTGATGAAAACACTTACGTTTTTACATTCGATCTAGAAAAGGCTCTTCCATTTCCAAAACTTAGCACATCTGTTGCTTACTATAGAGTAAACATGTATGTTTATAACTTGGGAGTTCATACTTTCAAATACATTAAAGGATACATGTTTATGTGGGATGAAACCGAGGGGTCTCGGGGTTCCCAAGAAATTGCATCTTGCCTGGTAAAACATTTGAAAGAGCATGCTAACAATTTTAATCATATCATTATGTATTCAGACTGTTGCACAGGCCAGAACCGAAATATTAAATTGATCTTATCTTTGCTAAAGCTTGTGCAAGAGCCAGAAATAACTGAATATTTTATTGACCACAAATTTCTCGTGTCTGGACACAGTTATCTTCCAAACGACGCCGATTTTGGAGTCATTGAGTCAAAATCAAGAAAAAAGAATTTATGTTTGGTCCTAAAGATTGGGTCAATTTAGTTGCAACTGCCAAAAAAACTAATCCATTTCATGTAACAGAAATGAAGAGGGAAGAGTTTCTCTCGACGAAACCGTTAGAAGAGTCTATTTGCAATAGAAAAACTAATACGGAAGGGGGTAAAGTTAATTGGCTACAAATAGAATGGCATAGATATTCCAAGAATAAACCAAAATCAATTTTTTATAAAGAAACTTTGCAACATGAGTTTCCATTTTATGAGATCAATATTGCAAAGCCTCCATCAAAAGGAAGACCTTCCAATTTGCTCAATATTGTTCAGGAGCCACTCTATCCAAATTGCAGACCTGTGAAGGAGTTAAAGGAAAAGCACATGTCTGATTTGTTGAGTTTCATTCCGCTGCACTACCACCCATTTTATAAAAGTTTACCATTACTAAACGACAGAACACGAGCTTCAACTTCAAAACAAGTTAATGTAGAAGCAGAAAATGTCAGGGACAGTGACAATTCAGATTACATAGATTGATTTTTAGAAAAATGTTCAGTGGACACTCAGCATAAGTCAGATTTTTTTTGGAAAATTTTAATTTTTTTTAAACTTTAGTATTTTCGTGTTAGTTTTCTTGTATTAAGGCTTATAAGTATGTTATCTATCAATAAAAAAATGCTTTGCAATTTTATAGGACTGTTATTTTTTTATAACTAATTTCACAAAAAAATTATTCAATTTCTTTTTTTTATAGACTTACACTGATTGGCTTCTGAACCCTCCATATGATAACAAATGGATAATGCTTGTAGGAAGGTGCGATGTCTTATGGGTAGCAGGAATTGCCAGACCATCGGCTACTATGTACATACAGTGTGACCCATTTTTAATGGAAACACCCCCCTAAAATTTGAAGTTGTAAACCGATTTTAATAATTTTTTTTTTGAAATGTCAAGTACTAAAAGGTCTACCTTGGGACAAAATTTGAAATGTTTATTCCAATTTTCAGGGCGTACTACGATATTTTTTATTAGTCGAAAATCAGGATTTTTTATTAGCAATTTTTTTATTGAAAAAATCACTACGCCACTGGATTCGGAGTGCCTCTAAACAGGTGTAACCAAAATTTCATGAAAAGATATCTATCAATAACAAAGTTATGGCAACTCAAAAATTCGAAAACTCTCACAGCTAACAGTCACAACAACACCCTATAAATATAGCAATCAGAATATTTTTTTTATGATTTCAACAATAAAGTGCCACCAGATGAAAAAAAACAAATAGCGTAAATATTTTTAATGAAAATAACGGAATTACATTCATTCAAATTTTCACGCAAATTAACTAAAACTAAGACCTAATAGAATTTTCAATTTAAATCTTAGTTGCCATGGAAATGATATTACAGTTTGACACTTGTGAAAGATTTAAGTGTACTATTGTCAACAATATTCACATTACAATTCTTCGGATTATTTTTTGTCATGGCTGCAAGATTGAGCGTAAGAGAGAAAATTGAAATTGTACGCCTTTCGGGAGATGACGTTAGAAGTGCTAGAGAGGTTTGTAGAGTATTTAATGAAAGACATCCAGATCGTCCTCGTATTAGCTGCGGTACGGTAAATAAAATAAATAAAATATTCAATGAAACTGGTGCAGTATCAAAAATGATGTTAAAGAGTAATCCTGTACAAAGTCGAAACAGGAATGACAGCAATGATCAAATCATTTTAGATTATTTCGGAAATAATCCTAATGCCAGTATAAGGAATGCCACTTTAGATTTGAATATTCCACGAGAAACTATTCGGAGATGTCTCAAGGCGAAGAATATTAAACCTTTCAAGCCAACATTTTTACACACACTGCAAGAAGGCGACGAAGCAAGACGTATGGAATATTGTTTATGGGCCCAAGGGGAATATTTAAACAATAGAAATTTCCTACAAAATATTTTATATACCGACGAAGCCAGTTTCACTACAAATGGAGTAGTGTCATCACAGAATTGTCGCTATTGGGCAGCGGATAATCCTAGCTGGGTAATAAATTGTAAAAGCCAGTATTCCCAAAAAATCAACGTCTGGTGTGGGATATTGAACGAACGAATTATTGGTCCTTTCTTTTTTGAGGAAAACATCAATGCGCAGAGGCTGCTAGAATTTTTAAACACAGAGTTTTGGGATGCTATTCACGAGCTGCCAATCAATGAACGATTAAATTTAATTGTTCAGTTAGATGGGTGTTCAGTTCATTATGCCAGAGCTGTGAGGCAATGGCTTAACGAGCATTTTCCAAACCGATGGATAGGCCGTGGTAGTCCGTTTCTAGATTGGCCCCCCAGATCTCCAGACCTCACAGTTTTGGACTTTTTTCTCTGGGGACTTATCACACAAAATGCTTACAAACACCGCTCAAGAGATAGAAATGAACTTTGTGCAAGAATTCGACAGGTATGTGCAGATATTACCCCTCAAGAACTAAGGAACGTGATCAGAAACATTCGTAAGCGCTACAAGTGTATCGAAATAGATGGTGGGTTATACTCGATAGTCGAAATTGTGTAAAGTGAGTCAGAGCTATCTAATCAACACTTTGGTTAAAGCGCAGTTGCCATATGTATTCTAGAGAGAAATGCTGTATTTTATAAAAATACTTCAAATCCATTGTGTCAATATTTCAGGTACAAAAGATGCAATGTAATTAAGTCAATACCAATTTAATATATTTATTTCAAATTTCATGCAGACTAATAATAATTAGTTTACTTGAAATGTGAAATAAAGTGTTTATGTATATTTCTTGAACGCAAAGTTTGTTGTGAAAAACTCGCCGATTTGACAATGTTGGAGAGTCGCTTCAATGTTCCGGCTTTGAGAACGAGATAGATAGATCGAGCTACGCGAATAAGACAGTGATAGTAAACAGTTATGTGAGGTGTTTATTCTCTTCATGAGCGTAACATCAGTATTTGTGTTGTGGTTTTGTGTGATAAATCGGTTATTATTGGTATTTATTGTAATATTTATATCGGTATATTTAGTGACAATAATGGCGGAGTGTAGCGGTGTTGGCGATAAAAAACGGCGTCGTAACAATTTAATTCGGGAAGAAAAAGTCCTCATATTAAATGTGTACGAAGGACTGCGTGCCATGGACAAACAGTTGGGTGTTAGTGACGCTGTGATTAAGTGCAGTTATTTAACTAAAGTTTCTGAGAGTACTGTATACAATATTCTAAAGAAATCGCGGGACGGATCTTTGACAAGAGAACGAGGTGAAAACTGTAAACCGGAAAGTAGGGGAAGAAAGAAAATTGTTTTGGACGACCAAACACGGAATGCTAAATTGAGCAAGGTAATAGAAGCTGATGATACTTTACCAAACATCAGTGATAAAGTTTTGAGACGAACTTTAAAATTAATGAATTTTCGTTACCAAACAAGAAGTTGAAACAGTGCCTTAATTGAACGAAATGACATTGTGGAATGGAGGAGAAATTATTTAAAACAGATACGACAGTTTCGTAACGAAGGACGGCACATATATTATCTTGACGAAACATGGTTAAATGAAGGCCACACTGTGTCAAAAGTGTGGCAAGACATGAATATACGAAGCAATCGACAAGCCTTTATGGAGGGTTTCTCTTCCGGTTTAAAAGCTCCCTCTGGGAAAGGACGTCGACTGATTATCACTCACATTGGCAGCGAGGAAGGATTTGTAGAAGGTGGATTACTAAGTTTTCAGTCCAAAAAAACTGTCGATTACCATGAAGAGATGGATGGTAACCGGTTTGAAACATGGTTTAGATCAATTTTAACAAAGGTAACTCCTGGTTCAGTGATAGTTATGGATGATGCTTCATACCACTCTCGTCGACTGGAGCAAATACCTACTTCAGCTAGCCGCAAGAGGGTTATAATTGATTGGTTAGAGAGTAAAAGCATTCCGCACAACGAGGCAATGCTAAAAGTTGAATTATTATCTCTCGTACGGAAACATAAAAGCAGTTATATTAAGTACGTTGTCGATGAAATGGCGAAAGATTTCAACGTCTCAGTTGTTAGACTTCCTCCCTACCACTGTGAGTTAAACCCCATCGAGCCGGTTTGGGCCCAAGTGAAAAATTATGTTGCGAGAAAAAACAGTACATTCAAAATGACTGACGTTGAGAAACTGTTTGACGAGGCGCTGCATACCGTTACTGCTGAGAGTTGGCGTAAATGTATTCAACACGTATTAGAAGAAGAAATAAAGTTTTGGGATTTAGACATACGTGTAGAAGTAATGACGGAACCACTCATTATCGATATAGGAGGAGAAAGCGATGATTCTGAGGAGTCGTCAGGGAGTGATACCGCTTCCAGTTAGTCAGACATTTTACAAGTGACCTCGCAACATACCTATACTTATTGGTAATTTATTTTGGTCTTGACAAACAACTTTTTTTTAGTTTTAGTAGTAGTAAGTTGGAATTGACTTATAAACATTTTTTTATTTTGTTTTAACTTACTTATGAACAACTTGTGATAAGTTATTATTTCAAATGTTAAAAATTGAAATTCCAGATATTTCAGTATTCGCACCCTTAAACTATGATACGCTCATGGAGTTCACTTTAAATCGGTAGATAACCGATGACGTCACTTTACAGAATTTCGACTATCGACTTTTTTATTTACATCTTATTATAGCTCATCCTTAAAAATGTGTATTATTCTTGGTAACACCCTGTATATACATAATGATACCTACCATAATAATTTCGTATTTCTGTTCTCTCGAATTTAAACGCCAGAGCGTACAAGAACATTTTCTATTTATTTTTTATTTAGGACTATTAAGAACCCTTCAAAAATGATGCGCTCATGAAGTTCGCTTCTGCAACTGATTTTATGGACAGTAAGAGCGATGAGTCACTTTACAGAATTTCGACTATCGAGTATAGTAGAGGCTACTAGAATATGAGTTAGAATTAATTGTTGCACTGACTCGAAACATTTCAATGATTAGTTATCATAGTTACGTTTATAAAATTTTTTTGCTTCATAATTAGTTGAATTGTGTGAATGTAATCCCGTTATTTTCATTAAAAAATTTTTCTCATCTGGTGGCACTTTATTGTTGAAATCATAAAAAAGTATTCTCATGGCTATATCTGTAGATATAGGGTGTTTTTGTGACTATTAGCTGTGAGAGTTTTCGAATTTTTGAGTTGCCATAACTTTGTTATTGATAGATATCTTTTCATGAAATTTTGGTTACACCTGTTTAGAGGCACTCCGAATCCAGTGGCGTAGTGATTTTTTCAATAAAAAAATTGCTAATAAAAAATCCCGATTTTCGACTAATAAAAAATATCGTAGTATGCCCTGAAAATTGGAATAAATATTTCAAATTTTGTCCCAAGGTAGACCTTTTAGTACTTGACATTTCAAAAAAAAATTATTAAAATCGGTTTACAACTTCAAATTTTAGGGGGGTGTTTCCATTAAAAATGGGTCACACTGTATATATTCTCTTATACCCATGTTAATATTATTTTTGCAAATTTTTGTAAATAAAAACATTTTAAACTTAAACATGTCGGACAGATTGCTGGGTACCCAATAAACTATCATACCAGCAATTTTCATCCATTTCGCGATCAAGAGGCCCCACAGACTGTTGCCTTTTGGAATGTAATCTAATGTCCAGTTGAAAGTCATGTAACTGTCGTCTGTCATGATAATGACGAGAACAATCTCGTGCTTCACGTATTATTGTAACATGCATTGTAATGATGTTGTCTACTTAATAAAGCATTAACAACAATCAAGAGTTAATGTTTATTTAACAATTTATAAATAAAGACACAAACTTTAACACAATAGTTCCGACTATAGATTTTTGATATATTTAAACATTTCCAGATTTTTTTCGATATGTAGATATTGTAAATTTTTTGAACTAACAGCGAGTTTTTCATTGGACGAACTGAAATTATTATTGTTTTAGTTCGATTGGATTTGCTCGAATTCTTGGATGCCAGCTCTTGGTCAATCAGTGTTTTTTATGGGATCCGTAATAGGTACTTTGTGTTTAGGAGTATTGGCGGATATAATAGGAAGGCTACATGTATTAGTGATTGCCAATACAATGGCATTTATTGGAAATGTTGCTACGGTTATTAGTGGAGATATTAAAATTTTTGCTCTCAGCAGATTCATTGCTGGGTTGGCAACCGATTCAAATTTTTTCATGATGTATATTCTAGGTAAGTATATCATCTAATATTTATTATACTAATAAGATCTAAGAGGGCCGAAACCGGTCAGTAACTTACGCAATTCTCCTTTTGATAGTATGAATCGAAAATGGGGGGACATATAGCTAGGAAAGTAGTTATTTCTTTCTTCAAAAACAGTCAAAATCTGGTTTAAAAATTCTTTCAAACTTGTTGAAGTCTATCTATATTTGGAAGTAAATATAATTTTCACAAATAATTTTTTTTTATTTTCAGTAATGGAGTATATAAGACCTGACCTCCGAACCTTCGGCTTAAACCTATGCATCGGTATATTCTATTGTCTAGCATGCGTAATAGTTCCATGGACAGCAGTACTGCTGAGAACTTGGAAGCGGTTCCTCATTTGTGTGTCATTTCCACATTTACTAGTTTTTGTATTCTATTTCCTGGTTCCTGAAAGTGCCCAATGGCTCATCGGTAAAGGGAAAACAGAAGAAGCTATAGAATGTTATAAAAAAATTGCTAAAATTAACGGAGAACAAGTCGATAAAACTGTTTACGACGGTTTCAAACTGTACTGTGAGAAGCATGTCAGCGTCAAAAAACACCACGAAAGTCTTTGGGGGCTTCTGAAGACGCCTAAACTTAGAAAGAAAACGTGTATACTCATTTTTAAATCGTAAGTATAGACATAATTTTGACTATATTTCTAAGCAAAATTTTAGTTAATAGATTCTTCACCTCCCTAACTTCACCTGGTATCAACAAGACTACAAGATTCCATGAAGTCGAGTGTACAGTGCTATTCAAAAGTCCCCTCCCTCCCTCGTATCTTTTGAACGGCTACACTGACATTAATAAAATTTGGAGGGTGAAAATAAAGTGTTGTAAACTTCTTTAAGAATGGTAACAGGTGACGTCACAGTGCCACTCTGGCCAATAATTTTAGATAGGACCTTATGACAAATGATATCTCGTTTGAAAGGCATTGACATTGGCTACATAGCCATATTAATTTTGTTTGGGTTTAAATTAATTTTGACGGATAAATTAAATAAATACCAAAATTATTGAAATTATTTTTTTAAATTTAATTAATCAAATATCAACAATGGATTCTTATAGCAAGTGTGCGAAATGTGCTCCGTCTACTTCCTGACAGTAATACATCCTATTAGTAAGCTCTTGTCGTACTCGTTCGAATGTTTCAGCTGAAATAGCATTGCATTATTCGGTAATTCTTTCTTTCAAAACGCCAATACTATCTGGTGCCGTAGTATAAACCTTGGATTTCAAGTACCCCCATAGAAAAAATCTAGTGGTGTCAGATCTGGTGACCGAGGTGGCCATTCTATAGGACCTCGCCGGCCGATCCATCTATCTCGATATTCTTCATCCAGGTAACGTCTTACTGCACCATAATAATGTGCAGGAGCACCATCTTGTTGAAATGTTATTTCCAGATGGCCGAATTCATCATGATTATCTTCCATAATTTCAAGAATTAATGGCTCAATTGCATTTTGTTAAATCTCCAGATACACTTCACCGCTTAAATTTGAATTTAGGAAAACAGGACCAACTATGTGGTTTCCCAGAATACCTGCCCAAACATTGACTTTTTCTGGAAATTGGGTATGTTGTTCACGAAAGGTGTGAGGATTTGTGTCACTCCACAATATCTTACATTTAGTGTATTCCATTTCCATTGAGGCAAAAAGTACTTTCGTCACTAAAACAAATTGTTTTTGTGTAATGTGGGTTTTGACTAATTTTATTTGTCATATATTCACAGAATTCGAGTCTTCTGTCGGGGTCGTCATCCGAAAGGTGGTGCACCAGTTTTAACTTGTATGGTTGAAATTTATTTTTAGCCAACACTCTCTGTACTGTACATCCACTTACTTCACAGATAGACGCAACTTTAGTTGAAGAGGAAGTAGTGTTTACTACCATTCCAGCAACTATATCAATTTTTTCATCATCACTAAATGTTGGTCGACCAGATCGTTTGGCATCTTGAACACTACCTGTTGCTTCAAACTTGTGAAGAAGCTCCCTCAAATAAGTTCTCGAGATATGGCGATCTGGGTATCTCTCATTAAATAAACGTTCCGCTTCATGGAGAATCTATTTAGATTCAGCAATTATTAAGATAGCTGCTACTTTGTCGGCTTGAGTACGTACCATTTTGCCTATGTAAACTATTAAACGTCTCGTTAAACAATAATAAAATTAAATGTTCAAGCTATTTAGAAAAACTTTGCAAAGCAACAAATACTATTAAATTAAAAACGTCAATTTTTTTGACAACTAACCAGAGGCGGACTGAAAAATCTTCAATATTTAAATGTGAAATAATAATTTTGGTATTTATTTAATTTATCCGTCAAAGGTAATTTAAACCCAAACAAAATTAATACGGCTATGTAGCCAATGTCAATGCCTTTTAAACGAGATATCACTTGCCATAAGGTCATATTTAAAATTATTGGCCAGAGTAGCACTGTGACGTCATATATTACTATTACGTCACCTGTTACCATTCGTAGAAAAGTTTACAACACTTCATTTTAACCCTCCAAATTGTATTAATGTGAGTGTAGCCGTTCAAAAGATACGAGGGGGGAGGGGACTTTTGAATAGCACTGTATATTGTGGGTGTACAAGCAGAATCCTATAAGTCCATTTTTTCAGATAGGAATTTTTCAGATATAAGTTCATATCAGGGTCACACATTAGGCACATAAACTTTTAAGTCCATTTCGCACTTGGTTTAGGATCTATAGGTAATGAACATTTATACAAGTCCCTGATGGTAATAATAATCTTAACATACAAAATCATTTAAGTGCACTTAAACGATTTTCGGTTTTTTATTTACGGATACGGGACAAGTCCGGACAGGAAAGATCCTGTAATTCCATTGCGTAGTATCTGGCAGTCAACAACGTTTTTTGTCATTCAGTGTTCTGTTTAGTGGTGTAAATTCGGAACTGTGCTTAATATGTCTTCCAGGCGAAAAAATTCTATTAGCTTCCAATAATCAAGTAGGGGATGTATTGATAAAAATGATATTTGTTTTGAAAAATCGACCAACGGAATTTGTAAGCTGTGAAGATGAGGGTGATATTACATGTAATGGTGAGCAATATATATATATATATATATATATATATATATATATACATGCATGTCTGCGGTTACCACTCCTTTCAGTAGCCCCTTCTTCTATTTGCGTGCAATACCCACCAATCTATTCGTTGTTTATTGATCATATGTCACGCACTATTCGTAGATCTTGTTGTTATTTCATTGATCTGGGTCAAAAGTTTTCAGACGGGAGTGTTATATGCACCTCCGTGTCTATGTTGGTTGTTGTCTCGAATATTCGAGATCTTCTAATATTACTGACACAAATGTTGTGTTTGACTATCCTGCTGAATTCTGATATATTTTCTCATGTTTCATTCAATACCTTTGCTCCCATGTTTTACATCTTTTCTTGGTTCTACCGTACCGATGACAGCTAATGAGCCAGAAACATGCATGTCTGCGGTTACCACTCCTTTCAGTAGCCCCTTCTTCTATTTGCGTGCAATACCCACCAATCTATTCGTTGTTTATATATATATATATATATATATATATATATATACACAGTGGCTTAACACTCCCGTGGGAGTAGCGCCGCTCTTACGAGCTTTCTAGATCCTTTTCTAAGGGTGGATCAGACCACATTTACTTTTTCATATTTTTTCTACTATTTGTTACCATTGCTTCCTGTCCTGCGTTTTCTCTTCCCAGTATCTAATTCCCATAGTCTTGAGATCACCTACTACCTCCTGCAACCAAGTTATCCTTGGTCTTCCCCTTTTTCTCTTACTTAAGGGCTTCCACTCTATCATCCCAGATAGCACAAGATATTCAATGGACGTACTAAAAATATTCGATTTCGGATATTGTAATATTCTATGGACCCACTTTAAATATTTATATCCTTTCTCGAATATTCTATGGACCACGAAATGGGAAATTTTTTAAATATTCTATGAATATTCTTTAAAAGTTTCCAAGGAATATTCAAGAATATTCTCATGATATCTATTGAATGTATATAGCAAGATAATCCAGAATATTCATAGAACATTCCAATAGGCATACTCCACAAATATCCAAGTATTATTAGGATATCTGAGGAACATATATAGCAAAATGGATGATACTCTAATTTTCATTTGAAAAAACTAAATCATGGGAAACGTAGAGTTCAATTTAATTTATCATACATAAATATAAGATGTACCTCATAACATAACTGAAACTAACATACTTTTCAAATACGATATTACAAAATTTACTGACTTCCTCCATACTCAACGACACTTTTTGAAACCGGTTTCTGTTGTTATTTACATTTGGCTAAGAAAATTTCCTGTTTTCAATTCAACTTCTGTGTTTGTTATGTTCTTGCCCAACTTTTTGACGACATCTGAAACAATAAAATAGTTATTTTTTTTGCTAGTAAGTAATTTCTATTCTACTGTGATTTTTGTGTATGTATGTTTAACAATTTAAAATATAATCTTGAGAACTGACACTTAAAAGATGAAATTAAACAAACATGTAGTGTCAAAAAAAAGTTCTGTAGGAGAGAGAAAAAGCGAAATATTCCAAACAAAATAGTGATTAGAAGTTAGTTGTACATGCTATATTAAATTAATTTACATGTACATTCCAAAATAAAATAACATGATTATACCTACTACTGATTCAAAGAGCTTTGTTTTTCCAAAGCCTTTTTTCACTTTATATGCATGCATACTGTAGCCCTCCATTAGATTTTTTGCAAGAATCTTTTAATATATTGTTACAGAGGTACAACCTAAAATTATATTAATTTGGAAGTGAATGTCATAAGTTTTAAAAATTGATCAATTACAGTTTATAAGCAAAGTTATAGCAAACGAACAAAAATATAAGACGCCTTCCATTTGTGTGAACAGTATACATATGCATGAAACTAGATAATTGACCAACAATCCTTTTATTTACCAAATGTCAGAACTAATTTAACTTTGAATTATCTGATTACCAGTTATGTAGAGCTTTCAAGTAAATCCCAATTAATAAAATAAATAGAGGTAACTATAGGCAATTTGATTAAGGAACTCATAGCATACATCTCAGTAACATAATTACGTGAAACTACCTGAGAAAATAAAGTTTTGTTGTACCTTTAGCAACGAGATCAATTTCTACTCAGTTACAAGCATTCTTTTGCCATTGGGAGTTATGCTTTAATTTATATGGTAAAAGGAATAATTACAATTGAAAACATTTATTCATTAATTTTGTTACAAAAATTTAGTAAATCAACAATTATTTGAATATTTTCATGCACTAAAATATAAAAAATAACACATAAATACTCCAATATTTCGAGGCAGTTTCATTTTGATGTGGATATAATATCGAATGTTCAACTTACAAACAAAAAATTCATAGGATTCTCTGTTCAGCAAAGCTGACTCGATTTCTTCAAACTTTGCCTCATCATTTATTGGAAGTTTTAGCAGCAACTCGATAATTTTCTAAAAAATGCATTGATAAATCAACAGGCAATAAAAACATACAATAAAACGTACCTGTTTTGATGCGTGTTGTCGTATGTATTAGTTCCAACCGTAGCATAGGACACACCGTAGAAACAAATTTGAACAACTTCTCACTGGCAAAAAATTGACTGATTAATTAACGTTCAAAAATAATTAATCATACTGATAGTATTTCACCAATAACAATAACCTATATAAGATGGTCGAACCGCCATTTTTCACTGGTCGTTACCGTCAACTGCAACCACAGACTGCAACTACTGACGCATGCGCATGGAACCAAAATCAATAATCATAGAATATTCTTAGAGCTATTGCATTCGAATATTCTAAGAAGAATAATCTGAGGATATTCCAACTGAACATACAATGAATATTCGATGTAGGTATACCCACAGATGTTCTAGACATCCCCAGAATAACCCTATAATATTTGCCTGCTTACCTGCTCTCCATATGTGTCCCAACCATTTTAATCTTTGTTCCCTAATTTTTCTTACTATGTCTTTTTGTATCTCTTGATATAGTTCCATATTTGTTCTTCTTCTATATTCTTCACCTATTTTTTTTGGCCCCAATATTGTTCTTAGTATTTTTCGTTCCTGTATTCTCATATCTTCTTGTTGTTTTTTAGTCATAGTTCATGTTTCTACCCTGGTATAATTATTGTGTTATATATTCTTATTTTCGTGCGCTTACTAATTATTTAATTTTTAATAATTTTTTGTTAGCCTGAAATGCTTTGTTTGTGGCTACGATTCATTCCCTTATCTCAGTTTCTCTGTCTCCATCACTACTTATTGTTATTCCCAGATATTTAACTCTATCCACCTCTTCAAATTCATATCTTCCAATTTTCACATTTTTGTACTCACAATTCCTTTTGAGTCTTAATAATTTGGTTTTATGTGTATTTATCACCAGTCCATTTTTCTTTCCCTCCCTTATTATCTCCTCCAACATTTCTTCCATTACCATTCTGTTTTTAGTCACTAGTGCTACGTCGTCGGCATATGCTATTATTTGTCCTCCTCTGGTCCTTAAATTTCCTTTACATATTTTTTTAATCGTATATTCTAGTACCAAATTGAATAGTGTTGCCGACAGAGAGTCTCCTTGTTTAACTCCTTCATTATATGTAAACTTCTGTGTTTTCCCTCTTTGTTTTATTACTTCTGCTACGCTTTGGTCTAGTGCCATTTTTATTAATCTTATCAGTTCATTTTTCACTCCCATCTCATTCAGCGCTTTCAATAATTGATTCCTTTTTATTGAGTCAAATGCTCTTTGGAAGTCAATGAATAGTGTCTCAATGTCTATGTTATATTCGTTGGACTTTTCCAAAATTTGTTTCAGTATATGTATCGCATCTGTAGTTGACTTTCCCTTAGTAAATCCGTACTGATATTCTCCACCTCTGTAACCTGCGTCATGCAGTCTTCTTTTTATAATTTTTTGTTGTTATCTTATATGCTGCATTTAGTAGCGTTATTCCTCTGAAGTTTTCACAAACTTGTTGGCCTCCCTTCTTGTGTATTGTTACTATCTGTCCCACTTTCCATGCCTCTGGCATCTCTTCTTCTTCCCATATTTCATATATCAATTGGTATAATTTTTCTAACAGTTTAGTCCCTCCGTATTTGATAAGTTCCATGTTTATTCCGTCGCTTCCTGGAGCTTTTCCGTTCTTACTCCTGTTAATTATCTCTATAATTTCTTCCTTCGTTGGGCTCTCGATTCCATCTTGTTTGTTCTTTGCTTCTATATCAAACTCCTCTCTTACTTCTGTTTCTGTTAGTAATTCCCTAAAGTATTCCATCCATGTCTCTTTATATTCCGTATCTTCATTTACTATTCTTCCCTCTTTGTTTTTTATTCCTGTTGCTTTGTTTTTATATGTTCGGGTCTGTACATTTATTTTTTGATAAAAAGCTTTTGTGTTCCTTGCATAACTTGCCCTTTCTATTTCACTAATTCTGTTTTCAATTGTTTTTCTCTTAGCTTGTTTTATTATTTTCTTTGCTTCTTTTCTTAGTTTTTCATAAATTTCTCTTTCTTCATTTCCGTTCGTCCTTATCCATTTTACCCATGCTTCTTTTTTCATTTCAATCATTTCTTTGCATCTTTCATCAAGCCATTCTTTCTGTTCTCTGTTTACCACCGTTCCTATTTTATTGTTTGCAGCTGTATTTCTATACAATTTTCTATTTTTTTCCATCCTGCTTGAATTCCACCAATTTCTTCTGCCTCATTAATAATTTGTTGTTCTATACTATATCTGTACTCGTTTTGTGTTTCTGTCTGTTCTAGTTTTCTTATGTCCCATTTTTTGTTGCATATTTAATTTTTATTTTTAATCTTTATCTTTTCTAGCATGGTGCCTGCAACCATGTAATGATCCGTATCAGCACACGCCCCTCTATATGTTCTGACATCTTTCATTGACGACCGTTTTCTTTTTGTTATCAATATGTGATCAATTTGTGTATATGTTTTGCAATCAGGTGATCTCCACGTAACTTTATGCCATTTGGTGTGTTGGAACATCGTACTGCAGATAATCATGTTCATTTTTACTGCTAGATTACAAATTCTGTGTCCATTGTTGTTTGTTTTTTCATGTAATGTGTGTATACCGCTTATCTGTCTGTAATATTCTTCTCTTCCAATTTGCGCGTTCAGGTCACCCAATAATATTATCGTGTCTTGTTTTGGTATTTTTGATATTTCTTCTTCTACATTTTCATAGAAAACCTCCTTTTCGTCATCTTCTATCATGGCTATCATCATGGCGATTTTTATCTTTGAAGCTGCGGATCTGAACAAATAAACAGAGCTACTGTTGTACTACTGCCTTATGTTGTTCAACCATGAGATGCGTCTTCTTCCTATACTTCTTTTACCCTGTATTTTTCCTTGTAGAATAGTTTGCAACAGTGTATACCTCTCCCCTCTCATCACGTGGCCCAGATATTACAATTTTCTGATTTTGATTGTGTTGATTATTTCCTTCTCCTTTCCCATTCTTCTCAATACCTCCTTGTTCGTTGTTCTGCTCACCCAGCATATTCTGAGGATTCTTCGATATGCCCATATCTCGAATGCTTCCAGCCGGTCAGTGTCGCACTTCTTAAGCGTCCAGGCTTCCATTCCATATAATAGTACTGGAAATATGTAGCATTTAAGCATTCTGATTTTAAGATGTAGACTAAGATCTGTTCTGGTTAATGCATTCCTCATTTTATTAAACAGTGTTCTAGCCTTTCCGATTCTTGATCTTATTTCTTGTGAGTAATCATTATTATCATTTACAGTTGTTTCCAAGTACTTGTATTTGCGGACCTTCTCCACTGGCTCCCCTTTGATCCATAATGTTTCTCGCTGTTGTTGGTGTTTTGTGATTGTCATGAATTCAGTCTTTTTGGTGTTAAGTGAGAGCCCCCTTTCTTCGATGATCCGTACTACTAGGTCTATTAGCCTTTGCAGTTCTTCCAGGGTTTCTGCTATTAGTACTGTGTCATCCGCGTATCTGATGTTGTTTATAACCTTCCCATTAACTTTCACTCCCGTTGTTTTTTGATTTCCCAGTGCTTCTTGTACTATATCTTCTGAATACAAATTGAAGAGTAATGGTGAGAGCACGCATCCCTGTCTTTCTCCACGTTTTATTTTTATCTCTTCTGAAAGTTCATTTTACATCGAAACTTTGGCAGTCTGGTTAAAATAGAGATATGTTATTATCCTGATATCATTCCTGTCAATGTTTTTATCTCTCATGAGTTTTAGTTTTATGAGGTGATTATGGCGGACTTTGTCTAAGGCTTTGTTATAATCGAGGAAGACTACATATATTGGCTGATTGACGTCCATGAGTCTTTGAGACAACACATTAAAAGCAAACAACGCCTCTCTAGTACCCATTGCATTTCTGAAACCAAATTGTGTTTCGCTAAGGTCTTGCTCAATCTTTCTAAAAATTCTTCGATGTATAATTTTAAGGAATATCTTAAGGGTATGGCTCATTAGGCTGATCGTCCGGTGATTCTTGCATTCCTTAGCGCTCGATTTTTTTGGCAGTGTAATAAATGTTGATTTGAGCCATTCTCTAGGGATGATTCCGGTGTTATATACCGTGTTGTACAGATCTACCAGTACTCCAATTTGATCTTCTGCAATTAATTTGATAATTTCTGTTGCTGTTTCATCAGGTCCTGGAGCTTTATTGTTTTTAGCTGTTCTTACTGCCTATATAACTTCTTCTTTTGTTATATTTGGGCCCTGGTCCTTATCTGTGTCTCCATCTGTTGTTTCCTGTTGTCTCTCATCTTCAAACAATTCTTCGATGTACTCTTTCCATCTTTCTAGTTTCCCTTTGGTGTCTGGAATTATCTTACCGTTTTTGTCTAGTAGAATACTGCTTTTGTTTGCTCTGTTGATGCCCGCTAGTACTTTAATCTTTTTATGGAGATTAAAGTCATCATGTTTTGCTTGTAGTTCTTCTATTTCTACGCATTTTCCTTCGTACCATTTTTCTTTGGCGTGTCGTATTTTCTTTCTAATTTCTTTCTGTATGGTCTTATACGCGCTCTCGTCTCTATTCTTGTACGACCTTCTGATTTCCATTAACTGTAATATGTCATCAGTCATCCATGATTTTTTCTTGTTTGTATCCTTGATTGTTGCTAATATGTCTGTTGTTGGGGTCATAATTGTAGTTTTAAGAGTTTCCCATTTTATGTTTACGTCGGAGCTCGGGGTTAAATCAATTTTGCCTCATTCTTCATTTATTTTTTTTGTAAGTTGTTGTTTTACCATTGGGTTTTTCAGATGTGAAACTGGGAGCTGCTTTTTGTTATCTATGGCTGCTTGTTTCTTAAGGCGGATTTCCATTTTAACTATCACTGGATTGTGGTCTGACCCGATGTCCGTACCGGGGTAGGTTTTAGCCGATTTGATGGTATTCCGATATCTCTTCTTTATCAAAACCTAGTCTATCTGATTTCTTCTAATCTTGTTGTCTTTATCAGCTGCCGATTTCCATGTATATAATCGTCTTTCATGCAGCTTGTAGAAGGTGTTTGTGATTGCCATATCGTGTTCTTGGCAGAACTCTGTCAATCTATCTCCTCTTTCGTTCCTTATTCCCAGTCCAAAATCCCCAATAATATCATCAACTTTACCTTCCCCTATCTTTGCATTAAAGTCTCCCATAATGATTGTAATATCTCTGTTTTTCGTAATATCTATAGCTTGTTGGACGTCATCATATAATTGAATTTCTTCTTCGACTTTATCAGCCGTGGAAGCATATACTTGAATTATGTTGAGTGTTCTTTGCGCTGTTTTTATTCCTATCATAATTACTCTATCTGATATGGGTGTGAAGCTGGTTACTAAATGTTTGAGATTTCTGTGTACAACTATTGCTACTCCATTTCTATGTTGCTGTTCGTTGTTACCTGAATAGTATATTTTTGATTGCTCAATTAGCATTTCACCTTCGTCTGGCCATCTGGTTTCGCTCAGTCCCATTATGTTAACTTCAAGTCGTTGCATTTATTGGAGCACATTATAAATTTTTCCCCCTTCATACAAGGATCTAACGTTCCATGTACCGATTTTCATTACTTTCTTCTTTCTCGCTTCTTTCAGAACCGCCCTCCCCCCGGAGATCCGATTGGGGGACTTGAAACTCCGGAATATTTTGTTTTGAAATCAGTCATTTTGATTCTACTAGGGATATCCATTGGGATCTTTAATGCAGTGGTTTCCCGTTGCCTTCTGCATCTCTATGCCGTTGGTCATTTACTGACTCATCCGCCTTTAGAGAAGATTTCTCTTCCCTAGGTTACTAGGGTGCCCTTACTCTTGTGAGCTCCTCCACCCGAAGCTGTTGGCTGACAAGAGGGGATTACTTATACCGGTAATCATTCGGTCGGCAGCCTCAGTAGGTCAATAGGTGAGACGCCGTTTGCAACCGCCCAATCTGAGTACAGACGTTGCTATTGTGCTAGTTTTGGTCCGACCCGGGTATTTGATTTCCCCGGTACCATCCATACCTGGAAGGCTCTCCCCTATCCGCCACCTGGGGAGGCGCCCGATGGAGGACTAGCAAACCCCCCACGGTTAGGTATGAACAAGATCATATTTGATATTGAGGTTCCTAATTACTTGACCTTTGTATACATTTCACAATATTTTATTTCAGCTTTTTCTACCTGTTTCGATACGTTAATATCGGTAAGAAGAATAAGGTAAATGGACATTATCTGGTATTTCGTTATTTAATTAATTAATTAGTAAGTTCTACATATAAGAATAATTTATAGCCCTAAAAAGGGTTGATTTCTTAAAAACTTGCAGATGATGTATCTAATCAAAATTCCATTTCATCAGAATCTGACGAATCTTCAACTTCAACATTAATTATTATACATTTAACGGTTTCCTCCATGATATTGTCCAGCTGCCACATTTTCTGTTCTCCTTTATGCGTATGACTCACAGCTTTTTTCCAGTTCCCTGCAGACACTTTTGGCAAAGAGTTTTACAGTAATTGATGTAGGTCTTCCAATTTATAAGTTTTATTGTTTCGTGCTACGTCACCCTTTACTTGCGCCCATATAAGTTCAATAGCATTGAGTTCGCAGAGGTATGGTGGTAATCGTAGCACAGTTACACTACGTTCTAACGCCATTTCGTCAATTACATATTTTTTGAATTTCGATTTGTGCAGTCTTACAATTCGTAATAATTCTTGTTTTACGGAATGCTCCTTGTATATGATGTTGTGGTTATCCAACCAAACAATTATCTCAGCTTTCTTCAAAGCTGAATGTTATCTAGAACAATTACAGAATATTCTGGAATTAAATCCCACATCTGCGTAAAATACTTTTCAAAAACGTCGGCGGTCATTTCTTCGTGGTAGTCTTTAGTTGATTTGGACACAAAACCTAATAGTCCACTATGGATAAAACCGTTTTCATTTCCGACATGGGTTATAATAAGTGTACGTCCTTTTCCGATGGAAATATTATTTATCCCGATTGATACACCTTCGATGAACGCTTGGCGAGAGCTCTTCACAGTCGTATCTACCCATATTTTTGATACGGTATATCCTTCTTTCAGTCTCTTCCGAATAATAAATATTCCTCCCTTCCTCCCGGTACCTTTTAATGGTTCTAAGATAATTCCTTTTCCAACACGCAATGTCTTCTCTATCAATTAATAGTGACTTACGACTATACTTCTCCGAGCGAAATCCAATCTCTCGTAATTGTTTTCATTATTTACTTCTGCTTATTGATGGCAAGTCATCATTTTGACTAATTAAGGGAATACTTTTGTTCAATGTTGGAATTTCATTATCAAAATAAAAGGAGTGGACCTGTCTTCTAATAACATTTTTATGGAATTCTTCAATTTCCAACGGCTTACTGCCCCCAATCTTTTTGGGAGAACTAACAGTTCCGCTTTTTCCTTTTTTTAAAAATCTATAAACCGTCGTTTCTCCAACTACCGTCATATTGGAACAGGCGCTAACTATTTCCCGAACATTACTTGAAGGACGTGTACAAGTGAATCGTGGACATTCAGTTTTATAGTTTTCTCCCTTAACGTGAAAGCAGCATTACTAACCGACTTAACTGGGGTAAAGGAGAAACCTGTCAATTTAAATTAAAATATACTTAGAGTGATGATTCCACAAACTTTCTTTATAAACTGCCAATACATAAACAAGAAATCAGATAAGTATTTATTATATACTTGCAAAATAATCCATTACACATACACGCGCGCGCGTTACTGAGCCCGTCCCTTCGTGATGCAACCTTCAAGAGCGTTGCATCTTGGGAAGAACCTTCCGCCCACCTCTCATCTCATCCGATGGGTCCTCAGTCGTCGTTTGCGTTTCTCGCGTGCCGCTCTTACCTGGCCGAAGTGGCTGTTGGCTAGGGTCTTCTTTTTGCCGTGTAACCTTGATGGTTATATCTTCGGCGGTCTTCTCGCTTTGTTTGTTTTCTTCTGCTGTGTGTGTTTTTTCGCTGCCTCTATAAGAGGCCAATCCGTAGCCGACTTATTACGACTAATGACGACCTTATAGAGTGGCTCACTTGTGTTTGATGACCTAGTTGAAACCCCGGCTCATCTTTTTATGGCCTTCTCGTAGGCGGATTCTCAAAGGTGACTTTAGGGTATTATCTGGGCTAATAGCCTTGTCATTTGTTCGAGAATCTCTTGTTTTTTCGGGGTGTCCTTCGTCGTCGTCGGGTTCTTGGATCTCGCTTGGGCGTAGCTGACTCCTGGCTTGGGATGGTTTCCTCGTCGTACTGTTGTTTGGAGCTTGTGGGTATCCCTTCTAGTTCGCTGGGTGCTCTTCCTAGCAGTTTGCGCAGGTTGTTGGATGGTCCCTGGGTCGTGTGCATTCACTAGATCGGTGTGGTCCTCCGCATTTGACACACTTAGTGTTTAATCTGCATGTCGTCTGTACGTGGTGGAATACCTGGCAGTTAAAGCACTGCGTTGGTCCATTTCCTCTCTTCAGTTCTTCCCATACCCAATTGACCATTTTACAGAGCAACTACATTCCATATTTATCACAGGTGTTACTTGTTCTATCACACAGACATCACGAGGAAAGCGCGTAAACATAACAGGGATATCTCTGTGTTGCTCCTATGTCCTACCTAAAAAGGGAGCTAAACTATTTTCTCAACCGCCAAATAATGTCCCTTATCTGTCACAGTTATGTCTAAGAGATGATTTACTTATGTGTCAACTACATCTCAGAAATGTTTCAGTTTTGTGTCAACTACCTTTCAGAGATGTTTCAGTTTTGTGGCAACTGCGTCTCTAGAGGGCAAAACTTTTACGGTCACGCTACACTAAAAAACATATTAACAATAAAACTGCTTCTTAAACTTCAAATTACTGTATTTATTAATATATTTTCATATAAAAAATAATAATGAAAAAATTATTTTTCCTTTGTTCGTGGTTTTCATCCTATTGCTCTCGCTGCTCCCCTTGCTGGACCCAATCTGCGAAAAAAATTTTGAATTCCTCCTCCGAATATGTAAGACCATTGACCATCTGAAAGAATATATTCATTAATAATTCAGTATGATTGAGGTTTTTTTACAAAAAAAACCCTCATAATATTCAAATTTTTCGTATGAATTTAGAAACACCCTCTATGTACAGATATGTCATAGCAATCTTTCGCCTGCAATTGGGAGATAGTGAGTGTGATAAGTAAAGTAATTTTATTAATAGTAATTTTCGTCCGAAAGCTACATAAGTACTATGTACTTAAAAGCTACAAAAGTGATTTTGAAAGTGTACATTTTTTGACAAAACTAAAAGGTGGCCACTATTTTTTTCTTTTAGGGTTAGGCTCTTAAAATATAGGACCTAAAATGAAGCAATAAATAATAACTTACAGTAATAAAAATTGTTGAGATAGTGCAGTCAAATTTACACTTTTTACAACAAGCCCATGCATTAATCATAACGACTATTGTAAAGCAGCACTGTATGCTCAACCAACTAAAATTGAGATATTCTGAACAAGTTTTAAATATAAGCATAAACATTTTATAATTAATTAGATTAATATCTAACAAATTCAATGAAACAATGATAACTCGTACATATACACTGTGAAGTTAAGTCACGTTTTAAATACTCTGATAAACAAGCAAAGTTGTAGTGGAAAAAGTCCAAAGTAATATTTAAGATTTACACCAAAATGTAGTAGAAGATGAGTATAATGCAGTGAGTAAATAAAATCCAATAAAACAATTATCAATTCAGATATAATTAGGAAATTAAACGTATAAATCGATATAGTATCATATTTGTTATCTACAGTATTTCCAGTTTCTAAAACAAAAACGCATACTTACCTCGTTAACACTAATGACAGTTATAGTTCGGGAGCTTGAATAAATATGAGTGATCTTACAAATAACCAACTATTGGAACAAATAATAAGAAACAGGGAAGAAATCAAATCGACCATAGAAGCAAGGGAAACAAGACTCTTGTTTAAATTTGAAGAATTGAAAAAAACAATACGTGAGCTAGAAACAGAAAATTCGGAGCTCAAGGCAGAGATTGAAAAACTGAAAATTTCAGAAAAGAGAAACAACATAATAGTTTTTGGACTGGAAACAGAAAGCAAAGAAATAAACATAAAATATATTAGCAAAGAACTGAAAACTCTTTTTGATATAGACCTGGACGATTCTCATTTTAATGATATATATCCTTTGGGAAAGAAAAAAGATAGACCAGTGAAGATAGAATTTGTCTCGAACCTTACAAAAAAATGTCTTCAAAAATATCTCGAAGCTAAAAGGCACGAAAATCATAATTACAAATGATTTAACACCAAAACAAAGACAAGAACAAAAAATCCCAAGGAAACATTTATTACTGGCTAGACAAGACAAGAGACATAGCTATATCAAACATAAGAAGCTGTACGTCGAAGAAATAGCTTACGGAGTGGACGATCTTCTTGCCTTTGAAAACCAGGAAGAAAGAGCTCAACCAACTAGTGCCCCGACCACACCAACAGTAACCAACAAAGGGACAAAACCAAAAACCTCCACCGAAGAAAACGCCCAAGCCGTACGCTCGGAACAAGAAGAAAAAAAACTCACCCCAAAACCACCCCTGGTACGAAAACTATCAACCAGAAATCAAGAAAAACCAATAACCCGCTCAGCTAGGCAATAGGGTAGGCACGTATTAATATGAATGTAGATCGTTTAAATTTTTCCTCTTTTTCCCGTATTATATATATATATATATATATATATATAGGTGTGTGTGTGTGTGTGTGTGTGTGAGGGTATGTATGTATGTGTATCGGTGCTGTATCTGAAATGGATCCATACATACAAGATTTCCAGGTTGATTCGGTACAAACCTTTACGACTAACACGAACAAAGAATGTAAAGAAATCTTGGAAGTAAACAAACGCCACGAGAACTTTGAAATAATACATAACAACATTCGAAGTATCGATAAAAATATAGATGAATTCAAAACACTACTATGAAATATCAGTGTAAGTTTTGATTGTATGGTCTTGAGCGAAACCTGGCAATTTGTGGATCCCAGTATAAATGGTATTCCTGGCTACAATATAATATATAATCAAGGTGATTACAATCAAAATGATGGAGTTGTAATGTACATAAAGCAGGAATATGATTTTGAATATGAAATAGTTGAAATGGATGAAATCAAAATTCTGAGAACAACTTTAAAATTTAAGAACAAAAATTTCATAATAAATGCAATCTACCGATCTCCGGCATCAAATATACCATCATTCAATAAAAACCTTCAAAACTTTTTGGAAAAAAATTAAAATGAATCTAATGATTTCTGCATCCTCGTAGGAGACCTCAACATCGATATATTGGAGGTAAATGAACATGCTATAGAATATCATAACGTACTGAACGAATTTGGTTATGTATCTACTATCAATGAACCTACGAGGATGAAAAGTTGTCTCGATCATATTTTTCTTAAATCTAAAACAGACATGATCATACCTTTAATTTTTGATTTTATCTAATTCAGACAAATAAATCGTCAATTGTGTATGCAGAAGTTATAGGTGGGCGTTTGTCTATCGTTTTAATAAGGTGGCTGTATGTCTATTTTATATTTTGTTTTGTTTTATAAGTGTATTTTTCAATTATGTGAAAATATCACGTACAAGCGTCTTTTGGCGCTTCAGTGATTTTATGTTTGTTCATGTATTTTTAACAGTAATTACTTTGTAAATTGTATTGTATTGTATTCCTTGAAAAAACATTATTATTATTATTATTATCATTATTATAATCGAAAACAATATTACTGATCATAAACAATTATACTACAGATCATAACGGGAAAAATGAACGATGAAAAAAACTATAAATAGTAGATTTACACAATTTTTGAATTACAAAAAGTTTAAACAAAAAATTCAACAGGTAGATTGGGAAACTATATATTTGACTCCAGATCCAAACTCTGCAATGAACGAATTAATTAAAATAATATCTATAACAAGTAACGAATGCCTAGAAACAAAAAAACAAACGAGAGAAAACTCCAAACTTGCACCATGGCACACAAACTCATTACTGACGTCCATAAACAAAAAAAAATGAAATGTTTGTTAATCTTAAAAAAAGCCGAATAACAATGTACTGAAAAATCAATATAATCTTTATAAAAACATATTAACTAACCTAGTCAAGAAAGTAAAATACGATTATTATAAACAGTAAATAGAAAAAAATCCAGATAACACAAAATTTTTATGGAAAAAGATAAGGGAATTGAGTAACTCGAAAACAAAACATAATAAAATACCGGCTGTCCAAAACGTAAAGGGAGAACTTCTCCATGATAGCAAAGATATTGCAAATGAATTCAATCTGAGATTCATTGAAATGGGAAAAACACTTGCTGAAAAAATCAAAACAAATAGTAATCACGAATTCATTGACGATATTCTACCTAATACTATGATTCTAGCACCAAGCAATTCTATTGAAATGTTGAGCATAATAAGAACATTGAAAGATAAGAAAGCCGTTGGTAAGGACGGGATAAGAGCGGAGACTATCAAATCTATTGCACAATATATTGTTCATCCCCTAGTATACATTTTAAATAGATGCTTGGAATTGGAAATCTGGCCTGATGATTTCAAAAAATCGATAGTAATACCAATTTTTAAAAAAGGGAACAAAACGATAGTTACCAATTACAGACCGATTTCCCTTATCACACATTTATCGAAGATCTTCGAAATGTTTCTGAAGAACCGAATGACATCCTTCATAAAAAAATACGGCTTGATCTCCCATAAACAATATGGTTTCAAGGAAAATACTTCAAGTTTGACCGAAAAAATACATAGCGCGTTGGAAGATGGACATCCTTGTCTATGTGTTTTCATTGACCTCTCGAAGGCTTTCGATACTGTTAGTCACCGATTGCTCATAGTTACACTGGAACGAGTAGGAATGAGAGGTAAATGTGCAAATTTACTTACAAATTACCTCAGCAACAGAACTGAAGAAGTGAAAGTGGCTGAAACATTGAGCGATCAGAGAGAAATTGAATATGGCGTACCGCAGGGAACCATTTTGGGCCCTCTTTTGTTTAATCTCTACATTAATCAAATATTCACATTGAACAGTCAAGGGTATGCTGATGATACCGCAATAATATATAAAGCGGAAACATGGCATGAGTTGAAACATTAAGCCGAATCTGACCTCCGATTCATAAAGGAGTGGTTCGACGAAAGACTTTTGACACTCAATACAGATAAAACCAACTTCCTATCCTTCAGTTGTAATTCGGCTGGTAATTGCCCTTTTTTACATCTCGACCTAGAAACTCTGGAAAACACGCTCAGAATTAAATCTGAAAAAAATATTAAATATCTTGGTGTATATCTGGATCCGCATATGAAATGGAACGTTTAAGATATGGAATTCTGACATGGGGAAATGCTCTCCGAGTACACCTCAAACCATTGGAAATACTGCAAAAAAGATTTCTGAAAGTGATGATGATGAAAAACCGAGGTTTTCTTCGGAACTACTATACAAACAATCTGAAGTCATGGATGTCAGGCAGTTATTCTTTTTCTGTATCAATGTGCAATTCCACCTATCTGGTGATATAGCGGGACCCACTCATGAGTATAATACCCGCCGAAAACCCATTACGGTAGTACCACGTGTAAAAAAATCAATATCCCAAAGATCTCACTCCTATATCACAAAATCATTATACAATAGTGTCCCGAACACTATAAGATCTGAAAGAAATAAAGCTAACTTTAAAAAAAAATTAAAAGATTACATCTTAAGTAACGACACAAAATTAATAATCGATCTGATAGAATCGAGACCATAATCAACATACATACTGCATTAATATAGATGATCCGCTCTTCATCATCTGACTCGTTTCTTGATTTTACTCTGTTCTGGTTTATATTTATATTTTTATATTTTCACTGTATCAATTTTTAATGCTATTTATATTCCGCAAATATCGAAACAAGTGATTGATCACTTATCGATTATTTCTTTATTCATCACCTGTAATGCATGCATTCATTTATATTATATTGTATTTCAATGAATAAAGTTCATAATAATAATAATATTACAGTTCGAATTATTTATATATATTTTTCATGGCTACTCACTACTTTACTTACTTACTATAGGTCCCTATCTATCCTGCCATGCATCAACCTCATTTAAGGCATCCATGTTCTAAATGAGAAAATTTGACAGTATGTTTTGGAAATCTTCACGTCGAAAATTTAAATTAGTATTGCCTTTGGCATTGTTAGGATTAGATGATTGCATTTCTAGAAAGATTTCATCCAAAATTCTATTGTCTTGACAAATTCTTCTACAAAAAAAAATGTTTTCAATTTTATTATACTTACTGTATTCACGGTGTGACATAAACATATTACTTTGTACATGAATTATTCTGTATATCTATTTCAGTTTCCAAAATGTTTTATTATAAAAAATTGACGATAAAAGAAATTAAAAATAGTCACTTTCAATAGATCTTGCCATGTTATTGATAATCTGATCAGGAAACGAACAGTATAAATTGTGTGAAAAGTGTAAATTATTTACTGTTTTTCTATTCTGTAAATCTAAAAAATGAGGCATTTAGAAATGTGAAGACATAAAGGAGTGGCTGAATGCCAAGAGATCGAAATTTTTGCTAACATAGGTGGGTCAAGTAATTCATAAACAAAAAATGACCTGTTGCAATAGGAGCAGATAATTCATTGCACACGGAATAATCAGTTCCGACATTTTGTAGATGTATCACTATGCCGATGTCTTTAAGATCATAACTTAAATTACTTATCTGTTATCTGATTTGTTTCTTTTTTATTTTCATACACAAAAAATGAGAACTAATGCACTATTTAGCAGCTATCTTTTTACTTTTATACACACACAAAAAACAGAAATCTCATCATTGTTTCAGGTATTGCGTTGCTGACATAACCTCGAAATTATTTTCCTTTTTCTAGTAAGTAATCAAATTGGGAACTGGTCTCTGTATATGAAACGTAACAACTATAAATCTAAACCACATAATAAGACTCTCTATTCGCACTCAATAAGAATTATCGCCATAAGGTAAAAAATCTACTTCGATGTTATGTAGAATTAATACGTAACTACTGCAAAGTATTCACATAGTATCCATACGTTTGCAATAAATAAGGAACATATTTTGTCTTAGAAACGTAGCGGAGTCATAGAAAGCACTATATAGTAATACTCCCTTTTCTATCTTTAAATACTATATTACCGCGACATAGATGGTCACTTGGGTATTATTCTCACTTGCTGGATGTGCTGGATTTTTCTTCCACGTCTAGCTCTACCACGTGGATAGACAGTGGCTTTCTTTCGCCGAATCTGGAACGGACTTGGTTTATTCTTCCTATTTGGACTCATTCCTTTTCTATTTCTTCCTTGAGTTCGTCGATGTCCTCGCTGCTCGTCAATCCCTTGATGACGATCTTTCCTTTTTTTTTCATCCCGTGGTGTGTAGGTGTACCATTCCACTTCTTTTCTTTCTTCTTTCAGGTACCTCGTCAGGTATCTGTAGTCCTCTTGTTCTTCGCATGGGATCTTCACTCTGAGCCTTTCTCGGATGGTGATTAACCTCGTTTTTATCCCTCTTCGGTGGATTTCTTTTCTTACTGAGCCCCAGTGGTAGGATGACTGGTGGTGGCCTGGTTGTTCTCGTCTTGTTCAGGCGGATGGCTTCGTTTATCGTTTCTTCATCTCTTCTTTCCTTCCTTGCGGCGGCTTCCTTCCTCTGCTCCTTCTGGATTTTCTTAATGGACACCACTTCCATGAAGACCATCTCCTCAGCGTCGTTTTCTTTGGTTTGAGGGGATTCCGTCCTCTGCGTCTTCCTTCGGACGCTTTCTGATCGGCTTCGGCTTCTCTTTTCCCCTTGCTTTCTCTATTGCTTTTGCAAAGTTCTCCATGACTATCCTTAGTCCTGCCGTTTCTGCTTTCATACGCTGGATGGGTTTTTTCAGCTCCTTCGCTTCTCTATTGGCTTCTACGGCTCTTTCTTTCCACTTGTTGCGTCTTATTTGCGATTTATTCGAACTTGTCGCCTCTCTCCTTCATCCTATCTGCGTATTCTTCTTCGCTTTCGTAGACGCCGATTGGTGATTTCGGTGATTCCGGTAGGTATCGTCGCTTCCATATTTTTGCTAGCGTTGCTGTCGCTTTTCTTCTTCTTCGGCATCTCTAGTTCCTGTCCTCTTCAGGTCCTAAAAAATACAAAATATCCATTAATTACAATTTTAAAAATTAGGAAAATATTTAAAATTTTCATAAACGGAAAAGTGTTAAAAAATAAGATTTGCGTTCTCAACACTGTTTTAGACTTCTGATAAGCTTTCGCTGGTTCGGTTGATTAAAAGGGAACGCGAAGCGGGTACTGTTTATACCAACGTGTAGAGAAAAACATCATAGGAAAAAAATCTTCCCCCTCCACCCCCTTTCCACCCCCCTATACCTATCTCGGAGACTGTTTGAGATATCGACATGCGACCTCAAAATAAAATCCCTCTGGGTAAACGCCATAACAAAAAAAAATCATTTTAGTAGCTATAAGTTTCGTTTGAATAGATTGATTTTTTCTATCGTCTTCGTTTACGAAACAACAGAAATGGGGAATTTTTGACAATTTTTTTTATTGACTTTCTTAATGGAACGACCAGTATATTTTTTGTAGTTTGATAAGTGATCTTCACCTATATAGCAATGGAAACTTCTTAAAATCGGTTAGCAACTGACGGAAATTGTAGAAATCCGCCATTTTTGTTTTGAGGTAATCGGAAGCGATGGAAAAAATCCAATTTATTCGACCAAAACTTGTACTAAAATGAAACATTTCAGTAAAAACCGCATATTTCTATTCTGCGATACAATCAGAAATGGGATAAAATAAAGCAAATTTATACAAAAAATTTATTTTAAACTTATAAAAAATTACCATATGTATTTTTTTAAGTAATTAAAGAATAACTTTTCAAAATATACAATTTTCTCAAAGAAACCAAAAATAAAAGTAAGTTAAAAATAATTAGGAACGTTGTCAGTCTAAGTACAATAATACAAATCATACAGAGACATTTAAGTTTTAAAATGATTAATTTTGCTAAATTAACCAAAAAGACGAAAATAAAAGTTAAAAATAGTATAAGGAACGTTTTCAGTCTAAGTACAGTACAAACCATATAGGAACACGTAAGTTTTAAAATTATTAGTTTTTTTAAATTATACAAAATAAAGAATAAAAATGATAAGGAACATTTTCATACAAAAAATCCTATACAGGGTGCGGCTGATAAAACCGTCGCTTAGAGAAATCTTGGAATCCAAAAGGATTTCAAATCTGAAAATTGGTTTTAGAGATCGACGGCTGCAAACTGTAAGACATTTTAAAATTTTCATTTTTCCTAAACTAAACTAAAAAGTGATTATTAATCAAACTTATATTACGGACATGGTAATTACACGATTTAGACGAGCAGTATCTCGGAACTTGACAGTAGTACAGAATTGTAATTTTGGTGGTATAAAACAAATGCAGCAGCTTTTGGTTTGTTATTATGTTGTACATATTTTTACAATTTTAAGTTTTTCTCGATAACACGATTCCAACAAACTAGCACACTAGAATACAATCCTGCAACATTATAATTGTATTGAATTTACAAATTCAAAATAAACTCCCCATTTCCGAGGTATTGCTTGTCTTAACAATCAAGGGACAAACATTTCTAATTAGCTGTAGCTCTTAAATTAGTCGTTTTACACCACAAGTGTGATAGTTTGTTGGAATCGTGACAGAGAAATGTAAAAATATACAAGTTGCCCTATTAATAAATTATAATGTGATATAGGTACAAAAAGATATTTGGTAACATAACAACAAGAAAATCTGCAGAATCTGTTCTAATATACAGCCCCAAAATTACAATTATGTACTACTCTTCAGTTCCGAGATATTGAAAAATAAGAAAATATTCAAAAAAAAGTATACATTCAAAGTGACCATCTGAAAATAAAATTGAATCTCTGAAAAGCAAGATCAGTTATCTTAACTTCATATGCAAACATATGTTCATTAAAGAAAATTACATTGCTTGTATTCCATTGTAGGCTTCGCCTAATAGTGAAACCAGAAACCACTCACCGCACAAAGAATTGTTCAGACATTCACTACACTCCACACGTACTGTTTGTTTGCTGACTTCCCGAATTTTAAAAATTAAATGATGCAATTTCTTGTCTGAAACCAACTTAACAGTCAGCCGATCAACCCGAGTGTTATCGGAATGTGTGTGTTATTAAGTACAAATTACCTGGTGACTAAGGTTTGTCGATCGCTTTAATGGACAAAACTAGCTTAGTAGTAGTTTTTTTCAACTACTGATGAATAATGTTTCTACCACTAATAAAAAAATTTTTGCAGCAAGCGATTTTTTCTAGAATTTTTTTTCATTTGGACGTGTTTTCTCTGTGTATGTAGCCACTCCACTCTTCGACCATACAATATTATTTTAACCCAGAAAGTATGTGTTTTGTGTCACAAAACACATATGTTCTAGCTTACAATGGCGTTCTTTGTTAGTGTCTAGGTAACCATTAAAATTTCAAAGCCTACTCCAATTATGTTCTTTTTGGATGTCCCTATACTATACAGTACCTTGGTATGGTTAGTTTATTATACAGTGACTAAATTTACTAGAGGAACTTTTTTGGACGGATACTCATGCAGAGCAAGTTTTCGAAAAAAAAGAAAAATAATTTTTTTAATGCCTAGACATTAAAAATTATTTTTACTGCCTAGGCATTAAAATGTTACTTCTATGATTGATAAATGTCACTAAAACTGATGTTTAATGTCAATCGGAGAAAAAAATATTTTTTGTTTGTTTTAGGATGGTAATGACTCTGGGCTACGACACGATATCAAGAAATATTAACGGTCTGGGTTATTCCCCTTTCATCATATTCTCGGCAAGCTCTTTAACGATATTTCCAGCATGTATGTTTATTATGGCAATTCAAGACAGAATCGGCAGAAAGGCGTTAGCTAGTAGTCTGCTTCTATTCACAGGGGCGTTTAGTATTTTCTCCGGAATAGTTAAGGTGCTATTTTTTGCTCCCATCCCGGCCCTTATTTTAGTTCTGGAAATAACAGCTAGGTTTGGAATTACCACAGCATATAATTCCGGGGCACAATATGCTGTGGAATTAATACCAGCAGTAGTCAGGGGTCAAGGAGTTAGCGCTATTCACGTAACTGGGTATGCCGCTAGTTTCTTCAGCCCTCAAATACTTTATTTATCAAATAACTGGGGGCCTGCTCCTGAAATGATTGTAGGTATATTGTTAATTCTTGGTTCCATATCTTGCTTATTTCTACCAGAAACACTAAATAAGACATTACCAGTTACTTTACAAGACGGAGAAGAATTTGGTGAAGATGAAGGAATTTTTGAATTTGCATGTCGTAGAGTTACTACTGAAAGTAGAACTGCTTTATGTGAATACAACGGGACGTATCATTTATAAAAAAATGTATTTTTATGACTACTTGTACCTACTATGTGCAAATTATTTCAAAAGATGGTAAATAAGCGACACCTTTTTTCTTGATAAACATAATGTAATCTCAATACAACAATCGATCTTTCGACGAAATATATCGACTCAAGACAATCTAGTTCTTTTCCAATCCCATATCTCTCATTCGCTAAACAGAAGGCAACAAGTCATTAAGCTTTTCAGTATGATAATATTGATTTCCAAAAAGCTCAATATATTACACCTTCCTCTTTTACATTGTAGTAAACCTACATCAAGACTGTATGTCAGTTGGCAACAGAATACCCAGCAAACACAAAAACATATTGAATACATATATGTTACATATTTTTTGAAATATGAAAGTCTCAGTTATATAAAACTGAAGTCACAACTAGATAATATTTATGTATAAAACACTGACAAAGGCAGGCACAGCTAGAGAACAATAATGATATAAGAAATACATATTATAAATTATATCTCAAATATTTCCAAATTACTATGTAATATATATATATATATATATATATATATATATATATATATATATATGTAAAAATGAAATAATATCTAGAGAATATTTATGTATTAAATATTACATAATATAGATGTAACAAAAGTTACCTAATTTTTCTTTTGCCTCACCCCTTATCTAAAATATTTTATTTCATTGGATCTATGAAAAAATTCAGCGAAATTCTCAATTTATAATAAATTCAGAAAAATCTGTTAAAACATTATTTTTCATAGGTGAAATGAAATACAATATTTTTAGTACTGTTCATGGCCAAAAGATTAAGGAACTATTGTTACTATATTATTCAATACCTACCTTATGAATATTTCAAACTTAAAGCAACTTAATACAATTAAATATGTGTATATTGTAAATGGAATTTAGTAGCTGGTACTTAGTTAGTGGAAAAACAGCAAATAGATGCATATAAGTACATTTATTTTATTAACATGAAAAGAGAAACTAAAAACAAAACACCTAATGAAAAAAAATATTGCAAAACTAAAAATATTCAAAAACTAAATGATAATAAAATATAAAAAGATAATGCAAAACAAATGAATATTCAAAAACAAAACAATAATTAAACATGAAAAATATTCTCTTAGAAAACTTGTCGAGGTCCACTTGTAAGCGTGTGGGCAATATTAAGGGATATTATCCATTGTTTTGAAGGGTTACATTTTCGCCCTTCTTTACCCTCTGGAGTCTCTTTATTCAGCCTTATCCACACCAAGGGGATTTGATCAAAATCAGTGCATGTCATATTAAACTGTTACAGCAACGTTTCTAAAAATGTAGGTATATATTAATTATATTAAATAAATAAATCATATTGTAACAATACCTTGAAATAACTCAATTACTTTTTAAGTTCCTTATTTTGTGGTTATTTCTATATCCTAACCATGAGTGAGATGTCTCTATACTATGTATTTCTGGTTTACCGTCACTATTGTAAGATTGTACTACGTATCGTTTTTCTGTCTTATTGATAAATCACAGAAGTCTTTAATTTTTTTTCGTTTTAAACAGTTATTTTGCCTAAAATTCATAATTTATATCAATCTAAGTATTCGAATACAAATAATTTTCAACAGGTAAGTGATAATCCATTTCAAGATATTTTGTCTTGACTTACTACCTGTGGTCAGAGGATTAAAGATGTGTATTTTATTTATTATTACAAAAACTACTTGAGCCCAAAGTGCATACCTGGGCGGCGGTATTTCCCACTATGCAAATAAATATTATAATTATGTTAATTCAACATCACATTGGGATAATGTTCTTCCTTTTTTTCCTCTTGTTTTCATCACATGCACATCTATACAACAACTTATGCCCAGCTTGTGGCTGTTAACATTTGTGATGTTTCAACTTAACTTCTCAGCGATGTTAAAGCGCTGCCTTTTTACATTACTGTGATGTTACTAGAACTTCCTCAAAAGGAAGTCTTTATAACGAACAAAAACAACATTTCTGTTACATTCTGAAATGCCTTTTAACATCTTGTCGATGTTAATGCAATGTCTAAAAAATAACATCGTATCAATGATCTAAATGCGACATATATCAAAAATAATACAATGTATTCTCGTAGATGTGGTATGGACATTACATAAAACTCTAAATAATATACCTCAAACATTCTGGATGACATCCTATAGATGTTCCTGTGCCTTATCAGCAAATACAGGGTGAACAACTAAGAACGCCGGCTGTCGACCATATTTCAAAAAATAGTCATAGTACAACTTTAAAAAAACACCTTCAGGAAAATGACCCTGAAAAATCGCTGGAAAATATTTTTGAGTTCCTAAAATATCTCTTGTGGGGTGGAATGAACACTTAAAAACATAATACTGTGATTATCTCCAAAAAAGACATACTAAACGTATCCTAGAAATACAATGTTTGATATATTGTTGAGATTATGAGAAAATGTAGTTAGGGACTTTTTGTCTGTATTCTTCAAGTAAGGGGTGGGGGAAGGTTCAATCCAAACAACAAATGTCGTAACACTTTTTTTATAATCGACATCCATGTTTTTGGCTTCATTTGAAAGAGTTTTTCCTTTTTAATAAGAAATGCTTAACAAAAATAACAAAATTGGACAATTTTGTCAACGCTTTGTGAAAAAGTCCCCAATTTTCCCATTTTTCTCGGAAATTTCAAATGTAATGAGGCATTTTTTAAATTCTGATGAAAAGGGGTTAACAAATAGGAATCTATTCCAAGATATAAGATTTACAATATCAAATATAAAAAAATGCTTCAATTTACATTTGAAATTTCCGAGTGGATACAAACTTATCTAATTTTGTTATCAATCTCATTAAACAGAAAAACTTTTAAATGCAGCTAAAATCATTAATATAGGTTGAAAAATGAAAAAGGAATACATTTGTTCATAAGTTTGAACCTTCCCCACCCATTATTTGAAGAATAATGGCAAAAAATCGCCTTAATTAAATTTATTCATAATCTCATCAAGATTTCAAAAATTGTATTTTTAGGACACCCTTAGTATGTTTTTTTGGAGTATTAGGTTTTCGAGTGTTCATTCCACCCCTAGCGGATATTTTAGAGACTGCAAAATATTTTCCAGCAATTTTTCAGGATCCCTTACCTAAAGGTAATTTTTTTGAAACTTGTACCATGATTCTTTTCTGAGATGTGGCCTACAGTCGTTCTTAGTTGTTCATCCTGTACATTTAAAATAAAATAGCAAAAGAGTAATAAAGGATTTAAAACGTTTATTCACTATTAATGAACAGTGCAGTAAATTTGAAAAAAAACAGGTACAAATTTGGATAAAAAAAATATCTTGTCCAGCAATCCAACCTAAAAAAAATAAAATTGTGTAAGCATATTTATTACATAACAAGTTTGGAAAGTGGAAACTATTGAACACATTCAGTGAAAGCAAGAAATAAAAAAGGGTATATTAATCCGTAGTTACCATAACGTAACATACTTTGAAACTGAATTAATAAAGTTTAACGGATACACATACATTACAGCTAGTTTACAGAAAATGTATTAGAATAGTTTTTTAATTATATCAAAACTAATAAAAATTTTACACCATAAAGATTTAATGAAATATTTGAAGGTGTTCTGAAGAACAGCTAATAAAATAATTACTTTGGATCAAATTGTGCCCATGGAGACCTTGGATCGATCATCATAAACTACATCAAACTTGACTTTCAGCCAATTGACTGGGACCCATTTTACATAAGATACATGCGGGGTTCTTCAAAGGAATAATAACACATTTTATTTCAAGAACTGACTTTTCATGATTTACTTTCTATTCCATGCCTTACTCCATTTGGCAGGTAAATTCAGGTGTGCTATGAAAATTCATACTTCTTTTCTGTATAAAATAATATACTATTCTCATCTTGTTATTTTCATCCTGGAACAAATTGTATATTAACATCGTGGAATTGTAACTTAATGAAAACTAAGCATTAATAATACACTGTATACAAAAAAAAACTACTTATGAAGAAGAGATATGAGCACATTATCAAGTTAAATGAGTTTATAATTAATTGTATCCAATTGAGTATCCAATAGATGTGTTTCTACAATAATAAATAATTGAATGCTGTTTGTTGACTGGAGCATTCAGTATCATAAGTTACATATTCTTCAACTAGATTAATATAGGTACCATTGTAAGGGACAAATACAGCTTATTTATTGTGTTCAGTGAATTTTCAAATGGAAATGAGCTTTTTAACAGAAATTTCTGTTTTTAAAGTCTTAAACAGTCTCTAATTGTTCACAAGAATTGTTAGTAATAATGTTAAAATTTTCTAAACCTGCAAAACTATATTGATGGCTAAGACTACTACTAAAAAAACTGAAACTAGATACTTGATTCAATATTTTTTGTACTGTTTAATACAATGTTGTATGAGACTATCTGAAATAATTACTCCCCTTTCATTACATAATTACCAACAATTTGTTTTTTATTTTATTTGTATAAGTAGCTTCTGAAACATCTTGAACATTGAAAATGTTTTTTTTTAGATTTAAATATCTGCGAACATATGAGCATGTTTTATTATTAATAATAATATCTACCCTATTGCAATATCAAGTTATTTGTAGGGTATAATCCATATCTAGGATTTGAAATATTGTGAATCGTTTTCAAAATATACTTACCAGGTAACTAAAATATTGTAAAAATTGAAAAAACCCCTATTTTGTAGTATAATGTTAGTATACAATTCCGCCACATGGAATTTCAATGTATAATAGCCGATTAAAGTATTGAATGAGTATTAAGTTTTAATAATTATGATTTTGGAATAGGTACTTACCGATAACAATTGTTGTTCGTCCATTATAACAAGAATTATCACTAAGTATAGAAACTGTAGCTTAGTAGGAACTAACGAAAATGAAGACCACTTTATTCAAGTACTACTTGGAAAATATGTGCTTCCTGCAAATAAAATATAACACATAACTGAAAACCATCCGCCATTTCATGCTTGTCATTTTTGTTTCATTATGTTTCGTTCATCAGTTCCTCTTCTGTTTTCTTCTTTTTTATGTTACTGTAATGTTTAATATGAGACATTACTGTTAGTTTTATGAACTAACGTCGTACAGACGTAATAAGTACGATGTTAATAAGAATTATTTCGAAAGATGTAAAAGTAACTGCAGCATGTGATCATCTTAGAAACATGTTAATTTGTAATATTACAGTAACGTTCTGTATGTGACATTAGTGGGAAGTATACAAACTAACACCGTATGAATGTTTCCTATAGGAAGTTATTAAAAAGAAGTTCATAGGATGTGTATGTAACTACGAATTCAAGTATTACTGTGTACAAAACAAAAATATGTTTTATTTATATGACATGGATGTTAATAGAGTTGGTAATAAAATTAAGACATCTAGGAGATATCTTATTAACGTTTCAAATAAACATCACGAAAAGTCTCTAGAAAGAACATCACCAAAAAGACTTGTTATGTTTTTTGTTTAGTGGGCCTTATATACGAATGTACAATATAAATATTTGAATACATGTTTATAAAGATATTATGGTATTTATTTTTTCTGTGTACATTAAAAAGATCCTGAGAAGGTCCATTAAGACATATAAGAGGACGTACTTGGGAGGTACATTATCAAAATTAAGAGGTCGTACTTGGGATGTCCTAATTAGGACTTCCAAGGGACGTATGGTTTAGTAACAAAAGATGTCCTCAGGACGTCCTGAGGATGGCTAAGGGTCTGAAACGGACGTACCTGGGACTTCGGATGTCTGATAACGGACATCCTGGGAACGTTTTAGGTACGTACTTCTGCTGTCTGGGTATAACAAGCTTGAAAACAAGGAGTTGAATATACCACAACCTGACCTTTTACAAGTACCGTATGCAGTTCAAATCCCTTATGTAATACTAATTGACAACGCATTTACATTAAACGAGAGCAATATGAAACCATTTGAGGGGACACCAGAGAAGGGTTCAATAGAAAGAATTTTCAATTACCGACTTTAAAGAAGTCGCCGAGATGTCGAAAATGCATTTGGCGTTTTAAGCAGCATTTTCATTGTTTTGCGAAAACCTATGCTACTATAACCTGACATTGCGAAGAAAGTAGTTTTGGCCACTAAACATTTGCATATTTTTTTACGAAAACAACCAGATGCGAGACAGCTATATACACCACCTGGATCTTTTGACAGTGAAGATAATGGAAAGATTATTGTTGATAGGCGGCGAAATGGACAGCAACAAATTCAGCCACTTGTGAATGTTCCAAGGAGAGCAAGAACACACGCGAAAGAAATACGTTTGAAATGCTCTCAACATTTTATAACAAATGGAGCAATTCCATTATTAGCAAAACAGTTATTAGCTGAAGAAAAGGAAGGGGGGCTTGTTACACATTGATATCTGGTTTCTGAATAATTGAATAAGAGAAGATGTTATTCCCGGGTTTGCAAGAACTACAATGCCTCCTAATACATCACCTTTCTTAAAACATTCCTTAGAGAAGAAATTCATCAAGCTAGAAATTTGTAAACATTGTGCCATAATCAATCGAACTAATGTGGACTTGAAAATTTGTTATTGCAATCTAATATCTACTTACCCTATAGTTTATCTACAAAATTTCTTTAATGATGTGGAGGACCAGATGATGTGTCAGTATCAAATTCAAAGAGCAAGTAAGAGGCTACAATCTCCGATTCACACAAAAAATCTACAAAATTCCCAACACTCTGATTCTAAAAAAAATTTTGAATTTAAAATCCTCGAACGGATAAAGAATCTTTCTAATTCTTCTTTCGATGATGATGAGATGACTTTATTATCCTTAGGTCTGAAATTTTCATTATTTCCTGGTCGGTCTGAGAAGGACTTGGTTTCTTTTGCCATTGAACTGGATGTTTTGATCGACAACAATAATATAGTTAAGTGAATAATCAGAAACTTCTGTCAATTTTCCATTCAAAAATATCAACACAAATCAATTACACACAATTCCCATTACAAGTCTACCCTAAGGAATTTCAATTCAATTCTACATAAATTAAAGATGAAAATCATCAAGGATTCTCTTATAATAACTAAAGCCGATAAAGGTAATTGGTTAGTTATTCTTGCACAGTTAAATTACATACAAAAAGTTGAGGATTTTCATGACAAAAACAATGTTACTTCTTTAAATTTGGATTCTCTTAATACATTTATTAACAAAACAAAAATGTTATTAAAGATTGTGAAACTTTCTTCATTACATTCAACAGAACACATGCAATTTATTTACTTTTTCAATATTTAATTGATTAACTATCAATTTCATTTTCTTCCAAAATTTTAACACTTAACGTTACATAGAACAAGCTTGTCTGCTTTATGTTGTAGCCTTGTTTATATATTATACTCTACGCTCTAGTTGTCCAATGATTCAATATCATTATACTAAGGAAGTGCTGCCCTCGTACTGAACATAGAGGAAACATGTTTTAATGAATGAACGAATGACATCGGGGGAAGAAAATAGTCAACAATGTTGCCATGCCAATAATATTTCTATTGTTCTCATTAAACTGATTCACGTGCGAAAACGAAATGGACATTTTTATAAAGATTTTTATTTGAAAATATTAGATATGCTTACTGTAAATTTCAAAATATATGAAAAGAACGGCCTCAATATACACTTGGAGATTACAAATTATGATTGAAAATTGTGTTTTAAATGTATAAGTATATTTTTATAGATGAACTGATTTTCAATAGTATACTATATTATTAAATTAACAGCACTAAACTTCTACTGTAAAAAACTATCATTATCAGAAAGATTTTCTTTTCAATAAACAAAAACCAAAAACATAATGTGAAACAACACAGAGCCAAACTACCAGCTGGTGGAGTATACCAACCATACAAACTGAAGAATTGTTATCTAACAAATTGCATATTAAAATTATGTTCTAAAGGAACATAACAGAGAGGTTTCAATTATCTACTATAGGAAGTTATGGAAAGGATTTACTTGAAATAAATAAAATCAATATTTTATTATATATATATATATATATATATATATATATATATATATATAAGATTTAAATGGATCATGCGTGAATTTAACAAAAACAAAGAGCAAACAACAAGTGTTATCATGGGAGAGCACGCAAAAATAAAGAGGTTACTGAAGAGGAGTGGTAACCGTAAACATGCATGTTTCTAGCTCATTAGCCTTCATCAGTACGGTATAACCAAGTATGGATGTGAAACTTGGGAGCCACGATGTTGAATGAAACACGGAAGAACACAAAGAACGGAAAATAACAGGACAACCAAACGCACATTTGTGCCATCAATTGGAAGATTCCGATTTTGGAACACTAACCAATATCAACACGGAGGCGCATAAAGCCCTCCTGTCTGGAAAAAACCAACCCAAGGTGAAGAAACAAGATCAAAAATGGATCATGCGTGAATTTAACAAAAACAAAGAGCAAACAAGTGTTATCATGGGAAAGCACGCAAAAATAAAGAGGTTACTGAAGAGGAGTGGTAACCGTAAACATGTATGTTTCTAGCTCATTAGCCTTCATCAGTACGGTATAACCAAGTATGGATGTGAAACTTGGGAGCAACGATGTTGAATGAAACACGGAAGAACACAAAGAAAGGAAAATAACAGGACAACCAAACGCACATTTGTGCCATCAATTGGAAGATTCCGATTTTGGAACAACAACCAATATCAACATGGAGGCGCATAAAGCCCTCCTGTCTGGAAAAAACCAACCCAAGGTAAAGAAACAAGATCAAAAATGGATCATGCGTGAATTTAACAAGATCAAAGAGCAAACAACAAGTGTTATCATGGGAAAGCAAGCAAAAATAAAGAGGTTACTGAAGAGGAGTGGTAACCGTAAACATGCATGTTTCTAGCTCATTAGCCTTCATCAGTACGGTATAACCAAGTATGGATGTGAAACTTGGGAGCAACGATGTTGAATGAAACACGGAAGAACACAAAGAACGGAAAATAACAGGACAACCAAACGCACATTTGTGCCATCAATTGGAAGATTCCGATTTTGGAACAACAACCAATATCAACACGGAGGCGCATAAAGCCCTCCTGTCTGGAAAAAACCAACCCAAGGTAGAGAAACAAGATCAAAAATGGATCATGCGTGAATGTAACAAAATCAAAGAGCAAACAACAAGTGTTATCATGAGAAAGCAAGCAAAAATAAAGAAGTTACTGAAGAGGAGTGGTAACCGTAAACATGCATGTTTCTAGCTCATTAGCCTTCATCAGTACGGTATAACCAAGTATGGATGTGAAACTTGGGAGCAACGATGTTGAATGAAACACGGAAGAACACAAAGAAAGGAAAATAACAGGACAACCAAACGCACATTTGTGCCATCAATTGGAAGATTCCGATTTTGGAACAACAACCAATATTAACACGGAGGCGCATAAAGCCCTCCTGTCTGGAAAAAACCAACCCAAGGTAAAGAAACAAGATTAAAAATGGATCATGCGTGAATTTAACAAAAACAAAGAGCAAACAACAAGTGTTATCATGGGAAAGCACGCAAAAATAAAGAGGTTACTGGAGAGGAGTGGTAACCGTAAACATGCATGTTTCTAGCTCATTAGCCTTCATAAGTATGGTATAACCAAGTATGGATGTAAAACTTGGGAGCAACGATGTTGAATGAAACACGGAAGAACACAAAGAACGGAAAATAACAGGACAACCAAACGCACATTTGTGCCATCAATTGGAAGATTCCGATTTTGGAACAACAACCAATATCAACACGGAGGCGCATAAAGCCCTCCTGTCTGGAAAAACCAACCCAAGGTAAAGAAACAAGATCAAAAATGGATCATGCGTGAATTTAACAAAAACAAAGAGCAAACAACAAGTGTTATCATAGGAAAGCACGCAAAAATAAAGATTTTACTGAAGAGGAGTGGTAACCGTAAACATGCATGTTTCTAGCTCATTAGCCTTCATCAGTACGGTATAACCAAGTATGGATGTGAAACTTGGGAGCAACGATGTTGAATGAAACACGGAAGAACATAAACAACGGAAAATAACAGGACAACCAAACGCACATTTGTGCCATCAATTGAAAGATTCCGATTTTGGAACAACAACCAATATCAACACGGAGGCGCATAAAGCCCTCCTGTCTGGAAAAAACCAACCCAAGATAAAGAAACAAGATCAAAAATGGATCATGCGTGAATTTAACAAAAACAAAGAGCAAACAACAAGTGTTATCATGGGAAAGCTCGCAAAAATAAAGAGGTTACTGAAAAGGAGTGGTAACCGTAAAGATGCATGTTTCTAGCTCATTAGCCTTCATCAGTATGGTATAACCAAGTATGGATGTGAAACTTGGGAGAACACAAAGAACGGAAAATAACAGGACAACCAAACGCACATTTGTGCCATCAATTGGAAGATTCCGTTGTTTATTCTGTTCCCGAACACAGGTTGCAAGGTAAGGGGTCTCTTCCATAATAATATGCCTATATGGTAAACATCGAGTATACGAGGGACCCTTACTAAGTAACCACCACATGGCGATCCTGCAAACTAAATGGTAACGATTGGTAAAATGGAAATAAATGGAAATGGTAATTGTATAATGGTTATCGCCACCACATGGTGATCCTGCAAATTTAATGGTTATGGTGAAATCAATAATATAATGGTAATCGGCACTACATGGAGATCCTGCAAACTAAATGGAAATGGTAATTGTATAATGGAAATTTATGGTAAAATTAAATGGTAAATCTACATCGCCACTACATGGTTATGGTAAAATTAAAAGTATAATAATTATCCTGTAAAGTAAATGATAAGTTATGGTACAATTGATGTTATAAAGATAGAACTATACGGTTTTCTACTTAAATTTGGGACCTTGGAGAAAAGAAACAATGGGAAACTCATCAACCAAACAGGAAGCAAAAGAAACAGGAATTGTCAATAACACTTTCATGGTACAGCAAGATAATGTTGCGATGCACATCATGGTATTATTATACATTATAACAATAGCTTTTATCTGCAAGTTCGTTGGGTCAGTATGGAAAACACACCGAAGAGCGTTGAAAAGAGATATCAACAGAAGCAATGCAATAAAGCAGGCAACAGGAACTTTCACCGTATAAATAATTTGTAAGTACACATGCATTCTATTCTTATGAACAAAGTTTTTTTCTTAAATGTCAATAACGTGGGAAGATTTTGAGAATAAATTACGATTGATTGTAGAAGAAGTTAATAAACAGGGGAAAAGGGTTTTGAAGAAAGAAACTCCTAAAAATGCTGATATACATATAGAAGTAATTAGTAGCATAGTAGGTCTTTACAATAATTTTACTAGGTTAATAGCCAAAAATTGAAAAATTTAAATTCAATACAACAAGAGACTTGTAAAAATTATTCAAGTAGGATTAGGGATAAAGCTGAAAGGGCATTTCAAGCGTTAAATTGTATTATAGACATACCTAACTCTATATTTGAGGAAATTAATGCGGTTGTATTACAAACAATAAGCAAACAGTTGAAAATGGCGACAAGTATGAACGATTTTTTCAATTTTACCGAATGAGTTTAACGGCGAAGCAAGTAAATTACAATCATTCTTAGACTCATTGGATTTACTACAGACAAACACGAATGGTAATGAGGAAAATGCTATCCTATTGATAAAAACGAGATTAACAGGAAAAGCTAGAAGCTTAATTACAACGGAAAACTCCATTGCAGACATCAAAGATAAACTTAAAGCAGGGATAAGAGGAAACAATCCAAGCCTTCTCCTAGCGAAACTTGGTAAAATAAGACAGAACGGAAAGGATGTAACACAGTATGCAACAGAAATAGAGAAACTGGCGGAAAGATTACAGGCAGCATACATATCGGAAGGGATGCCTGAAAGACTAGCTGAGAAATATACGAAAGAAGCAACGATTAAGGCAGTAACTATGAATGCCGCAACGGATGCAAGCAAAACGATAATTGCAGCGGGAAGTTTTGAAACAACACAAGAAGTATTATCAAAATTGGTTTCAGTAGAAGGTATAGTAGGACAACAACACGTCTTACATATGAAAGATAACAGGAATTTCTTCGGGAAATCAAACTTTGACTTTAGGAATAACCACCGGAGAGGAAACAACAGAGGATTTTACAATGGTAATCAGTCAAGAGGAACATTTAGACAGTATAATCAAGGAAACAACTACGGCAGATACGAAAATTTTAATAAATATAGGAAATACAATAACAATGGAAATTACAAAAATCGAGTCGACAATAACGTGAGAATATGCAAGATAGAAGAGAAAATTGAAGAAATGAGTAGACAAATAGCGCAGTTAAAGAAAGAAAACTACGATTTAAGGATGGAAGGTAAGGAACTAAAGGAAAAAACAGAATTTTTGCAAGGAAACATGACAGATACTCAGAAAAATGATAGTGAGAAGAATTTAATAATACATGGTATAGGAAAAGAAAACGAAGAAGATGAGGAACAACTAGAAAACAAATTAGAAGATCTAATGAACAAGGTTAATAACACAGTAGATGTTAAAACAGATATTTTGAAATGTAAAAGATTAAGAAACAAAACCAGTAACAAAAATAGACCAGTATTAATAATGATGAAAGATGTGAATAAGAAAGTAGAGACTTTGAACGGAACGGATAAACTAAAAGGAACAAAAATATACATTGATGAAGATTATCCAAAAGATATACTGGAACAGAGAAAACAGTTAATAAGATACATGAAACAGGCGAGAGAAAGTGGAGCTAAAGCTAAGATAATTGATAATTCATTAATAATCAATGATAACGTATATAGTCTTAAAGAATTAGAAGAAAGGAAGAATCAGTTTGAAATACATACAGGATGGAACAAATCAACATATAAGGAGAATAACGAAACTAATCCGAAAATTTTGGATAAAATTTTCAGTGATAAAAGTTTTAAGCAACTAAGAGGTAAACAAATTGTCTAGGAAAAATATGAAATTTGATTGATTTGGGAGAATACGATTTTGAAATACAGTATGTAAAAGGTATAGAAAATTACGCGGACAGTATATCGAGAATATCCATTGAAGAACATAAGGATTTATACATAAATAATTCACATGTCTTGGCAATCACAAGAGCACAAACGCAAAAAGAAAACGTACAAACAACAAAGGATCAAAGGAATAAAGTGGAAACAAAAGAAGTAAGAATACAAAAACCAGCAGTAGTAAAAGTTTTAAATAACCTTGAGGCACATAAATTACCATTTTTACACTTTGAAAATAACCGTATCTCGCTTAGGATGAGCATTCGGATCAAAAACAAATTGAAATTTAGTGAAGCCTTAAATACCGGTTTACATAACTTCGACCTAGGACGAACGTTGGAAAAGCTTGAAGAGCTATCGGTAAGAAATGAAGTAAAAAGAATGAAAATATATACAAATGATGATATATTTAAAAAGTGCACAGTAGAAGAATTTATAGAAATAGGAAATCAAAGGTTAAAAAGTATTCAAGTATGTATATGCGACGTACCAAAAACGGTACAGCAGAAAGAAGAGATCAAAAAATTATTGGAAAGATACCACAATGATCCAATGTTTGGGGGACATTAGGAAATAATAGGTTATTAAAGAAACTAAGAGCAAATTTCAAGTGGAAAAACCTGGAGAAAGACGTAAGGAAATACGTAAAAAATTGTCATAAATGTCAAGTGAATAAGACAAAGCCCAGTCACAAAGAAAAATTTGTTATAACAGATACATCTATAAAACCGTTTGATATTATTTACATAGACACAATAGGCCCGTTTGTAGAGAGTAAAAACGGAAATCGTTATTGCATTACGATATTATGCGAATTAACTAAGTACGCAGTTATGATACCAGTTCAGAATAAGGAAGCACACACAATAGCAAAAGCAATTTTCGACAACTTTATACCAAATTACGGATTGATGAAAGAAATAAGAACAGATCAAGGGACGGAATATAAGAACGAAATAATGAAGAATTTAGCAGAACTATTGAATATAAAACATAATTTTTCAACAGCATACCACCACGAAACAATAGGCAGTTGCGAAAGATTACATCGGACATTTAACGAATATATAAGAAATTTTATCAAATATTCTAGGGATAACTGGTGTGAGTTTGTAAGAATGTTCGCATATTGTTATAATACAACACCAAATACGTATCACGGATACACTCCTTTTGAGTTATTATATGGGAGAAAACCCAATTTACCAGAATTTTTAAACGCAAAAATTGAACCGTGCTACAATTTTGAAAAATATGATAATGAATTGAGATATAAATTACAATTCGCTAATGAAAGGGCCAGACAGTTTTTAATAAATAATAAATTAAGTAGAGTTAATAATAGAGAAAACGTTTCTTCACCCGTAAATTTTAAAATAGGGGAATTAGTTATTCTAAAAAATGAAGCAAGAAACAAATTTGATTCACATTATCTAGGTCCGTTTAAAATAACGGGAGTCAAGGGGGTAAATTGTGAGATTACATCTCCAGAGAAAAAACAACAGACCGTTCATAAGAATCGATTGTTTGTATACAATGAGCGGAATCAATTGTAAATAAGTGAAGTGTGTTGATAAACGAACAAGTAATGTTTACTAAACAAAGACAAAACAAAAACATTCATTAAAACAGTTTTAGATATAAGTGTTATCGAAAAATTAAAATGATAATTTTTCTCTTCCAAGAGGGGATGATGTAGTGATCCCTAAAAGACAATAAAGACAAAAGGACACTACCTTAGAAATAATAGTATTTAATCTAACATATTAATCAATGGGCAAAAGATACTGGTATATTCTCTTTTATTTATTATCACGATGAAACACCCTTCCGCAAATAGTTTCTTATATACTTAGTGCATTTTAAATATTTGTATGTCAAAAGTTGTACCGTGTATGTCTACGTTTTGATCTGAGGAAACAACGTCTTCAATATGGTCCAGTAAATTTTCAAAATTAATATTAGTAGCTGTTTTCGTTACTGACCGACCAATAATAGCAGAGATACACGTTAGTGCCCTAATGGCATCTTTTTTGTACATCCTGTATACGATAATATTCTAACAATCATAAAGGCGTTTATTAGACTCCAATCCGACAAATAATAACAGAGATATGAGCAAATGCCTTTAGTACGTGCGCAGAACGTTGAAATGTGTCTTTTACGGCCTGCCTGTAACGGAAAACATGCGCAGTATACGGAAAAAGTAACGTCGCTACCCCAACCACCCACGGCCGTTTTGGCACCCTGGTGAATAACAAATAGATATATGTTAGTGCCGTTATGGCATCTTTATGACGACGACGACAGATGGCAAGGATTTGACGGATGACACATACGACGGAACGCACATACGGCAAACACGTCACATAGGACAGATGAGACATTTCACGGATGACACATACGGCACATATACAAATCATGGAGAATATGAAATTACAGAACAGGCATACGATACATTTGACAGTTGGCACACGTGGCGGGGGTTGACATATGACACACACGACACAGCGTCATGGAACACATGAGAGTCGACACAGAACATAAGATGGATATGACTGTTGATAGATGACACGACACTTATGACATATGGTACAGAACTCATGACTGTTGACACATTTGACAGATGACACGTTTGACAGATGACACATGTGACATATGGTACAGAACACATGACTGTTGACATATGACACATTTGACAGATGACATATGTGACAGATGACAGCTACATCAGAGGGCGTGGTCATGTGACGTCATAGGGCGTGGTCATGTGACGTCACAAAAAGTTCCCAGTCCAAAGTGTCCCATACTCTACTATTCTCCCACATCATATTATCCATAAACGAGAATTAATCGGCGGCTTGGGTTCAATATTCAAATCCATTAGCGGAAATTTAGACGCTTATGATGGTCAACGCTACGAAAAATTGATTTCTCAGTTAGAGTCAAATCAAAAGCAAATGATGTCAAATATGGGAAAACAATATTCGCTATCTCTGAATATCATAGATCAATTCAATAAAACAATTAAAAAAATGTATAATAATGAACAATTGATTACTTCAAAAATAAACCAAATTAGTTTGATAGTTGAAAACAATACATATATAGAAAATGCAATGTTAATAAAAGATGTTCTTAATCAAATAATAAATATGTACGAATTAATTAATTCAATTCTACAAAACATCGAGAATTTCTATTAGTTTTTCAAAATTACAAATTATGCACCCGAGCATTATTTCAATAAATACATCGAACTTTAAAAATTAAACAATCAAACCAAATCGAAACAACTACCATTTCCAGTGAATGTCAATAACACTGAACCTGATGAGAAACTCATTAAAATTGATAGCTACATACTAAATAATAAAATCACATATATTCTACATATTCCAATTACTTTTCCTTTTGATATTGAATTATATAATTTTTATTCGGTTCCAATATATTCTGGGAATCAGTTTAAGACAATTATTCCAAAAAATAAATTGTTGATAAAAAACCAAATGTATTTTACATTTATGAGTAACTCTCGCAAAGAAATTCTTCCCCAATGGTAAATTTGCGACAAACAAGAACTAAAAGAAATCGAAGAGGGTCCCTGTGAAATTCAACTCTTCGAGGCCAGAAACATCTCCAAATGCCGCCAGACTCAACTCCATTTGACCCAACCACTGCTAAATCAGCTTGACGCGTCCAACCAATGGATCTGATTATTTCCATATGAATCACTAATAAAATTGAAATGCTCCAGACAAGAAGAAATCCGAAAATTACTGGGCACATTACTCATCAAAATCCCTACTGGTTCCCAATTCACCTTCGATCAATTGACTATAATCAATGAACAGCAATACACGAACCCGAAGCAGCCGATCCTGTTCTTCAATATAGACGATTCCATTGCGACGTCCTCGAAGGTTAACATTAGCATAGATTTAGAAGACCTCCAATTAGACGAACTTCATGAAATCCGCAGCCAAGTGATTGAAAATCAGCCCAATCTTCAATTCGAGAGTCCTATCTACGTCCACAGTGCCTGGACGATTCTCATTGACTTCTGATTGTTAATGTACAAGAAGCTCACCAAAAGATTTCGGACTTCAACACCCCCACAGATGGACCACCACAATGTTCGCCTTCCTCTTTAACCCTCAGAAGCCGGGACTATGGGAGGAGGAATTATGTCGTCGCCTTACATAATTTCCCATAAGGAGATGCTAACGCTACGTATCCCACAGTCCAGAGCATAGTTTCCCCGAATCCACCTTTTGTGGTAATTCAGGCAACAAGGAAATACATTCTTCTATTTCCATCGAATAAATGTCCTGGTTAAGCAAGTCGCAACTGGCTTCATGTAGATATGTGTCAATCGCGAATGATTCGATCATTTGAATGCAATCACTTTGAAGTATCGAATGATCGAATTTTGCTCAGCGAAAATCAATCGATCGCCAGTTATAAATGAATGAAGCACAAGCATCACACAATATTCAATCACTCGTTGATTGATTGAATACTGAATTTAAACAAAATATCGGAGTGTTTTTAAATGAAACTCAAGTTCGCTAGTTAATTCCACAATATAATAAAAGTCATTGAAAATTCTAAAAAATTGACAATTGTTTCGATAAATCAATATCATCGTCAGAATGACAGAAGTTACATTTCATTTTATGCCTACCTGATGTTTAGTAGTTATTTTTGGCTGGACCAAGAAGAAACCTAACTTGTGATTGGCTTAATATATGTTTATAGAAAAAAGAAGAAGTTGTGATATTACAAATATTGAAGCTTAGATATTATTAGCCCTATGGTGATATCCTGAATATCATTTTTCCAATTAAGATTAGTATAACTGTGCAATGATATAGAAAACCAGGAAAACTATATCTGCTGATCTTTACAATTATCACTTAAGAAGACAGTTTATTAGTGGAGAATTCCCTAGATTTAACTGTTCATTGACAACTTCATATTGTGGGTTTCTTAAATGTCTTCTAATTTCCAGTTCTTCAAGGAAATCCAGTTCTTGTTTCTTTTCACAAATATGCAGTACTTTTTGATATTGTTGCAATTGCAATCTTTTTATATTTATAGTGTAACGTAAAGCCTCTACCCCTCCCATAACACCCCCCCCCCAACTTCCTCAAAAAAAACAGATGTACCAAAGGCATCTAAAACAACTCCCATTATTCCAAACCCTCACAGGGATGATTATGTTCAATATAAAGAGAAAGTCATAGAAAATATCATTAACTTCATCCATACTAATTTCGATCTAAAATCTAGTACTTCAACTCACCTCAACCCACTCACAGACTCAAATACTAGGGATTTTATAGCTACGGCCTTAGAATTCGATACAATTGATACCGTCAGTATTAGCGATGAGTCAAGCTACTAGGCAATTGAAAATACTTCAATGGAATGTAGCTTCTATAAATAAACGTAAACCAAATTTATTGAACCTGCTATCTCATGAAACTTTTGACATTCTTATACTTTGTGAAACCTGGCTAAAACCAGGTGTTAATATGAATATATATGGTTATAACAGTATACAAAATAACAGAATTGATGGCAAGGGGGGCGTTGCCATTCTAATATCCAGAAATATAAGATTCAAAATCAAATCTATTAAACAGAATTTTAGTAATAATATCGAAACATGCGCTGTATTCATTGAAGACATGAACTTATCCTTGGTATCTTTATACAAACCACCAAAATATAATGTTAGCGTGAAGGACTGGGAAAACCTATTTTCACAGTTCAATGGCGATACCGTATTCTGTGGAGATTTCAACTGCCACCACACCCTCTGGGGTTCTGCTGGTGATCAAGTCTGTGGGACACGACTTGTTGACGCCTTAAACAACACCAATTACATAATACTTAATGATGGATCACCTACCAAAATTAATAGGCCCACACAAAATAAATCTGCAATCGATCTCTCAGTTGCATCACCCAATTTAGTAAGTAAATTGAAATGGTCAGTAGTTCCTGACCCCTTGGGATCAGACCACTTCCCAATTCTATTACAATATAATACTAATTATACTCCCCAGAACATCTCTCCTTCAACCAGATGGAATGTCGCTTCTGCAGACTGGACACTATTTTCAAGCCTAATCAAAAACCACTTATTAGTTCAAACTGACAATGATATGTCTCTCTCTAAACTGATCAATATAATCTCTGACTCGGCCTCATCATCAATGAAAATAAACCAGCCAGTCTGCATAAAAACCCCTCACCCCCTTTGGTGGGACGAAGAATGTTCAGCTAAGGTCTTACAAAGAAAGAAAGCTCTACTTGAATATAAAAATCTGTCCAACTGGGATAACCCTCAAGTACAAAAACATCGAATCCCAAACTAAACTTCTTTTTAAGACCAAAAGTATGAACAGTTGGAAGGACTTTCTTTACAATTTAAATAAAAATACACCTATTGATAAAATATGGAATTTTATCAAAAAAATTTCAAACAAAAAATATTGTAATTCGCAATCATATACATCCACAGAGATGATAGATAAGTTACTAGATTATTTTGCTCCTCCTACTGCTAGTAATACATTCACCAGCACAACAAAAATAACTCACTCTAGCAATTTTCCCTGTAATCATTTCAGCTTATCAGAATTGGAATCTGCTCTCTTATCTCGCCGTGGAACGGCGCCCGGCAGTGATAATATCACCTATAAAATGCTCACATTTTTACCATCGATAGCTAAGAATGCACTATTAGATATTTTTAATAAATGGTGGCTTAATAGCCGCGTCTTTGATGAGCTTAAAGAAACTATCATTGTTCTTATTTTAAAACCCAAAAAGGACCCAAATAATATATCTTCTTATCGCCCAATCTCGCTCATGTCCTGTATTATGAAAACGTTTGAACGCATGATAAAGGCTAGGTTGGAATGGTATTTAGAATACAATTCAAAACTACCACATTCGCAGTATGGATGTCGACGTGGAATGGGAACGATGGAAGCTGTCTCCCAATTAGTCTCAGATGTACAATATTCATTCTCGAAAAACTTGTACGTCGGTTGTCTGTTTGTGGACTTAAAAGGCGCATATGACTCGGTTGATCTGAACATTCTCACTGAAAGTTTAATTTCATTAAACGTTCATCCTCAGATTTCATACCACATTGTAGACTTGTTTCGCAATCGTAAAATATACATTAAAGACAATAATAATGTATTGCATGGACCAAGGGTTGCCAATCACGGATTACCTCAAGGAGCGGCTCTCAGTCCTCTTCTATTTAATGTATATACTTATAGTTTACATAATATCTTTGATTCGGATGTAAAATGCATACAATACGTTGATGATTTTTGTTTCTACACCACACAGGATAACTATAATCAATGTGTCAAAGTACTGAAATATATTGTTTATTGCCTTAAGACATGGTTTAGTGATCACGCCTTAACAATTTCTCCAGAAAAATCAGCTGTTATGTTTTTTACTAGACACAGATTGCACCTCACTGATACGCTCACTCTGAGTGGTCTCAAAATACCAATCAAAACAGAATACAAATATTTAGGCGTTGTACTAGATAATAAACTTCTGTGGGGTAGCCACATAAACCATCTCAAGAGTAAAGCTGAAAAGGGGATAAATATGTTGAAATGTGTCACAAAAACTAAATGGGGAGCTGATCCTAAAATCGCTCTCCTGTTCTATCGGGCATACATTCGGTCGATACTTGATTATGGCTGTATCCTGTATGGGTCTGCTGCAAATGTACATTTGAAAAAAATTGATCGAGTACAATATAGTGCTATAAGGATATGCATTGGAGCCTTAAAATCATCGCCCACTCCAGCCATTCTTGCAGAGGCAAGAGAGCCCCCTTTAGGTATCAGACGAAATTATTTAGCTTTTAAAAAACTATGTTACTTAAAGTTTTTCAATTATAACAATACCCTTAATCAATTAGTCCCTCAACTGTCTATAGAAAATTTAACAAATAAATATTGGAACAAAAAAAATAGTCCACCCTTGGCGGATGCATATGTTATTTTCAATAAATGCATTGATCTGATCACACCTCATAAAAAACTTCCCATATTTGAACTTGAATTTTCAGACATCACCTTCGGACCAAGAGTCATATTTCCGACTTACAGCGAAATCCACACTGTTAACCAATCTCGCCTTAACGAAATAATCAATAAATATGATAGCTTCTTTAAAATCTTCACAGACGGTTCAAAATCAACAAGCGGTACTGGTTCGGCCGTTTATATCTCCGATACCAGTACTAAACTTCAATATAAAATCTCAGATACTTGTTCCATTTTCACTGCCGAAATCTTTGCAATCGAAGAAGCACTACAGTGGTTAATCAAACAAAAACTTACGCGAAATGCATTAATAATGTCCGATTCCAAATCTGTACTTGAAGCTATTAGCAATCTATCCCACAAAAAGTTATCTACATCTCTAAATATTTGTAACATTAAGAAACTTCTCCACAAGCTGTCCATACAGGGGAACATAGTTATTTTCATCTGGGTGAAAGGTCATGCAGGTATTTTGGGGAATGTCAAAGTTGACTCTTTAGCCAAGGAAGCCACTAAATAACCGAACGTCATAGGTAAATACGATTTTAGTGACATAATTAACAAAGGAAAAATTGAATCACGTAAAAGTTGGGAAAAGAGTTGGATAGAATTTACCAAAAAATCTAACAATCAGTACACTTTAATACATCCAACCTTACCGAATTGCGTCCCACACATTGATGACTATGCTGTAAGCCGAGCGTACTCTGTCACTATTACCAGGTTAAAATTGAATCATGCTAAATTCCCAGCACATCTTCACAGAATTGGTGTAGCAGAAACGAACATCTGTTCATGCGACAACGAATCCATTGCTGACTTGAACCACATACTTTTTTCATGTGGAAAATATAGCAGTCGTCCTAACTTTCTATGTTTCATCACCAATAGTAATATAGCTCAACCCTTTAATTTAACCACTCTGCTAAGTATGAATAATAAAAATGTCCTAGATCAGTTAATCACTTTTCTCAGAGAAAGCAAACTTGATATCTAAATTAATTTAAACGGAAAATATATTAGGACCTAATTTAACACCATTTCTGTGGCAAACGGATTCTGTCCAATGCCAACCCTCCTTTTTACACACACACACACACATAGTGAAGAGAACATGGTTTTTGCTTATTTTATTAGAAAAAGAAACTGCGTTCAGATATTTTGATTAAATATTATCAATATAAGCTTTAATGATAATAAATTCAGATTTAAAAAAACACCGGACTCAGTATTGGAAAACGCAACGTTTATGTTAAATCGTTTATAAATCTCATTTATGTCAAATTTATAGCCCATCTCAACATGTCTGCAGAATTAGAAAGTACATCAACAAATGTATAGGTATGCTTAATATCTCTCATACCATTTAAAAAAGTAACTTTTGCCATACCATCTTGTAGTCTTATATGAAATTATCTTTACAATATATAAACATAAAAAATATACAATATACAAACTTTATAACATTTATGATTAAATTTCTTATTTTTAATGGGAATACGTTTTGGTTATTTTATTCTAAACCATTCTCAAACTTATTTAAATATGATTCCTCGTTCATATACGATATCACATGAAGGAGATTGAGAGTCCAAATTTCAACAAATGATCGAACTGAACGATCGATTGAAATGATTCAATCATTTTTCATATCATTCACCGAACGATCGAATCGTGCCAAAATGAACGAATGACACATCACTAGCTTCATGTCATAGAGTTTTTTTACTTTAATGACGTTAACCAAGGTTAACGACTATACACTACACAGGATAGCTTAGCTTGCCCATTTCGTCTGGGAAGAGCAAACTCGCTTTGACGACACCATTGGTACTGTACAGAATGCGGGCTTATAAGCAATATATTCAAAGAAATTAATTTTACATCTAAAAGAAGTGTAATAAATAATATATATTTTAATAAATTAAATTTAGAGCTTGAAATTGAAAAATATACACATAATACCTAGTTTAATTATTCCAACTGCTCTAAAGTTTGTTAAGAAATTATTTTGATATATTTAAAAAACGGATATATAGACTTTAAATAGCTAGTTATTAATTTAGGAACAATACATAATAAACGTGAGAAAACTGTACATATTTTCATAGAATAGTCACGCTTTATTCTTGATTATGGTTAATATACAATGAATTCAAAAGTAGAAATGTAAAAAGAATGTAGACAGAATCAATTTTATTAAGAAAAATGTTCACACTTTCTTTACATTTTTTTTAATTTCCACACATCAAGTGTTTGGACGTTGATGGTAAACTCGAGACACTAGATGACACAAGCAATAAAGCAACTATTGTTTTGTTTTTTAACAACTCTTTTTGTCTCTACTGATCTTTTAATATCATGGCCCAAATTAATTGTAGGAGGTGAGTGCAGGCAAGTCTAAAAAACACAGAATTTTTTAGTAACTAAGTTACCAATAATTGTTTGACATATTATAATTGACTAGATATTTAATACATTTTTGTATCTAGAAAGCGAAATGATATTTTTGCGTTTAATAATGGAAATTATTTATTCCGAGCTGCAGCGGGACATAATATCTATTCGAGACCGCGAGAACATTTCGCATTCGAGATGCAAATAATATTGTTTCGAAAACTGCATTAAAACTAATGTGAGAATTAAAAATTAGTGAATAAGTAGATTTATCATTGTTAATTGATACTTTGTGTATTGAACCAAGACAATCTAGGTGACTAGCGTCTAGACGCTTCTATCTAGGTGGTATTGTTTGCATGATTATCGTAATAGTAGCCTCATTGAACACCCAGAAGCTACGATAAATAATAGCACTGGATCTTGTTAAAGTAAAATTGTACTTTATATGTTAATTGTTCTAAAAGACAGTCGGTAGTCGTTACCTTGACTACAAATAAATGATTTAAATTTCAATTTTTCTAACTTGTCAGTCAAAAGCGAACAGTTATGTTAATTTACTGAATAAAAAGTTCACATCAAGATTAAACTGCATTCATTGTATTTATTTTAATTGGTTATGGGCCCAGAACGCTTAATTGTGTACTAGAATCGTTTTTATTCAAGAAAGAATAAATTCGTATAAGAAACGGTTGGACTGTGAAGTATCGTTGAATAGCCACAGATGGATTTGGCGAAGCACATCAAACCCTTGGCCGGTGAGGCAGACTGGCCGATCTGGAAGCGGAAGATTCGTGATCTGCTCGATTATCATGAAGGTGCATTAGACGTTATCGATAACAAGATTAAAAAACCAGAACCTCTAGCTGACGGCGCTAGTGCGGCTAAACAAAAAGAATTCAAAGAGAAGTATGATTTCTTTCGAAAGGCAAATAGCTACGCAAAGTCTATGATTGCTAGCTCAGTTACAGATGCGGTGTATGAGAAAATCATCGATAAAGAAACCGCGCGTGATGCTTTCGAGGCCCTTAAAGAGCAGTTTGAAGCGACATCCAAGGATCAAGTTTTTCAAATTTGTGATTCATTTTTCGCTTTTAGTTGGATGTTAGGTGAGGACGTGTCTACACATTTAGCTAAGTTGAGAAGTCTTTGGAGTGATCTCAACAACGGTCTCACTGCTCGAAATGAAAACAAGTTACCAGACTTAATGCTTGTGTGTAAAACGCTCAATATTTTACCTGCTGCATTTGAGACATTTAGGTCCAGTTGGATGCTGCTCACCAAAGACACAGAGAAAACCTTTGACGAGCTGACTACACAGTTGTGTATGTTCGAAAGAAATTTCAAGAAAAGCACCAACAACGACAAATTTTCTCAAGAAGCTCTAGTGGCAAAAGGCGAGACGCAAAAACAAGACGCGAAAAAGAAGTCGAGAGCAGGTACAACCTGTAATTATTGTGGTAAGAAAAACCATTGGGTCAGTGAATGCAGAAAATGGATCGCAGATGGACGACCATCCAAAAATAAGTCCGTTAATGACTCTCAAAACCAAGCTAACCACAAAAATAACCAAAACAAATTTCAGAGCAATGCTGTTGAGGTTAAGGAAGGTCTTGTGTTGTCATTTTCAGAGATTTTCAATACTGAGATCAACACTACAGACTGGTGGATCGACAACGGTGCTACAAGGCACGCAACGAATAATTTCGATTTCTTTGTAGATTTTGAAAAATTCAAGAATCCGTGTGGCATAAAGGCTGCAGGAAAAGAGCTTTTGCAAGCAGTAGGGAAAGGCATCGTAAAAGTTGTATCAACAGTGAACGACGAGCGATACATCCTAACCTTGCACGATGTTTGGTACGTTCCCGACATATCGAAGAATTTGTTTTCTGTTCTAGCAGCTCAAGACAGAAACCTAAACAGTATGTTTGAATCAACAGCTACGTGGTGCTCGCTCAAAGTGAATAACAAGATACTGCTAAGTGGAGTCCGAAATGTTCACGGAACACTATTCAAAGCAGCTATCAAACCGATTTTTCCCGCTGGTAATGTAAGTTTCAATGTTGCTGTTACTGATAGTTCTCAATTACTGCTGTATCACGAGAGGTGGGGACATCAGGACAAGCAGCACGTGAAAAACTTGTTACAAAAAGAATTGGATATTAACGTCAAGTTAGACAGAGAAATTTGTGAACCGTGCGTTTACGGTAAGGCCCATCGTTTAGCTTTCGGTACTAGAAGAAAAGCAAGCCAACCTGGAGAACTGATTGCTACAGATTTATGTGGTCCTTTTGATGTATCATTTAGCAAGAAGAGGTATATGGCCATATTCAAAGATATGTTCACTAAATTTCGATATTGCTACATAATTGCAGAGAAGTCTGACGTCACAGCAGCTTTACAGTCAATGATTGCTCACGCAAAACAGCAAGGTCATTCGATTAAGGCGCTGCTGAGTGACAACGGCGGCGAGTTCGACAATGTGGAGGTCAAGGCTATTCTAGAGAAAAATGGAATTACGCACAGATTGACAGCTCCGTATACACCACAGCAAAATGGTTGCGTTGAACGAGAAAATCGCACAATCGTTGAAATGGCTAGAACATTCAAGTACTCCAATCCCGACGTGAAATTTCCTGAAGCCATTTGGGCAGAATTAGTCACTACAGCTACGTACGTATTAAACAGAACAGGCAAATCATCAGTAGACGGTGTGAGTCCTTACGAGCTGTGGATTGGAAGTAAGCCGAGAATTAAGCACTTACGCATCATTGCATCAACTTGCTACGTTCATATACCTAAAGAAAAGAGAAGAAAAATGGACGAGAAAGCAATCAAGGGTTATTTGATAGGTTACGATAACGATGAAAGATACAGAATTTATGTCAAGGAAGAGCACAAAGTTATTGTCTCAAGAGACGTTCAATTTCGCGAATTAACGAGAGATTGCGATCATGAGGTTCAGTTACCACTCAAAGATTCTCATTTACAGAAAGATAACACCGAGGAAAATCCTGAGGTTCCAGTCGAACTAGAAGAGCCTTTGGAGTACCCCGAGATACCAGTTCAACAAGATGAACCACTTGAGTACGAGTCGGAAAGCACGGAACCTGAATCGGCAACCGATGACGAGGAAGAGCCAGCGACGCCCTCGCCAGTACCTGCAAGAACTTTGAGAGATCGCTCGAAGTTGAGAAAGCCAAGTTACCTACAAGAATATGCACACATTGCTGAAAACACTGATTTTATTGACACGTATGTAACTCCTCAATCATTCCAAGAAGCTGTTTCAGGTAGGGAAAGTTTACAGTGGAAACGAGCCATGGATGATGAGATGAAATCGCTCAATGAAAATCACACATGGAAGCTGTCCACTTTGCCACAAGGAGCAAAAGCGATCCCATGTAAATGGACCTACAGAGTTAAAACCAATCCAGATGGTTCGGTCAATCGATACAAGGCAAGACTAGTTATAAAAGGTTTCAGTCAACGCTACGGCATTGACTATAGCCAGACCTTCAGCCCAGTAGCAAGAATGGCAACTATTCGGTCGATTTTAAGCATAGCTGCAAGTGAGCAGATGCATCTAGCACAGTTTGACGTATCTACAGCATTTTTATACGGCGAACTTGAAGAGGTTATTTACATGCAGCAACCAGAAGGCTACAAAAACGGTACTGATCAGATTGCAAACCAGTCTCTACGCCAATGTTGAAAGCTTCTGAGATTTCTCAATCAGGGAAAGAAAATTCCAAAGCACATAATTTCCCTTACAGACAGGCGGTCGGAGCTCTCATGTATTTGATGCTAGGAACTCGACCTGACTTAGCATACAGCGTTGGATTTTTATCAAGATCACTAGAAAATCCATCTTTGGAAGATGTAGCTCGCGTTAAAAGAGTTTTCCGCTATGTAGCAGGCACATTGACGAAAGGAATAACCTATACTCGTAAGGTAAAAAGGGGTATTCTTGAGACTTTCAGTGACGCTGATTTTGGAGGATGCACGAAAACTGGTCGCTCTACTTCTGGTGTCGTAGTTAAGTATGCAGGAGGGGCTATTTCATGGATGAGTCAAAGACAACCTACGGTAGCCACTTCCACTACCGAAGCTGAAATTATTGCAGCAAGTGAAGCAGCTAAAGAAATTATTTGGCTCTCAAGATTGTTTAAAAATATTGTAACTTTAAAGCAAGTTCCAATAATTGAGGTCGACAATACAGCAGCAGTGCGTTTAAGCGAAAATCCAGAGTTTCATCGACGAACAAAACATATAGCCATCAAGCACTTCTTTATTCGAGAGAGGGTAACCGAAGGCGAATTAGCAGTTCAACAAATATCTTCTGAGAATCAACTGGCAGATATTATGACGAAGCCTTTGGGTGCAATACGATTACAAATATTACGCGATAAATTGGGTTTAAAGTAACATAGTGGGTACTAAGATGTTTTGTTTGTTTATTTCATTATTATTACAACAATTAACAAGGGAAAGTGTTAAAGTAAAATTGTACTTTATATGTTAATTGTTCTAAAAGACAGTCGGTAGTCCTTACCTTGACTACAAATAAATGATTTAAATTTCAATTTTTCTAACTTGTCAGTCAAAAGCGAACAGTTATGTTAATTTACTGAATAAAAAGTTCACATCAAGAATAAACTGCATTCATTGTATTTATTTTAATTGATCTGGCATCAACTGTACTTACTCACTGCAAAATTGGCACTTCAATTTAAATGTAGTACAACATGAATTATTATGTTTATATCATGTTTATAATAATTTCAATAAAAGTTCATTATTATTATGTATTGAAATGTTCTCGTATTTAATTAATAAATTCACTAATAAGTTCCTAACATATGATAAATTGTTCAACACTTAAGTTCTAGAACGCCAAAGCATTTTGCATTCTAGAACATAAAAGTATGTCTCAGCTGAGTGACACAAAACAGCCACTTTGCTGACATTTTAACGAAAACGTCAACATTTGATGACAGTTTTCGAAAATAGAATATTGTTTAACCTTTTAACTGCTCTAGACGTATGAAAACTTCGGGTTTCTCACTGCTCCGGACGTATATAAACGTTTCTTCCAGAAAAATTATTCACATCGACAAAGTGCTCTAAACTTACTTCTACGGTCAGTCTAAAGTGTGATCGGATAATATTCCTGCGGCGCGGCCGTCTATTAATAGATGTGGGAGGAGCCTACGCCAGTTTCAGTGTGTGAATACATATTGAGGTAGTATCCGAAGGAGACGTCATCACGTGATCAAAAGCAGACACAGTCGGCCATATTAATTCGACACTTACGTCAAACAGCTGTTGCGGTTTTCAGTTGAAGAGTTTTAGGTGCTTTTTTCTTTATTTTATGTGATTTTATTAGCTTTCAACTGATATTTAGCTGATCTATCGAAAGACAATAATGGTTTCATGTGCTTATCGTAGTTGCAGCAATAGTGATGGCGTCGATAAAAAGAAATCAACAGGAATAACATTTCACAGGTTAGTAAGGGAAACGATAACAATTCGCAGATCCGTACTTTAAGAATTTATGTGCAATATTTCATCAGGACAAAACTTACAATACTTAAAAACAGATAAAGATCGAGAAAAAACGGACTTTTTTTTCAGATTTCCCAAAGATCCTACACGTCGCAAAATTTGGACGCAATTTGTAAATAGAGATGCCTGGAATGCTACGAAATATAGTGTACTATTGTTCTGAGCATTTTTCTGAGATCGAACTTAAAAGAGTTAGGTTCGTTTAAAAGATAATGCTATCCTTATTCTTTATCGCTGCGGGGTAGATAAATATGTTTGTATATAATTCATTTTATTTATAAAGATAATTTGTTTATTATTTATATTTTATTTTCTACTGTCAGAAAATTAACAATTCAGTGTTTAATTTGTTTACAAGAGCGATGGGACAATGAAGTGACAGAACCACCAACTAAAGTTCGAATAATATCAAATATTTTAATGCAATCACCAGTCTGTCAAACACATTACGAGGAGCAAGCATTTAATATTGCTTCAACAATTAGTGGGGGGATTACAACCATATTAAAATCAAAAGACTCAGAACAACAAGGGTTATCCACTTCGCAGACGGATGAAACAGTGACTCCCAGAAAAACAAAATTATTGAATAAACTAAAGCAGTGCGTGTTACCATGGAGAGAAAAAGAGGTTTTGTCTTTACGAATGAAACTTTTCAGAAGAGAAAAACGCATTGGCAGTTTGCTCTAGATACAAACCAAGAAATTAATGCAAACTGAATATTTGGATGTAATTTGCTAATTAGGAGGACCTAGGTTAGGTTAGGTTTATAATGAGTGGGTCAATGAGGCCCTCCACTGCGACTCGCGAGAGTCTATTGTGGCTCAATAGGAGGACCTAAGGAGTTACTTATAAGAGAATATAAAAAGGCGAAAAAAGCATTACCGAGACAGTATTTTGAAGAATTAAAGGTTTTTGCTTTAACTCTTCATTAGTATTTCCCTGCTGCTTACAATTTTGTAAGGGATACATTTAATGTACGTTTACCGCACAAAAGAACTTTAAGTAGGCGGTACCAAAGTATTTATGGAGATCCTGGATTTACAAGTGAATCATTTGATGCTTTGCAGCTAAAAACTTCTGATAAGAAAAATAGAGTGATATGCAGACTCATTATTGACGACATGTCAATTCGGCAACACAAAGAATAGGATTCTCAAAAAGACAAGTGTTATGGGTATGTTGATACGGGAACAGGATCTCAAGAAGCAACTCTTGCTAAGAATGCTTTGGTATTTCTTCTAAATTGTGTGAATGGTTACTGGAAAATTCCATTTTTTAACTTATTGTAGATTTAAGCAGCGACCGTTTTTCCGTTGTGATTTTGATTTTTACTGATCGTAGTATTGTGCAAGGACCGTTTTCCGTTTTGATTTTGGTTTTTTATTGTGGATTTAAGCAGTGACCGTTTTTCCGTTCTGATTTTTATCGGAGATTTGAGCAGTGACCGTTTTTTTTTCGTTTTCAGTTTGGTTTTTACTGAATGTAGTTTTGAGCAGGAACCGTTTTCCGTTTTGATTTTGGTGTTTACTGGTTGTAGATTTAAGGAGGGATCGATATTCCGCTGTCGATTACTTATTGTTCGTTTGATTGGTTCTCCGTAGTGTTTGTTTAAAGGTGACCGTTTTGCCGGTGTTAGATTTCTCTTTTCTTATCTTTGTTGAAAAGTAAAAGTAAACGAGGATAGCTTGATTGGAAAGTTGGATGTCAAGGAGAAGCTCTGAAGATCTTGACCTAACCGTTTTGATCAATCCGAACGAGGCTGAAAAATCCGAATCCGTTCCTCCAGTACCGGCCCAGCTACCGATTGTAAGTTCCGTGGAAGAAGCCGCAGACCAGCGTGTAGGCTGGGTATACCTACTAAAGAACGAGGAATTGAATATCCAGCTAGAGAGGAGAAATTTATCCGTTGCGGGAATCGTTCCGGAAAAACGGAAGAGACTTGTCAACTTTCTAAGGCGGGAAAATATTTTTCCACGACACGTTCCTGATCGATCCGATAACGTAACCATTATGGCCAACCCACCAATAAATGTACACGATTGGAAGGTGTCTTTTGGAAACAAGGGAGATCCTGTTTCGTTTATAGAGAGAATAGAAGTAATTTGTACAGCGAAGAACGTCCGGAAAGACAATTTGCTTCCAGTGTTGCCGGAATTACTATCCGGAGAGCCCGCGTTTTGGTACCGTAACAACCGGAGTAGGTACACGACTTGGGATGAGTTCGAAGAAGACTTCCGAATTTTCTTCTATCCTGTTAACTACGAGGTTGACTTAGAAGCCGAGATAGGTCGCCGTCTACAAAGGAGAAATGAGGCCGCCGCTACTTACATCACCGAGCTCCAAACTTTAATGCGTAGACATGGAAAGCTAACTCTTGAACAACAGTTAGCATGGCTGTACCGCAACCTGTTGCCAGAATACCGACTGCAAATTCGAAAAGGAGACTTCCAGGATTTTTCCACATTTTGTCAGGTGGTCAGGGAATATGAGCTCCTCAGGAAGGAACTCCAGTCTGTATCCAACCACAGTGGACCGAACCGTGAACAAAATCCCCGCCCACAGCCAGTAGGTACGCCAAGAAGATATGGACCGTCTCATTACTCGACGCCTGGACCAACTAGAGAGCCCATCGCCGGTCCCAGCCAACCGTCAACGACCGATACTCCTCGCCGTCCGCCGCTTGATACTACTCAGCAACAGTCTGGGTCATCTTCCCGACAACCAATCTGTTTCCGCTGTGGTGAATCTGGACATGACAGAAGCAATTGTTAAAACCCGCTGAAGATATTTTGTTCTCGTTGCCGAAAGGAAGGAGTATTGTCCAGAGACTGTTCCTGCAGGAGGCAGGAAAACTAATCCGAAGCTGTACCGAAGAGGGGCCGACACAGCTTCCGCAAATCTTTGCCTCTCATACCGAACAACCAGAAGAAATGAACGACCCCAGACCGCACATAGACGTCGCAATTGGAAAACTCAAATTCAAAGCATTGCTGGATACCGGAGCAGCAAAATCATACATTGGTGATCACGTAGCTAAGACTTTTTCCCAAAAGAAGCAAACTACAGCCCGTCAAACGATGAAGGCCCGTTTAGCTAATGGAAATTTAGTCTCCATCACCGACATTTATGAGCTGAAATGGAAGATCAAAGGCGTCACAATGGAGGGTTCGTTAGAGCATTTCCCTGGTCTGATAACAGATATTGTGTTAGGACACGATATCCTATAAAAATATGATTTCCGTCTGGAATTAGGAACCGGAAAAATATATGTGAAGGGTGAACTAGTAAGGGGTTTACAATTAGCCAGTCCGGTTGAAATAATGGAGGTAGTAAATAAGTCCATGAAAGAAGTCGATGTTGTTCCGATCATCTGTGAAGAAGAAATCAACCATCGTTTCACTGAGGACATATGTCCTGAAAATCTGTCTGTTTCGGAAGTCTCTGAGTCTTCCCTGGTGTTAGGGGTTGACGAGGAGCAACCTGTTGTTGAAACTTCTGAATTTTCCTCAGTGTTTTTAGGGGTTGATTCAGAAAAATCTGTTTCCGAAGTCTCTGAGTCTTCCCTGGTGTTAGGGGTTGACGAGGAGCAACCTGTGGTTGAAACTTCTGAATTTTCCCCGGTGTTGTTAGGGGTTGATTCAGAAAAATCTGTTTCTGAAGTCTCCGAGTCTTCCCTGGTGTTAGGGGTTGATAAGGAACAACCCGTTCTTGAAACTTCTGAATTTTCCCCGGTGTTGTTAGGGGTTGATACAGAAAAATGTGGTTCCGAAGTCTCTGAGTCCTCCCTGGTGTTAGGGGTTGACAAAGAGCAATCCGTTGTTGAAACCTCTACGTTGTTCCCGGAAGACTTAGGAGATTTCGACAATTATGGTTATATAGGATGTCCGCTGGAAACCATAACTCCGCAAATAGAAAGAAATTTATCGACAGAACAGACAGACAGACTGAACATCTTCCTTAACCGAGAGTTACCGAAATTTGAGAAAATTCAAGGACCAACTACGCTAGTTGAGCACGAAATCCGCTTGCTGCAACCGCGTCCGATCAAACAGAGATACCGTACTCAGAATCCGAAAATGCAAGAAATTTGCAATACAGACATAGATGCCATGTTGAAGGAAGGAGTGATAGAACCCTCAACAAGTCCGTGGAGTTCTCCGATTGTGATTGTGAAGAAAAAGGATGGGAAGAACCGCTTCTGCATTGACTTCCGTAAAGTCAATGAAGTAACCATGAAGGACGCCTACCCTCTTCCATTTATGAACGCTATATTGGATAAACTGCGAAAAACCAAGTTTATTTCCAGTTTAGATTTGAAGAGTGGATACTGGCAGGTTCCGTTAATACCAGAAAGCAAACCCATTACCGCATTTACGGCACCGGGACGTGGATTGTTCCAATTCACGGTTCTTCCATTTGGCTTACACTCCGCACCGGCCACATTCCAGAGACTAGTTGATTAGTTGATCGGTCCAGATCTAGACCCCTATGCCTTTGCTTATCTGGATGACAAAATCGTTCTGGGGGAAACGTTCAATCAACATTTAGAAAATCTGTCCGAAGTGTTCCGCCGATTACGACGAGCACGACTGAAACTCAACCCGGAGAAATGTCACTTTTGTCTACCGTCTATGAGATACTTAGGCCATGTAATAACTGGAGATGGAATCCGTACCGATCCCGAAAAGGTCGAGAATATAATTAAATTCGCAGCCCCGAGAAATATCAGAGAGCTGAGAAGATTTTTGGGAGTTGCATCCTGGTATAGAAGGTTTGTGCCATCGTTTTCTCAGAAGGTGGCTCCGCTAACGAAATTACTACGCAAGTCTCAGCGATGGAAGTGGGCTGAGGAACAAGAAGCTGCTTTCAATAAGATTAAAACCTGTCTATCAGAAGCACCCGTTTTAAGCTGTCCTGATTTTACCGTACCGTCCACTCTTCAGACTGATGCCTCAGAATATGGGTTGGGAATAGCCCTTACCCAACAAAAGGATGGGCATGAGCATGTGGTAGCGTATGCAAGTCGCACCCTGAGTCCTGCCGAAAAGAATTACTCCGTGACTGAAAAAGAATGTCTTGCTATTGTATGGGGGATTGAAAAGATGCGTCCTTATCTAGAGGGCTACCATTTCACGGTTGTTACCGATCATCAATCTCTTAGATGGCTGCATTCCATATCTAGTCCGTCCGGACGTTTAGCCAGGTGGAGTATTTTCTTACAGCAGTATGATTTCGAGATACAATACCGTGAAGGTGCGCTAAACCGTGTAGCTGATGCGTAGTCTAGAAATCCGCTACCAATGACCGCCGATAGCAACCCGCCGTCTACTTTATGTTTGACCGATGTAACTGCCGAATGTTCATGGTACCGGAATAAGAAGGAAGAGGTTCTGAAGGACCCAGATAAATTTCCGGACTATTGCATTCGGGAAGACCGCCTGTACCGTCACTTCTGGGACATAAACGATTTCCGAGAACCTGAGGTGAGTGATCCCTGGAAGTTATGTGTAGCTAAGCCTGACCGAAACCGGATATTTCAAGAAAACCATGACGCTCCGAGCGCTGGTCATCTGGGAATCGCTAAAACTGTCACCCGTATCGCAAGATTGTACTATTGGCCAGGAATGTTTAGGGACATCACCAGATATGTGAGGAGATTTCGGCAATGTCAAAAGTACAAGTCGTCGCAACAAAAACTCCCAGGGAAAATGCAACCATCTTCGAATAGGCAGCCTTGGCAAACCGTTAGCTCCGATATTATTGGACCATTGCCAAGAAGTAAAAAAGAAAATTGCTACATCATAAGTGTAAACCGATAAGAAATGCTACTGCTAGTAGTATAAGTACCGCCTTTTATGAAGAAATATTGACAATATTCGGATGCCCCCGTACCGTGCTGACCGACAATGGAACTCAGTATGACAGTAAGCTCTTCAAAGGAATGCTGAGTGGATTAGGGATCCGACACCGTTTTACTCCGCCGTATACACCGCAAGCAAATCCCGTCGAACGAGCCAACCGCACACTAAAGACAATGATTGCGCAATATTGCGAAGAAGACCACCGAGACTGGGATACAAGGTTGCCGGACTTAAAATTCGCGATGAATAACTCAAGACATGACTCGACTGGATTTTCACCGGCCTTCCTAAATTTCGGAAGAGATCCCGAAATACCGGAATCCTTTCGAAGGGAAGTTGAAGAAGCTGCCGAGGAAAACCGAGAAGGAGATACTGGAGAGGACGACCCTGCCGAAGAAGATCCGAAACCGCATCTCTTGCGAGTAGAGAAACTGCAAGAGTGCTTCGACCTAGTCCGTCTGAACCTGTCTAGAGCGTTTACCAGTCAGAGTCGTAATTACAATCTACGTCGTCGAGACTGGAAATGTACCATAGGAGACAAAGTGATGAAGAAGGAACATACGTTATCATCTGCCGCTGATCATGTAGCTGCTAAGCTAGCCCCGAAATTTTCCGGTCCGTATAGAGTCGTGCGAGTTATCTCACCGGTGGTGTACGATTTGCAAGATAACAATGGTAAACGTTATAAGAACGTACATATAAAGGATTAAAAACCAGCCAATGAGTAACAATTCCGTTCTGATAACGATGTGGACAGATTGGATAGATGTGCCGAAATTTCCACCAATCCCGGGAGACGCTAGACGCCGGAATTCAGTGCGACCTAGGCACGAAACACCCCAGGCCCATCCGAAGAGTAGTTGAACTGCCCTGCCGGTTATATCGCCGCCAGGCACTCCAAAGAAGAGGATCTCGACCAGCGACTCACCCTTGTATCACCCGACGCCGGACTTATGGATTTTGAAGCGTACAACTGACGTTCTCATAGAAATTGTTTGATAAGTATTTTGTGTTTTATTTGATAGTAAGATTTGTATCTAAAAAAATGTAATGAACGAAATCTGCGCTTTCGTTCATTAATTTTTTTTTACCGAAGTAAAGGGGGTGTGTAACGAGTTATTTTTTTTGAGGCATTATATGATTTTGTTCCGATGGTATTTTAAGGTCAATAAGTAAATATAACTCGTTACTTACTTTCCAACTCTGTTTTCTGGTACCGTTTCAAGACCTTAATATTAATTTAAGTATTTATTTCATTAATAACTAAAAAACCGTGATTTATCATTTAAGGAAATATATAAAATGTATCAAATTCCACTTTTCAAAATTTGATTATCAAGGACGCCCGGTATATAAACTATTTTATTTGAAATCGGAGTCGTCCCGTACACATAGAAATACTTCTTGCTGTAATTAAATCGATTTTCCCTCACCACCGATATTGCCAAAATTTAGGTAGGAAGTAAATTATAAATTCAAAAACCGAGTGTTAAAAGGGATGAATATTTAAGTGATTGGCGATTAAAAATTTCTTATTTTGATTATTGAAGTTATCATTCGGGTTTTGAGACTCAGTTATTATTTTCGGTTAGCGAAATTAAGTTTTCATATTCAGTATTACGATAAAGATTTTGTTCAGTTGTTGGTAAAATTCATTATAGTGAATTATAATTTGGCCGTAGATCGAGTGTCCGACCGTCCAGTTTTTCTTCCAAGTAAGTGGAAATTATTTTATACACACGATAAAGCATTTCACCGAGTTTCAAAGTTTTATATTTTAATTTCAACAAACAATTTAGCAGTTTGGTTATCAAGAATATAATTCCGTATTTTGGTAGAGCCGATAGCCGGTAGTTTTTTTTTCGAAGCAATAAAAACAATCTTATTCACAGTTTTTATTATCACGTTGTATATATTGTTTCTCTGGAATTGGGGCCTGATTTAAATATCATTTTGATTTTAAATTCTACGAATAGTTCTAATAACTCCGTATTCAAGAATATTATTCCGTACCTTGAAAAACTGATAAGCCGGTATATTTTTTTTTCGGAACGATAAAAAACCCGAAGTTATTTACAGTTTTTTTTATCACCACGTTTTGTATATTGTTTCTTTGGAATTCAGGTCTGAGCCTTCAATACATTGAAGTAGCATTTTGATTTTAATTTTGCGATACAGATTGTCATACCTAGTGTCCCATTTCAAATTACTCAAGTACATATTAGACTCAAGTTGCATTCTAAGACACAGTTTTATTTTACTATTATTTGGGAAACCGCTGTCCTACTCTCCGACTAGTATTTTAAAATAGTTTTAACACGTAATTTAATTTGATTTGAAAATTTATTAGTTTCTTTTGTTATAAACTGGTCTTTTCACATTTTCCCATCTATCCCGATTGACTATCACTACCGCGAAAATATAAAATTTAAATTGTCAATTTCCCTGTATAAAAATTTGATTCTCAATCAAGTACGAGGCCGATGCCACTGATTGCTTGGTAATCTAATTTAGTTTGATTTGAAAGTTTAAAGTGTCAATTCCCCTGTATTAAAATTAGATTCTCAATCGAGTACGAGGCCGATGCCACTGATTGCTTGGTAATCTAATTTAAATTTGTTAGTTTATTTTGTTATAAACTAGGCTTTTCACATTTTCCCATCTATTCCGATTGACTACCCCTACCGCGGAAATATAAAGTTTAAAGTGTCAATTTCCCTGTATAAAAATTAGACTCTCAATCAAGTACGAGGCCGATGCCACTGATTGCTTAGTAATCCAATTTAACTTCTTTAGTTTCTTTCGTTATAAACTGGTCTGGTCACATTTCTCCATCTATCCCGATTGACTATCCCTACCGCGACAATAGTTTTGTTCCGTGGACTACCATGATAAGTAACTATTGTTTTATTGCTGCTTACCGCATAATTTACAAAACTGCTTATACCGCTTCCGCTGTTATTAACAAATTGCATTTGCTTGATTACACCTGTTTTATTGTATCATTGCTCACATTCGTTAATACCGGCAAATTTCGCATGGTGCATAATAACATAAGGCTTGAACACTTTTTCTTACTGTTGATATATTGAATTGATTCGGTACCGCTTGATCAGAAATTGTTGAATATTCAACTGTATGTCTACATATTAAGTAAATCTTGTAATATACCAATAAATACGATCAGTGTTTTCTTAATATCCCGTAGCATCACCGTCTAAGGTTTATAGGTTCTATAGGTGTGTTAAATTCAACGAGACCCCTGGAATTTTCCGTAACCTCCATCTGAGGCTACCTGGAACTCTTGACGCCGAGGGTCAAGGGGCCGTGGAGTAAACCACGTAAAATAATCTGGCGCCCGAGTATTTGTTTTGCATAAGAACTTTGCATCGAGGGTGTCCAAAGTGACGCGTTGGTCTCCGAGAACCTGTGTGAGAGGTGAAGAAGAAGTAAGCGTCAGGGGAAGCGCGTCACAATAGTTGCTGAAAAGTTTATGTCCGTGGTTAAGGGTTAAATAGCTCGTAGCAAGTTATGTAGGTAGATAACTGTAAGCGACTAAATAATTTATGGTAAATAAAATAGACTAGTTCAAATATATTTATGATAAGTGATCTCTATATTAACTGTAAATGTTTAATTTTAGCAATAAGGTTTTTTCTGTGGTAAATGAATAAGTCATTTGTCCCCTATTTAATCGATTTTTTTTGCTACTGCAAGTGAATATTCGCTATAATGGCTAACGAATTTTTTCTCTGTGCACATAGTGTTCATTCACCGCACAACTGTTCCACAAACAAAGAAAACAGCAATATTTTGTAAACCCTCCCTGAAGTCTCACTAAAATTGTGATAATTTTTAAATCACCACATATCTGCCACTTGTAGCGATAGTAGTGTATTTTATCAAAAAGGAGGGCATATTTTCGTAGGTTTTTTTCATTGTCACTGAATGTGCAACTGATATACTGTCGTGTTAAGAATAAGAGTCGTATCTGCACCTTTTGGCAATTTTGAGATTTTCTGATATTTCACATCATATCAAAGTTTTACATCTATTTGTTAGATCAAAATGTCGTAAAACATTCATTACTGGCCAATAAACTATAATATTTCTTTGTCATATGTGAAATTGTGCTCACTTTGTTAAGCAAAATTGTCCAAACTGCATATTTTTAGGTACATGCCACATATTCACTTAACAATGAATTAGATACATCAAATTGATTTAACACTGGCTTTGCCGCGCAATCTGGTATTTTGACGCTTGATATAACCTCAAAAAACTATTTGTTTGCTTTTGTTGGGACAGTGAGTATTATTCTCTTAGAAATAAATAAACGGTAATCTTATTAGATTGTTAAAGTGATACCCAGACTTTGGGAGGACTTTAAAAGAAGGTGAGTAAATTGTAAATTTATTATTATTCCAAATAGCTAGTCATTTCGTCGGTCTCATGCGAATACCTCGTAACTCCAAAATAACAAATGTTACAGAAGAAGCTAAAATCTTTTTAAAGCTTTGTGTTCCGTTAGTTTGTGTACTAAAATTGTAGTATTAGAATATTTAGGGTTATTATAATTGAGGCGTTTCTTACAAAAACGACCATAGTCCTAAAATTCGGATTTCGCGGTTTTGTAATAATATGGCAAGGGAATTTAGGAACACCCTATATTCATAAAAAAAATTCCAAATACTATTTGAATCAAATATAAAAAGTCTTAAAGAAAAACGACCTAGCTTCGACTATCAGAGGCAGTGAAACTTAATTAAACAATTATGTAAAATCAACAAATTAACACATGGTTGTCACGCATAAATGTCGAACACCAAAACACCGTTGTTTTGAATATCATAAAAATACAGACGGATTATGCAACTTAGCATAGAGAAATTTAATTAAAGTTAACCTTCAACAATGAAAACAAAAACATAGAGGCCAGGACAAGTAAATGACGCATCAATATACAGCAACGTTTAATGTTTTGGCATAATCAACTCGTCCCAAAAAACTCGAGATAAATAGAGGGAAATAGGACGACGAGGGAAGTCGGACAGCGACAGTGCAGTCCGGTACTTCTGGCGTTTGTCGACTTACGACAGCCCGCGATTTGACAGTGAGCTTTAGGGATTATCGCGAAGTGCTGAAATCAGAGATAGCCGATCAGAGCTCATCTCCCGTCGAGCGATTGAGAATAGAATCCAGACGCCGTTTTTTTGTGACGTTCAACCAGGATTTTCCAAACTGCAAGTTTTTGAATCTGAGAACCTTTTTTTTTCATTGTTTTTGGAGAAAATCATATTGGTATTGATTTTGTTTTGTTTTGTGTGTCTGACTATTCATCCTGCCATATAAGTGTTATACTGAAGCTTGAGAAGTATATCACCGTAATTAGAGAGTATTATACTTCGTAAATTTTTTTTATGATTATACAATTTTATTCAGGGAGTTTTACGAGGGATACACCCCCCTAAACCCAAGTCATATAGATAACTCCAATCGTACGCTGAAAAAGTTTCGTATCAGTTATTATATTATAAAGTTTTATTCCTGAGATATTTATTTATGATAATCGACTGTTTACTCTGTACTTAGGTAGAAATATTTTCAATACCAGTTGCTACCCCTGGTATATGAAAGACGCCAATGAACATATATTATTTATAGCATAAATTATATTCGCTTCGAACATTAAGATTTCATTATTCAGTTGAAATTTTATCGGGCGGCGAAGGTCACCCCGGTCATCAGAAAAGTCGGGTTACGAAATCATCTTTTTTTGCAGTACGTAATTTCAAAGTTATGAAAGTCACTGAAGTAACCATTAGCTATGTCAAGGTTTTATATTTTAGTAAGGAGATCCTAGATATTTTTTTTTCTTAAGAAAACACCGGCCACTTTTCACTGACGAAATGATCTTCGTTGTCCTTACTGGACGCTTACTGGAAGAGAGGGTGGATATATTTAGGAACCCTAGCTATTTTTCCACGCGCCGAACAAATAGCATTATTATTGTTTTATATCGTATACCGTATGCATCGCAAGTGTACCCTAGGGTTAATTCATTGTTTTTTTGGTAACTTTATTTTTATTTGTTCGTAATATAGGCCTATTTATATGTTATCTACCTAGACTGTTTCCTTTACCCCCAACAAATCCCTCCCCAGGCACAGGTGGGGTGGACCACGCCCAGCAAACACAATTATGTAAAATGTACACCAATGCTACATAACTAATAATTTATGTTATGTAACTATGCAATGTAAAATTTACATCCATGTTATGTCAAAATGTCCGCCACAAATACAACCTCATTTTTACGTAACATTGATGTTACTATTTTTACATATATTTTATATCATTCTGCTGAGTAAATATTATATCTCAAACATAACTAGATTACATAAATATTATGTAACATACTCTAGATCAGCCATGTCAAACTCAAAGTCACTGGTAGGCCAAAAGCATGAAGACCATAGACTAGGTGGGCCGCAAAATCCAATTTTAAAGAAGACAAACTACTGAAAATCTTAACGAAAAAAAGTACTATTATGTTAGAAGTATATTTATTAAATTTCCAATAAAAAGGACATTACAAAAACTTACAAACATTAACTTCTTTTGCCAGATATTTGACATCTTGTGTCTTTAATTAAGTTGTCTATTTGTGGCGTGAATTTATCGGCGGAAATAACTTTTAAAACTGCGTCCAAGTGTGCGTCCATCAATCGCGATCTTGCGGGAGATTTGTTCCCTTTCATCAAAGAAAATAATTGTTCACACTTATAGGTACTTCCAAACATTGACAGGATTTTACAAGCAAGTTTTCTTATTTCTTGGTATTGAAAAGGCAAGTACTTATAAAATTCGAATGTACCAACACTATCAAATTTTTCTTTTAAATGGGTTTGACACTGAATCTCAATCACTTCCATCTGCAAGTGAGGGGGAACTTTATCAATATCGATAGTGAAAAGACCAGTAAATAAAGAAAAATTGTTTTCTTGGGACTTAAAATCCTGAAAACGCTTTTCAAATTCTGACAGAAGGCTTCCCATTTTCTCTGTATGATATTGGGCCACTTGTACTTTCCTGATACGCCTTGCAAGTCGGAAAATGTGACAGATTATCCACCGCTAACTGGTTTTTCCACAGCATCATCTTACACTTGAAAGCTTTAACATGATCATGCATATCTGTTATAACTTGACGTGGTCCTTGCAATTTCGTATTTAAGTCCGACAAGTGTTTTGTGATGTCTACCATAAATGAAAGATCTTGTAAAAAAGGTACGTCGGATAATAAGCTGACATCTTGTTCTTTCACTTCCATGAAAAGGCGTATTTCTTCTTTGAGTTTCCAAAACCGATCGAGAACCATAGAACACAAAAGCCATCGCACTTCTGCATAATAAGGTAAACCAGTGTACTCACTTTCTAAATCACGTAAAAACGCAGAAAATGTTCGCTGATTCAAGCCACGTGACCTTATGAAGTTTATCATTTTTTTCACTGATTTTAAAACGCTTTCCAACTTGATCACTTTTGAGTATAAAACTTCTTGGTGGATTATGGAATAAACATGATGAAAATCTGGTTTGTCACTGCCCGTTTCTCTGATATTTGTTTGTAATATTTTAATGAAGCCATTATTTTTTCCAGTCATTGAAGGAGCTCCGTCTGTTACAACGGAATACAGTTTTGACAAATCTAAATTGTACTTTTGCAGAAGTCCATAAACAGCATTGAAAATATCCTCCCCAGTTGTTGTATCATGCAATGGTACTAATTCCAGTAATTCTTCATAAACGTTGATATCTCTATCAACAGCACGAAGAAAAACAGCGAGTTGCGCCACACCACACACATCTGTACTTTCGTCACAGGCAATAGAAAATGCAATGAAAGAGTCTGATTTTGTTTCTATCTGTTCGCTTATATTGGCAGCCAGCTCGGTAACTCTTTCAGCGACAGTATTCCGGGACAAGGAGGTATTTTGAAAAGCCTTCACGCTCCCGGGACTTACAATTTCCGCGGCCTTTACAAGGCACTCTTTTTTAAATTCACCTTCAACAAATGGTTTTGAGTGTTTTGTGATCAACTCCGACAGTACGTAGCTCGCTTGAACGGCAGATTCATTTTCCTGCTTTGAACGTGTAAACATAAGCTGTTGATCTTTTAACCGTGATTTTAACTCTTTTTACTTTTCGTTTCTAATCATGCCTGTATACTTGTCAAACTCAGTTTTATGACTATCATAGTGACGTTTTATAATATATAATTTTGGGACACCGACTGTACTGTTACAAATCAAGCAAATAATTTCGTCTTTCACTTCACAGCAAAAAAACTCTAATTCCCACTTTTCTTGAAAGATACGATGATCATCTCCAAGTTTCCTTTTACTTCCACTTGGTTTTGAAACAGACATGTTAAATAACAATAAGTACTGTTACGGGTTGTAACAATAAGTACGCAACTAAACTCGCAATTATATCGCAACTGACTCATAACTGACTGAACAACTGAACTCAATCGAGCGGTATTGCATTATATACGGATTGTGATTTCTCGACAGTTCTTTCCAGAATGTTCAGGTAGCGTCATCTGTGTTCTCGCGCGATAGAACTTTCCGGAACAAGCCAGGCTTTTAGGTTGAGCGCGCATCTTAGTTCATCATCACAGTTTTTTATTTTCGGTTTTTAACAGGCTCGCGGGCCGCATTACATGGCTGTTTTCAAAATTGATTCGGGGCCGCAGGAAAATGCTCAGTGGGCCGCATGCGGCCCGCGGGCCGCATGTTTGACATGGCTGCTCTAGATGGTATGTAAAATTTACATCCCTGTTATGTAGAAATGCCACAAATATAACATTATTTTTACATAATATCGATGTAACTATTTGACAAAAATAACCCAAATAACTCCACCACACCAACTCACTTCAAATGTATATGCACATTATGAAAACTGAGTTATCATCAGAAGTAGGTAATCTACAGTGTGTAGTTTACCTACTGATAATGATAGTTATTGAAATGTGCATAAGGTTGGGAGTGAGTTAGTGTGGGAAAAGGGTTATTTGGAAATTTTGAATTGTGTGATGACCACCATTTTGCATAGTTGACATTGTAAAAAGGTAGATATAGCAGAAGATTGCGACTTGGCGCAATTCTAATTTATAAATATTGGTCATTTCAAATACTGCCAGATTAAAGGCGAATGAAATAAAAGTTCAACGTCAAAAAAATAGATTTAATTGCACATCAAATTGTTGGGCATTAATAAAAAAAACACAATTTCTCTTGTCTGTCAGTCATCGGCACTAAAAAAACTACAGTATATACGCCCGAATATAAGTCGCACCTCATTTTTCAGAACGGAATCTTGAAAACATTCCATGACTTGATTACAAGCTTGATTTACAAAAAAGATGCGTCTTATATTCGGGCGTATATGGAATATTGTGTAAATCACAAACAGTCATTAATATTCATTGGCTTCCACCATCTTTTTTCTTAATTTCTCTCTATGAAGCCTTTGACGGCTCAATCTGAACCATTTCCCTGCATGCTTTTCTATGCCTGATATTGATACTGAAGAATGACTGCTGATAATAGTCTCTGAAAATATTACTACTGATGATTTTTGGCAATCAAAGTTGAAAATATATTACCTGTTAATATTTTATTGAATTCAAATCTTTGACTTTGAAATTTCCCCTTTGTCCAAACCATGAACACTGTGTAGCCAACTCATTGGTGAATAATTTGGCAAGGCATCTATATAGATGGTCTTTCTCATCTCTTCCACCCAAAGATTTGAAGAGATGGGCCTAAAATGTAAGTATATTTAGTTTAATGAAATTAAAACCAAATATGGGTTGATTTCATAAGACGCACACATAATTTTGAGAAATGGTGCATTGAAAAAATGAATAATTTTCCTGATAATATTTTTCAATCAATCAACTCCCACTCCTAGAGGAATGTTCACAGGTTCTTGATAACAAAAAGTAAAATATGTCTGTTCCAAAGGGTGTATTAAGTGAGGACTTCAATGAAAGAGAGAAGTGTACAGTGAATTCGGACTTGATGTAATATGAAACTTACCAAAGAAGTTTTTATATTCTCTTTCTCTAACTAAAGTTCAAACTCCCGAACTTGATCAAGAGTTTTGAGTGGAACATTTTTCAATTCTTTATATTGAGGGTTACTGTTTATCTGATGTCCAAATTCCAAGGAATTCACCTTGGTATAAATGGTATTTAAAAACTTTTTATTGGATAAACAAATTGTACGCAATTTAACTGAAACACACAATATACTAGTAAATCTTTTTAGGAAAAAAAATAATTATTACCAATTTCCTCATACAATGTATCCAAAGTTTAGGCTGTTCCTACAATTAACAAGTTGATAATTATTAAGTGATACATGCCTACATAATCAAGACAATATTGTTACGAAACAGCACACTGGTATAGTCCCTAAAACCGACCCTGTCTAAGCCAGGTATAATAGTTAAAATTATGGCGGGTGCGCAGTTATAAAAAACTGTTTACGATTGAGACTATCTTATCTAGAACTGGTTTTTGTGACCAGAGTTATCTAGAACAGGCCAGAAAAATTATTTGTGTGTATAAGCCGCAGCCCGGAATTCTCTAGTACAAAAGGCACTAGTATATAAGGGGACTGATCAGGAAGAGTTGAGTTAGTTGATAATTTGACATCGTGATATAAACAAATAAATAAGTGAATTAGTGAACTGTTTATATAAATTAGTTTAAGTGAATATACTGTATATATAAATTAAGTAATAGAGATTAGTTTAGTGTTTAAATAAATTAGTAAGTAGCCATACCGTGTGTTTAAAGTTTATCCCACCCGATTACAGTATAAATAAATTAGAAATACATTACATTGGTGTCAGGTGTGGGGTAATATAAATAAATTGCTACGTATAAATGGCCAAGAGACTATGTGATCTGAAAGTCACGGAATTAAGAGCAGGATTGGAAGATCGTGAGTTTGAAACGCCCGGTAAGAAGAGTGAGATAGTAGAAAGACTCAAAGTGGCACTGGTAAGTGACGGCTTGGATCCAGAAACATTTTTATTTAATGACGAGGCTTCCACCTTAATCTCGTCAATTTCTGCCATGGAAGAGAAGATTTCAACGAATGTGAAAAACGATGTTTCTACTATGAAGAATGATATTTCTACTAATATGGACGAGAGGATTTCCACTATGAAGAATGATATTTCTGCCGATATCTTATCGTTAAAAAATGACATTGCTGCTGACGTCGAGAATAAAATTTCGTCTCTAAAATCAGACATTGAAAACAAGATGACAACGATAGACGAGAAAATCAAGGAATTGGAGAGAAATATGGCAGATTTAAGAACACAAGACACGCCAGAAGAAGAGAAGAAGATTGAACATATAAAACCCTGCACGCCAGAAATAAACTCCAGGATAGAGGACATTGGCAGTTTTGCACGAGTCAAGACCCCAACATTCGACGGAAAGACATCGTGGACTAATTATGTGAAACAGTTTGAAGCAGCCGCTAGAGTGAATAATTGGTCCAATAAGGAGAAAGCAGTGAACTTAACCATCGCGCTTCGGGGAGATGCCTTAGACGTACTTCAGACGATACCACTTGAAGGAACGGATGACTTCGAGCAGCTTAAGAAGAGGTTGCACATGCGATATGGTCACGAACATCTAGAACATTTGCACCAATCCCAGCTGAAGAACCGAAGGCAGAAACGTGATGAATGCCTTCAAGACATTGCCCGACTAGTTCGGTTTGCTTATCCGTCAGCACCAGAGAACATGATGGAATGTCTGGGCACCCAGGCCTTCATTGATGGCTTACGTGACCCCGATATGCAGAGGACGCTTCGTTTAGCCCATCCCAAAACATTAGTTGACGCATTGACAGCTGCTCTTTTGAATATGAAGCAGCAACGAAGGCTTCAGGATATAACAAAATTAGGACCATCCAAGAAGAAGGTGACGAAGACAGATTTGACCAGTTCGTCAGTTTGATAAAAAGTATGATGGACAAGAAACCGAGAAAAATCAGATGCTGGAATTGTGGCGAGCTAGGGCATGTACGTAGTTCGTGTAAGCGCCCCAAGACTCCTGCAAACCAAGAACCCCAGTCACAGGAAAACTAGAACGGGTCGGCTACGAGGGGGCAGCACCGACCCATGACCGTTCCAAACACCCTCTCATACTGATAGCTTCTCTTAGACGTCGCAACGACAGTGTATATGTGGATGGCGAAGTAAATGGCAAGGGATATGCTCTGCTGGTTGACACTGGAGCAACTAGAACCATTATACGACCAGAGATAATAAACCCCAAGAAGAAACTTCTACCAACGAGACTGCGGCTGCGGACCGCCACAGGCGAGAGTGCCAACGTTCACGGGGAAACACAAATCCAATTGGGAATTGACGCAGAAAAGTTCACGCATACGGTAATCGTAGCTGACATTGAAGAAGACGTGATTCTGGAAATGGACGTAATGAATGTACATGGTTTCCAATTAGACTTCAGAAACAGAACCATTAAAGTGGGTTCCGAGGAGGTATTCCTGCATCCATATGAAGGCAGCGCGGTGTTGGCAGCTGTACAGGAAGATACCGTTCTACCTGCACGAAGTGAAACCATGATAGTAGCACGGCTACAGGGAATCATGGAGGAAGGTACACCGGTTATGATGGAGCCAAGGAACCACGACAAAGAAGTTGGCAAAGGAGTACTCATTGGAAAAGGATTGGTTACATCGGCGAAAGAGATCACGTGTGATAAACGTGAATGATTTCCCAATTACCATCAAGAAGGAAACTAAGATTGGATCCTGCGTACCAGTGACGTCTATAGTTCGTCAAACAACGACCACTGACAATTCCAATGCCAGATTCGAACAAATGTTATCAGTATCTGGTCAATCTTTGGATCGAGCAGAAAAAGAGAGAATGAGAGAATTTCTCTTGCAGTATCGAGACTTATTCGTACCAAAAGGAGGAAAGACTGGCAGAACATCAGCCGTCAAACACAAAATCGATACTGGTAATGCTAAGCCAATTAGACAATTAGCTTGAAGACTTCCACGAGCGAAGAGAGAGGAAGCTGGAAGAATAATTCAAGAGATGGCAGAAGAAAAAGTAATAGAACCATCTACTAGTCCATGGATGTCACCAGTAGTGCTCGTCAAGAAAAAGGATGGAACTACGAGATTCTGCGTGGATTATCGCCAGCTTAACAACGTGACGAAGAAAGACAGCTATCCTCTGTCTCGAATTGACGATACGCTAGACACTTTGGCCGGCAGCAAACTGTTTTCCACCTTGGACCTGAAGTCTGGTTATTGGCAAGTGGAAATTGATCCAGATGATAAAGAAAAGACTGCTTTTACCACCGGATCTGGATTATGGCAATTCAACGTCATGCCATTCGGGCTCTGTAATGCGCCTGCGACATTTGAAAGACTTATGGAAAATGTCTTGAGATGGTTGTCTTGGAAGACATGCCTGGTCTATTTGGACGACATCGTAGTACTGGGGAAGACATTTGACGAGCATCTGAAGAATTTGGAAGACGTATTCAAACGACTCCAAGCTGCCCAGCTCATGTTAAACCCGAAGAAATGTCAGCTATTCCAAAAACGAGTCAACTATCTAGGTCATATAGTGAGCAATGAAGGAGTGGCGGTGGATCCAGAGAAAATTGCTTCCATTCAGCAATGGCCACAACCAACCGACAAACATCAAATTAGGAGTTTCCTTGGACTTTGCACGTATTATAGGAGATTTATCAGGAAGTTTGGAGATATTGCCAATCCTCTAACGCGACTCACAGAAGAAGCAAGAGCTTTCCAATGGGACGAAGACTGTCAAACGGCTTTTGAAACCTTGAAGAGGCATTTAACCTCGGAGCCGATATTAGGATATCCATTACCAGAGGGAGACTTTATTCTTGACACTGACGCTAGCAACGTAGGAGTTGGTGGAGTGCTCTCACAAATCCAAGGAGGGCAAGAAAGAGTACTGTGATATTTTAGTAAAGTCCTCTCCAAACCAGAACGAAACTACTGCGTCTCAAGAAGAGAACTTTTGGCGGTAGTGAAGTCCGTGGAACACTTTTACAAGTATCTCTATGGTAGGAAGTTTTTAATCCGGACTGATCATGCAGCACTCAAGTGGTTGATGCAATTCAAGAATCCCGAGGGCCAGATCGCTAGATGGATTGAACGACTTCAAGAATACGATTTCAGCATCGAACATCGAGCTGGTGTGAGTCACCGACATGCCGACTCCCTGTCCAGACGGCCGTGCCCAACAGACTGCTCCCACTGCAACAAGGTGGAATCTAGGGAAGCTGCAGTTTCAAGAACTACTTTAGTCAACGAGAAATGGTCACCCACCAGGATCAGAGAAGATCAGGAGAATGATCCTCACCTGAAGATGATCCGGCAATGGAAGAAAGAAAACCGGCGACCTACCTGGCAAGAAGTGTCAAGATTTTCACCGAAACTCAAGGCGTATTGGGCTCAGTGGGACTCCCTTGTCCTGGAAGAAGGGCTGTTGAAAAGAGTCCTTGAAAACGATGATGGTTCTGAGATGAGGAGACAGCTAGTTATCCCGAGAACAAGAGTAGCTGAGGTACTGAAGAAGTTACACGACAGTCCATCGGGAGGTCATCTGGGAGTGAAGAAAACCCGAGTTCGTGAAAGGTTTTATTGGATAAACAGATCCGACGATGTGAAGGACTGGTGTAAGAAATGTACGACTTGTGCTACGAGTAATGGACCACATCGCAAGAGAAAGGCATCCATGAAACAGTACAATGTTGGAAGCCCTTTCGAAAGGATTTCTTTAGATATCGCTGGACCATTTTCGACGACAGAAAATGGTAGCAAGTACATACTGGTTGTAATGGAATATTTCACAAAATGGGTAGAAATTTACGCTATTCCCAACCAAGAGGACACAACTGTCGCGGATGTATTGGTGAAGGAATTTATCAGCCGTTATGGAGTACCCTTGGAAGTCCACAGTGACCAGGGGAGAAATTTTGAAAGCCATCTATCCCAGGAGATTTGCGACAAGCTGGGAATGAAGAAGACCAGGACAACAGCTTTACATCTACAGTCAGATGGAATGGTCGAGAGAATGAACAGGACTATTGGAAAATACCTGTCCAAAGTAGTATCCAGCCATCAGAGAGATTGGGACCAGTATCTTTCCCTATTCGCATTGGCTTATCGATCTGCTGTCAATGAGTCCACGGGTGAAACACCGGCGAAAATCCTGTTTGGACGTGAAATGAGGCTTCCTTGTGACCTGGAATTTGGCTGCCGGCCTAGAGAAGATCTAGCAGGCGAAGACTACGTGATCCAATTGAGAAGAAGGCTGGACGACATTCATGAATTAGTTCGAACCAATCTTCAAGTTGCCAGCGACAGAATGAAAAGTCGGTACGACACGCAGGCCACAGAAGGCGGTTTCAAAGAAGGGGACAAAGTATGGCTACACATCCCGGCGAGGAGATAAGGATTTTCTCCAAAATTACAAAAATCCTGGGAAGGTCCATACTTAATCAAGAAAAGGATCAATGATGTTTTATATCGCATAAGCAAGATCCCCAACGGAAAACCAAAAGTAGTTCACCAAAACCGACTAGCGCCATTCGAAGAGGAGACCATGACATAGAGGAAGGAGTAAACCTTATTCGAGATGTGTCTGACCCCACATTCGATGAATTTATGGGCGCGTATGGAGGTACCGGGAAATCTAGATATGGAGTCACTTCGGAGTAACAACAAGATTTGTTCACTCTCCCGGAAGATTATTCACTGGCATACAACATCCCCGCCCGTATCAAGAACGCACGAGGGTTGGCAACCGTCTTTCGAAAGAAGTTCGGGCAATTAGAAAAACTTCAAGACCAGATTCCAGCCCCTGGCAAGACGCTGAAACTGAAACATAATTCGCGGTACGTCTTCTACGTGGTAACTAAAAATGAATTCCAAGACCGATCTAACTACCGCGATGTGTGGGAAGCACTTCGAAACCTCCGAGACCATGTGTTGGAATCCAACGTGAAGAAACTAAGATAGCGAGTAACCAGTTGGATTGGCAAATCATCAGGAACATGGTAGAGATTATCTTTCAAGATACCGGTGTCCAGATATTAATTTGCAGCTACAACCCCCGTTATCAGTATCCGATGAAGACGGTGCCCTGCTATTTCCATAAGATCGGAAAGTGTAGAAATGAGGCCAGTTGTCGATTTAAACATCCAGTCTCGGCTACACAAAAGTTCCAGGAGGAACTTCCATTTAAGGAGGGGGTAATGTTACGAAACAGCACACGGGTATAGTCCCTAAAACCGACCCTGTCTAAGCCAGGTATAATAGTTAAAATTATGGCGGATACGCAGTTATAAAAAACTGTTTACGACTGAGACTATTTCATCTAGAACTGGTTTTTGTGACCAGAGTTATCTAGAAAAGGCCAGAAAAATTATTTGTGTGTATAAGCCGCAGCCCGGAATTCTTTAGTACAAAAGGCACTAGTATATAAGGGGGCTGATCAGGAAGAGTTGAGTTAGTTGATAATTTAACATCGTGAGATAAACAAATAAAGTGAATTAGTGAACTGTTTATATAAATTAGTTTAATTGAATATACTGTATATATAAATTAAGTATTAGTGATTAGTTTAGTGTTTAAATAAATTAGTAAGTAGATATACCGTGTGTTTAAAGTTTATCCCACCCGATTACAGTATAAATAAATTAGAAAAACATTACAATATTATTGCTGCCAATAATGATAAAATATGTATGTATGTATGCATTTGTGTTTATTGTCTCATATATGCTTCCAAATGCCTCGACTAATTTCATGAAAGATATTTGCAGTGAGATATGATGATCCATCAAAATTGTTGAAACGAAAAGAATTGAAAGTTTCAAAAAGCCTGTTTGGCATTGAAAAATATTTGTCAGTTAAGGTAGCTTATTTCTGATTGTCCAAAATTAGAAGACAAAATAACAGATCACAAGAATTCAAACCAAAAATACTCCAATTTGGCTTTACCTGATGTATTATCCTTAGAAATATTAATTCCTTCCTCCGATTAACTATTTTGATTTGGTGATGGGGGTGTTGGTGTCTCATTCCTATCGCAACTACTTTTATTGACAGATGAAGGCTCTACATTTTAATTTTATGGGACTTGGTTTGTAGCTTTTCAATATTGCCACACGCAATTTTTTCCGAACACCACCTGTAACAGCTGAAAACAAACAATTTGTTATTGAAAATGCGAATAAAAAATAATTACATAACAATAGTTTGGGAAGTGGCCTTTCAAATCAGAAGTGTGAAAAAACTTGGACTGAGAACAGAAATTTCAACAGAAGAAATGAATTGTTGTGTAGTCACATCGCGTCCATAGAACGCCTTGTATAAGATGAGTTAACTATAAACAAATTTAATCGATAATGTGTTTTTCAAAAACTTGCAATTCCAGAATTTCTAAAAATTTCGATCTATCTAGTTACCTTCAGCAACAACCTCAACATTATTAGGAATGTCTTCATCAGTGTTGTCAATATTTTCCTGATAATCAGGTAAAAGGGTTCGATGAATATTTTTTAATTTTGGTGATGGAGGAGGAGTCATTGTCCCCTCATCAGTGCTACTACCAACAAAATCTTGAGTGCGATCAGTTGGAATTTTTCTTCTTCTCCCCCTCTCAGCATCTTGACTTTCTTCATTACCAGTGCTGTACTCAGAATCTGCTGCTTTTTTTCGAGCACCATCTAAAGTCGCTGAAATTGAATAGATAAGATTTTATAATGAGACCGGTCCTGGTAACAGTACCCATACCAGCTTTTGTAAGCAGCTCTTACATATTCCATGCTCAAAGTGGAATAAACAAAGAGTTTAAAATGAAAACAGTATACTATTGTGCAGTTTATAGGCAGTTCTAAATATACCTGTAAGTCAATAAATTCCATCTAGTAATATAAGAGATATTTGGTTTTAGAAATATCAATATATAAATAAGTCGCAGTCGGTTGTTTATAATACCAGTTTTTATTGTTCTCTTGATATCGGTCAGGTTTTGCCTGACCACATTAGGACAGGACCGTAGTTGGAAACTTTCTGCGAGTATCAATGTAAGTCATTTTAATCATGACAGAAAATTTGGCGGAACCCCCTGATCACAGGGGTCATTCTTCGAACCAACCTCAACTGACAAGTTTAGGGAGTGCTTCTGACTACAGAAGTCCCTCTCTTACCCAATCACAAATAAGTTTTTCTCGATCTTATTCAAATGTTGCAGCTAACTCACTCTTTCCCTCTAAAGATCAAGGTATCCTATTTCCTTCCATTGATGGAGTTAAATTAGAGGAGTACATTTTTGCCGTAGGAGCTAAAATTCTTCCTAAAAACATCACTTTTGCTTCAAGAATTTCAAACAACAGAGTATGTATTTACCTATCAAACAAGTCAGTGGTTGATCACTTTATGACAACATATTCTAGCATCACTATCAACAATCAAGACATCCAGGCAAGACGACTCATTACACCAGCAAGCAGAAATACGTTATCCAACGTCTGCTCTAGTATACCACATGGGACTTTAGAGATTGAATTGAAGAAGTTGGGTTTAAACCTTGTATCACCAGTAACTTTCATAAAAATAGGAGTTTCCAACCCAGAATACGGACATATTTTTAGTTTTCGGCGCCAGGTATTCACCTCTCCTCTATCCCCTGAAAGTAATATTCCTGAATCATTCACATTAACCTATGAAAATACTCTATATCGAATTTTCGTATACGTTGATGGCCTGACCTGCTTCAAGTGCAAACAGCCAGGTCATATTGCTGTCAACTGCTGTAATGCACCCCCGGCTCCCAACACTTCCGAAAATAACTCAGAAAGTCCACCCAAACCATCTGATAAGTCAAGTAGTTCTAAGAAAACTACTAGTACAAAAGATCCTGCAGAAGCATCTCAATCTATTGTGAATTCACAAAACCAACATATTACAAATGATTTACCCTCCACACCAAAAAAATCCGAACCAGCAATCAAAAGAACCAGTTCCGACCGGAAACACCTGAAATTGCGGAAGAAGAAAATCCAACAAACAATATCTTTGTCACACCCGAAACCCCCCCCCCCCAAAAACAAAGGCCCGATTTTGACGCATTGCTTAAACCAGCAAAAGTTTTCATAAATTTTCACGAACCACCCTTTGATCTAAATTTTGACCAACTGGTGGATTTGTTCGCAAACAGTTACGGTTCACCACACCCCGACCAAATTGCTACAAATTACACTAACGACTTACCCTTACTTTGCTATATGTTACATGAAATTCATCCACACTTGAAAGATAGAAGCATAAAAACCCGCTGCACCAAGCTTCGGAAAAAATGTGAATTTTTCGACTCGCAACCATCAACTGACAATGAAAGTGACGCGTCATCGGAAGTGAGCAGCTATTTATTAATTTCTTCCAATTAAATTTTTATAAGCACTCTTATTATGTTAGTGTTTTTAAATGAAACTCAAGGTCTCTAGTTAATTCCACAATATAATACAAGTTATTGAAAATTCTAAAAAATTGACAATTGTTTCGATAAATCAATATCATCGTCAGAATGACAGAAGTTACATTTCATTTTATGCCTACCTGATGTTTAGTAGTTATATTTGGCTAGACCAAGAAGTAAGCTAACTTGTGATTGGCTTAATATATGTTTATAGAAAAAAGAAGAAGATGTGATATTACAAATATTGAAGCTTAGATATTATTAGCCCTATAGTGATATCCTGGATATCATTTTTCCAATTAAGATCAGTATAACTGTGCAATGATATAGAAAACCAGGAAAACTATATCTGCTGATCTTTACAATTATCACTTAAGAAGACAGTTTATTAGTGGAGAATTCCCTAGATTTAACTGTTCATTGACAACTTCATATTGTGGGTTCCTTAAATGTCTTCTAATTTCCAGTTCTTCAAGGAAATCCAGTTCTTGTTTCTTTTCACAAATATGTAGTACTTCTAGTTTTGTGTTAGGTGTCAATGAATGATTGGTGTCAAGTAGATGTTTTGCGTAGTGGGATTTATCTGGTTGTTTTAATCTGTATGCTCGTAAGTGCTCACTGTATCGTATTTCAAAATTCCTAAGGGTCTGACCCAAATAGACAGCATTACATTCTGGACATTTGAGTTTATATATACCTGACTTCTTTAATAGTGGTATTTTTGTTTTTACATTTAACAATTTTGTACTAACGTTACTTTCTGTTTTAAAAGAAATTGTTGTATTCGTTGCTGAAGATATTATCTTTGAAATATTATTAGAAATATTTCCTGCATATGTGATGGTTTTATAAGTTTTAATTTCATCAGCTTGTTTAGGATATATTAGTTGTAATGCCACTTTTTCCTCTTTTTTACTAATTAGCTTATTTATCATATATAATGGATAACCGTTAGATGTTGCTATTTGTCTAATTGTATTAATCTCTCTATCAAAATTACATTTGTTCATAGGAACTGAAAAAGCTCTATGTATCATTGAATTATATGCTGCTAGTCTGTGTGACACAGGGTGGTTAGAATTGAATGGAATTGTTACATCAGTTTGTGTTGGTTTTCGGTAAATCGAATAATCAAGTACATTATTAACTCTTTGAATTTTTAAATCAAGAAAATTGATTGAGCTATTTTCTTCAATTTCTAATGTAAATTTAATTTTCGGGTGTCAACTCTTATTATGTTCAAAAACATTCTCCAATGGAATATAAACGGCATTTACACTCACCTAGAATCACTGCAATTACTTTTGTCTGAACTAGATCCTTCTATTATCTGCATTCAGGAGACAAACTTTGCAGATAAAACTTACAGTAATAAAAATTATAACGGTTATTTCTTAAATAGGGTCAATTATCTACGTGCAAGTGGAGGTGTTGCAATATATGTGAAAAAAGACATCAGCTCATCACTTATTCCTCTGCATACAGACTTAGAAGCCATTTGCGTTGCTTTACCTGGGGACAAAAAACTACATATCTGCAATGTTTACATTCCATCTGACGTAGAACTCAATTCACACAATTTATCCAATCTCTTAAATCAAATTCCTTGCCCACGAATTATTGTTGGTGACTTCAGTGGACATAATTTGACTTGGGGTTCGCCTAAATATTTTAAATAACGGACACCCTACACGTTTCAATGCCAGAATCGGTAGTTTTCCACACATAGATTTAAGCATATCGGATCCAGTTTCGAATATTAACATAACATGGAATGTGTTGCCCGATCTATATGGGAGTGACCACTACCCCATAGAAATACATAACAGCTCATTCGTTTCCATCAATAACCCTGGTAGGAACAAATGGAAGATAAAAACTGCAAACTGGGATCTATACAAACAATTAATGGGCAACTTTCTTTTTCAAACTGATTTCGAGCATAGAAACCAATCAGAATGGCTAGATATTCGAACTTCTTTGATCATAAGAGCTGCCAATATCTCTGTAGATAAATCCATTAGTATGTCCTCACAACGCAGAAAAGTACCATGGTGGAACCACACTTGCAAGGAAGCCATAAAACAAAGCAAACATGCTTTTAATAGACTTAAACGTCAAAATTCTCCTGAAAACCTACAAATTTTCAAAAATTTGAGAGCAAGAGCACGTTACATTATTAAAAAATGCAAAAAAGACTCTTGGAAAAACTACATCTCGTCTATTAGTGTAACAACCCCTTCAATGGAAATCTGGAGCAAGATGAGAAGGATTGCTGGTAAATACTCTTATTTCAACATAAACTCCTTATCTATTCAAGACGAGACTATAACTTGTCCTAAAGAAATCTCTGAAAAACTCGCTGATACATTCAAATCACATTCAAGTGATGCTAACTACAGTCAAGAATTCCTTCAGAAGAAGATCCAAATAGAAGCACAATTCCCCATTATTGTGACCAAACAACAAAACGACCCTCTAAATATGCCAATATCACTAGAAGAACTACAAAACGCTCTCAAATCCACCAAAAATAGTGCCCCGGGTCCAGATAATATAACAGTGATTTTTATAAAGAATTTACCTGAACAATCTATGCTCTATCTGTTAAAAATTTTTAACTACCACTGGCTCAACCAAAGTCTACCAAACTCCTGGAAAGAGGCATATATAATTCCAATTTTAAAAAATAATAACCCTCCGCACCTTCTCACATCATACAGACCCATTTCTCTCACATTAAGCATTGGTAAGTTATTGGAAAAAATTATTAATTATCGCTTAACGTGGTTCCTTGAAAAAAAATCTCTCTTATCCAAACATCAAACGGGTTTCAGGAAAAAACGTTCAACTTTAGATAACATAGTTGATCTAGAATCAGATATCCATGAAGCTTTTCTTAACAAACAAAAAGTTCTCAGCGTATTCTTTGACAATAATCGAGCTTACGACTCAACGTGGCAGCATAATATCCTGAGAACTTTATCTGGGATGAGAATAAATGGAAATATGCTAGCTTTTATTCAAAATTTCTTCCAAAATCGTTGTTTTCGTGTACAAGCAAACAGTCTATTGTCACAATTAAAATCCCTGGAGAATGGCACACCCCAAGGATTAGTCATTAGTGTAACCCTTTTTTAATAGCAATAGACAGCGTGTTATCAAATATAAATTATCCTTTAAAAGGTAGACTATTTGCCGATGACTTAGTAATTTCTATCAAAGGCAAAAACTTAGATTTCATGAAAACTGCTATACAGCAGCAAATCCACCACACTGAAGTGTCGACAGCACCTTTTGTTTTGTTGTAATGAAGAATAATTTCTGGTTTATAGTGCTGTTCTTCTCCAGCTACTTTACTATCAGTATGCTCACTTGAAAGTAAGATAACAGCATGTTTTTGTTTTGGAACATAGTATACTAGCGTTCTTTGATTTCTAAAAGCAAACATACATGAAAACTCTTTCTTGTACGATGCCGGTAGAAGTTCCCTGGGAATAAATGTTTTATTTTTCCGGAGGGTTCCACATAAAGTAATATTTTTTTCCACAACTTGTCAGCAAGTTCTAAACTTGTAAAAAAAATATCGGTCGTTATTCCAAATGGTCTGTCAAATCTAGGACAACCGTTTGACCTTGACCCTTTTCCGCTTTGTTACCTTGTTTTCCTAGAAATTAACAGATACATAGGAATATAAAGTTTGCCTATATTGCTTTTCAAATAACTTACCCAAATAAACTTGCATGTTTGCAATATAAGAATTGGTGCAGTCCACAAGAGCCCATATTTTGATTCCATACTTATCAGGTTTACTCTTCATATAGACACGGAATCGTGCCTTACCCCTAAATGGTACAAGCTGCTCATCTACACATAGATGGTCGCCAGGATTAAGTGATTTTTTACAATTAGAAGTGAAAATATCGAATATGTCTCTTATCGAAGCTAGCTTATCTACTAATTTTCGTTCTTGTCTTGTTTGAAAATTATCAAAGCGTAAAAATGAAGTAATTTGTTTGAATCTGTCTCTTGACATTGCAGCAGGAATTATAGGACGACTGTAAGAAATATCTTGACACCAGAGCATATCGATAGCCTCTTTCGATCCGTGAAGTGCGCCAAGAATAAGCAACAGTCCAATATAAGCTCCAATCTCTGTAGAATCAACAGGTACAAAAACTTCAATTTTATTCGGATTTTCTATATTCCATTCATCATAATATGTTTGTGCCTTTCTGTTTGTTTCGGTTGTAGATTGTAGATTGTAGATTGTAGATTGTAGGGGGGTCGTACAGGCTGTACAGCCTCACAAGCACTTCGACCTATAAGTTCTTTTGTGCGTGACCCTTGATCTATTCGAGGCCCGGGATTCCGAGACTTCTTGTGAAGTTTATCAGTTTCCTGGGAGCTAAGTTCCTGATGTCGGAGGGCGTTAAAAAGGCCCCTTCCAGGAACTTAAGCCTCTTGCAGAAAAGCGCTGGGCATTCGCAAAGCAAATGTTCTGCACTTTCCGCGAAGTTCTCGCAGTAGTGGCAACTGTCACTCTCTGATTTGCCCATCTTTTTGAGGTGATACCCCAGAGGGCAGTGTCCAGTGAGGAGTCCCGTTACCATCTTCAAGTCTTTCTTGTCCAACTCGAGAAGCTGTTTAGCTTTCTTAGGCGATAGGCACACTAGTCTTGTCGCTTGTCTTTGTCCTGGCACTTTATTCCAGTGAGATTTCATTTCATCGGTTTCCCAGCGTCGGAACTCCTCTTTTAAGTGGGCTTTGGAGAGTCCACAGAAGGGTTCTGAGCCGGGAAATTGTGTATTTGCCCCTTCTTTGGCAAGGCAATCTGCTTCTTCGTTGCCTTTAATTCCTCTGTGACCTGGCACCCACATCAGGGTGACCTGATTGTTTGCTGCCAGTTGTCTCAGGGATTGTTTACAGTCCCAAGTTAGCTTAGACTCACAGGTGTATGACCTCAGAGCTTTTAGCGCTGCTTGGCTATCTGACAGTATATAGATTTTTTCCCTTCGAGTGCCTCTTTCAAGGCATTCCTGGGCACATAGTTCTATAGCATGTACTTCTGCTTGGAAGATGGTTGAGGTGTTACCAAGGGGTTTTGAGAGCCTGAAATTCGGTCCTGTAACGCCCACTCCAACCCTTTCGTCCATCTTAGATCCATCTGTGTACCACACTGATGCATCCCTTCCCAGTTGAGGTCCGTTCTCTGTGCAAGTTTGGTGGCTGTTTATGACCACTTCAAACTGCATTTCGAAGTCGTACCTAACTGGCATGAAATCTGTCGGTTTAGACATGGCTTCTAGGGAAATATGTTCCAAAATCTTTAAGTGTCCGATCAGATTTTCTGCCTTTAGGCTTTTTGTCTGGCTCAGTCTGAAGGCACTGTTTGCTGCTTCTTTCTTTACACATAGGTGCAATGGCGGAAAGTTCAACATTACCTCTAGAGCTGCAGTAGGGCACGTAAATATTGCCCCTGTTATTCCCAGACAGGCTAGCCGCTGCACTTTCTGCAGCTTGACTTGTGCCGAAATTTGTTGAGTTTTTGACCACCACACTAGTGAGGCGTAGGTGACCATGGGTTTGATGATCGTTTGGTATGACCAATAAATCATTTTTGGTTTCAGACCCCATGTCTTACCAAAGACTCTGCGGCATGTCCAACTTGCCGCTGTTGCTCTGGAAAGAATGTGGTTGATTTGGCTGTTCCAAGTTAGTTTATGGTCTATTATAACTCCCAAATATTTCACCTCTTTGGAAAATGTTAGCTGGGTCCCATTCAGAGTTGGGGCTTTAAGTTCGTACTTTCGCCTCTTCGTGAATGGAACCAGCACTGTTTTGCTAGGATTGACGTTGAGTCCTTCCTTTGCGCACCAGCTTCTGATTATGTTTAGGGCTAATTGCATGCGGTCGGAGATTACTCCGTCATGTTTGCCCCTAATGGTGACGACTAGGTCATCGGCATAACCTTGAGTCGTGAAACCAGATTCGTGTAGCTTTACTAACAGGTTATCGACAACCAGTGACCACAGCAAAGGCGATAAAACTCCCCCTTGGGGGCAACCTTTTTCTGCTGTCATCTTGACTGTCTCTCCCCCAAGGGTCGCCACAATGATTCTGCTTTTTAGCATTGATTGTGTCCATCTGATCAGTGAGGCGTTGATATTCCTTTCCTCTAATGATCTGGTTATGGAGGCATGTGAGGTGTTGTCGAAAGCACCCTCTATGTCAATGAAGGCACAAAGAGCCATTTCTTTTGTCACATATGTCTTTTCAATGCTTTCAATTAGGCATTGTAGAGCATTAATCGTGGATTTTCCTGCTTGATAAGCAAACTGTTTCTTGTGAAGCGGTCTTAACTCGAGGAGTTCGCTTCTGACATAACAGTCTATTATTTTCTCCATTGCTTTCAGGAGAAAAGAGGTGAGGCTAATGGGGCGATAAGACTTTGGTTCGTCCATTGGGCGTCTTCCAGTCTTAGGTATGAACGCCACTACAGCCTTTCTCCAGGTCTTCGGTTTTTGTTTGGGTTACTATTATGTTCAGAATATCCGGAGATAGGAAAAGAAGAAAAGTGTCTTTTATGCTTGAGATATCAGAACTGTACTCTGTAAGACCTAGAGCATGTCTCCGAATATTAGCTTTTGAACGTCTAACTTTTGTGTTTACTGGAATTTTTGACCACTCAGTTCCATCTTTAGATTTATATACTGGAATGCCCTGGCTGTTACTAACCGTTGGTTGCTCTGGGTTCGTTTTCTCCATACTTTGATCAACAACTATTACATCATTTCCTTCCTCTACTTCTGTGACAATGTCTTCATCTTCTAAGTCACTCGATGTTTCCTCATTGATAACACTATCAAATTCTGGATCATCACTTTCAAGTATACGTAACATCTCATCGTCAGTAAGCCCCTTGCGATTATTTGTAAATAAAAACTGACTCATTTTCAAAACGATGTACCCTACTCGAAATATCACAAGAGACTAACCCGAATATTCAAGTCTAAAAATTATATCGCAGTGCGGGGAATCCCCCATTTGAACTGGTAATTTACATTTTACAATTATATGGGTAAATTCCCTGTGAGTAAACAAACGTTAAATATATGGGATTCCCCGATTTTACTAACAGTTACCGGGATTATTTTATCGGACGTAAAAGGCTGACCGGGGTCTGAAGAGACCCCTGGAATATAAAACTATTTTTTGTTTATACCAGCCAATAAAAACTACTAAATACATCATATTTTATCAAAATAATTCATAAACTGCAGCTAGATGAAAGATCAATTAAAAATTTGCGTTTGCAAAGATACAGCAAAAACATACGTCATGGGGTACAAACGGACCCCGGCCAGTCCTATGAAGGTTAAAAACGAAGTCAGCTAGAAACAAATGAGTAGCATGGGTTGCTGTGGTAATGTTAAATGTTAATTATTAGTTCTGTCAACTTTTGTCATAATAAGTATAAGTATAATTTCATACGGTTATTTCTTTTAAAAATGGAACGTTATTATTCCAATCGAGAATATGTTGATATGTTAAAAGTATTAGGTACGCATAATGATAATGCCAGTGCTGCAGCTAGAGCATATACCGTAAAATTCCCAAATCGACGGCACCCTGATGCAAAAACTATACGACGGGTTGAACAAAGATTACTGGAAACAGGTAATTTAAATCCCAGATTAAATAAGGGAGGACGCCATTCTACGCTCAACGTCGTCCAAGAAGAGCAAATTCTTGATTTTGTTGAAGCGGAACCAAATACAAGTCTTCGAGTTACATCAAGACAAACGCATTTCCAAAAATATACCGTTCATAGATTATTAAGAAGGAATGGCTTATATCCATTTAGGTTTCAAAAAGTTCAAGTTTCACATGAAGGAGATAGGGAGCTTCGGATTAATTTTTGTAGATGGTTATTGGATAACGTAAGCAATGCTCCACATTTTATAGAAAATATTATGTTTACTGATGAGTATACATTTACCCAGACAGGGATTATAAATACTCATAATTTGCACGAGTGGAGAGATGAAAACCCTTATTTAATACGTAAAAGATCTCACCAAAGACGATGGTCGGTAAACATTTGGGCTGGATTATTAAATAATAATGTAATCGGCCCAAATATGTTACCTAACCGACTTAATTCAGCATCGTATTTTTATTTTTTAAACGATAATTTACCACTGCCATTTCTCGATCAAGTTCCATTAGCAACTAGATTGAATTGTTGGTTCCAACATGATGGTGCTCCTGCACATTATGGTAGACAAGTGAGAACATTACTAAATCAAACGTTCCCCGACTGTTGGATTGGAAGAGGTGGACCCGTACTATGGTCTCCTAGATCTCCAGATCTAAATCCATTAGATTTTTTCTTCTGGGGATTCTTGAAAGAAAAAATTTACTTTGAACCTGTTGAGAGTGCGGAAGATGTAGTAGCTCGTGTTCACGCTGCTGTGACATTTATAGACGAAAACATGCTACAGAGGGTTCGTGATTCAATGATAAATCGTGCAAATATTTGCATTGAAGTAGGAGGCGATTTGTTTGAATACCTTTTATTAATTAATTTCTAGTTTTGTAACAAATATTAGCTTTTAATAAAGTGTAAACATTGATTGTTAGATCTTTGTTTTTTGTCAATAACTCTGTAACCATGGATTCGTTTTAGCCCCCCGATTCATATTATGAAAGGACGGGCGTCAATTTTGAGACACCCTGTATAACCAACCAATTCATAGTGCTTCACATTTTTCACCCTTTTCAATTCTTTATGGACCTCATGCCGAAGAACTACATTTCGATTTCGATCTCCCTCTATATGAGACTTATAACCAAAAACATAAAGACGAGTTGCAACCTTTCATAGCCAATTTATACCAAAAACAAAAAAAAGACAAGAAATACTGAAGAAACAAAACCAACATGCAGAACCTATTCCCGAAATTAACCCTGCACAAATCCTATATGTTACAAAAAAGAAACACAAACCTAAATTACCAGCACCCTATACTAGGTACTATAAAATCAGAAGAACAAAACAAAACATAAATAATAGGTAAAACTAAAAAACAAAATCAAACTAGTACTCATTCAAAATACGTAAAACGAATTCGCAATGTAACGAATAAAAATTCTGAAGCAGATAATTCTTTACAGGAGGACAATTCTATCCCTGGGACATCCTCTCAAAATATATGAGATCCCAAATAACGGCTACTATGCTGAAGAAATTGGAAATTCAAGAGATTTCCCACTACCATAGACACATCTTGCACATCGACTTAGACAAATTAGAAGAAATACTGACGATAGATCCTAAAACTTATTTTAAATTTTCATTAAATAATAGTTCCCTTCCAGCCTTATATTATCAGTTTACTCATTTACTTGACGAAACGAAAGATAATTTACATAAAATTACACGTATACAAAAGAGAGGTTTATTCAACTTTCTCGGTACTGCGATAAAGTACGTCACAGGAAATCCAGACGACACTGACCTAGACCTACTTAAAACACACATAACCGCTATAGAATTGAAACAGAATGAAATTGTGAGAAAATTCAACAATCAAATATCTTTCGGTATATCACTAGATACGAGATTCAATAAACTACTAGGAAAAATTAATATTATATATATTATCAGAAACCCAATTACCATAGTATATGGTGTAGGGTATACTTTCACAATTATACTTATTTCAATTACATCGCATTATACTTAAAACATATATCCATTTTTTCATCGATGCTTTGGTCCAGATAGAATTTTATTCATGAACATATTTAGCCCATTGTTGTTTATCCCTTGCCATTGTTTTTGCCTCTGTCCATGTTTTTCCTTTTTCTTGCATTATTCCTACCATAACACCATCCCATGTTTGTTTTGGTCTTCCCTTTTTCGTTCTTTTTTGTATTTTTGATTGCCATACTTTTTTAACTGGTTTTGTATCGTTCATTCTTTGTAAATGTCCCCACCAGCTTAATTGTCTCTTTTCAATAAATTTAAGTGTTGATTCTATTTCAAGGTCTTCTCTTATTTTCGTACTTCTTAGTTTGTCTTTCTTTATGACTCCTTTAACTCGCCTAAGATACTTCATCTCAACTGCTTGTATTTGGCTCTTTTGTCTCTTTGTTAATACCCAAGATTCACATCCGAATGTTAATATTGGCCGGTAAATTGTTTTAAATACATTTAACTCCGTTTTCTTGGAAATTTCTTTTTTATTTATGAATGTCGAGTTCATCGTGTGATGAAGTTTCATCGTTTTTTGTACTCTATTGTTAATTTCGACTTCCTGTGTTCCATTTTCTTCTATTTCTACTCCCAAGTATTTCTATCTTCTTACTTGCTCAATTTTTATTCCATCTAAATGTATATTTAGATGTTTTTGTTTCGGTCCTATAACCATAACTTTGGTTTTACTTTGATTCACTGTCATTCCAAATTCTTCCGATACCGTGCTCCATATTTCCATATTATTTTGTAGGTCCTTCTCTTTCCCTGCCATAATTATTAAATCATCTGCAAAAGCTGCTTCTGATATATATCCACTTTTCCTAAATATCTGTATCCAATATGTAGTTTTGCCATTTTGGTTGACGATTTTTTTATTATTTCATCAATAAAAATTGTTAATAATAATGGACTTAGTCCCCCTCCTTGCCTTAATCCTTCTTGTGTTGAAAATGGTTCTGATGTTTTATTCCTGTATATTACACAGTTTCTATTATTTTTGTAAATGTTTTTGATTATATCTATTACTTTGTAATTTACTCCCCTTCCTTCTAGTACTTTCCATAACTTCTCCCTTGGTACTTTGTCAAAAGCTTTTTCCATGTCTATAAATCCCATATATACCTGTTTTTCTTGTTGTGAGAACTTCTCAATTATCTGTTTCGCTGTGAATATGTGGTCTTGGATGCTTCGCCCTCTTCTAAATCCACTTTGCGATTCTTCGAGAATTAATAATAATAACTTAATAGTATCTACTGCTATCAATAAATTATTGGCCTACTTGGATGGATACGTCGCTCTTCACAATTAAATTATTAATCTTGCAAATACTAACGAATTCATAATGAAAATCGTAAGAACAATCACTTTATCTCATTTAAATCTTTCAAATATCGAATTATTCACTTTAAATGAACTTGAAACTCTTAAAAAGCAACTTATCAAAATTTATTCAAGAAAAGCCCTCCTTATTAATGATGAACATCCTTATGAATTAGTAGAATCCTCTAAATCTTTAATCTGCGTCACTCAAAAAACAATGCTCATAATAATCAAAATTCCCATTTTTCATACCAATACTTTTCTGACCCATAAAATTTATCCCGTTCCTAATAATGAACACGTAATGATTTTGCTACCCACATCCTTTTATGCTAATAATAAATGGTACGAAGAATGCAAAGGAGAAACTGAATATTTAATCTGTACGAAATCTATCAAATCCAGATGTCAAATACCAAATGTCCAAAATTGCACGAAAACTATTGCAACAGGAAATTTCTACAGAGAAACTAATAAAGCAATTTTGTTGGGTGTAGTTAATCCCACAAAAATTCAAGAACAAGCTGTCAAATTTAGCAGTCTTTTGATGTCAGATGAACCACTAATTATTGAAGGAACCTTATATGGTAAAAAGACCATTCACGAAGTATCGATTCCAGATATTGTACCATCAAGTTGATGCCCTATCATAAATTGGAAATTGAAAAACTCAGAATTCCTGAAACTTACGGACAAATACAACCGATAGAACAGTTTTACCATCGATTTCAACTGGCCTCAGCATCAGCGCACTTTTATTAACCATGTTTGTTTTAGCCTTTTTAGTAATTATTTTCCTAAAGCAAAGAAGAATTTCGAAAATACTTTTTGGACCAAAATTACAACCCGCTAAAATTCAAATCATACAAGAACTTCTACAAGAAATAACTGGGACTTCGAGGACGAAGTCGAATCTAAAGGAGGAAGGAGAAATGTAAACGTTACACGAAGAAGATGCGTCAGCAATGAAATATTATAAATATGGAGTATTCATTTAATTTTTGTTCTTTTCACTGTATGTGAATAACATTTATATACAGGGTGTTCATTTCAGGACTTCCCACCCTAATTTTCTCGAAATGTGTGTATTTGAAAAAAAATCCTGGGACACGTCAGCAAATATATCGAAGGGGACAACTTTTTATCATAAAGGCAACGCGCCCCCTTTCACCCCCCGCCAGGGGGAGTTGCCAACTTCAAAATCTTAAATGGGAAGGGGTATCGAGTTATACCTCATTTCAAAGGTCTTTTTATTCTCTACACGTCGGCTTCTGTTTTTTTTAATTGATCGATTCGTTGTCGAAACATTTAGGAAAATCTGTTTGCTGCTTCGTACCAATAAAATAAAAACTGCAATTGTTTGTTTTGTTATTCCTTTCAACTTTTTTGTTCAAAAGAATGCAAAAAAATGTTTCTGATAGAGAAAATAAAAGACATGATACCTATTGAATTGTTTACCATACTTACCAGTTGTGTGAAAAAGCAATTTATTAAAAATGGTTTACACTTTCGCTGAAAAAGTTGAAATAGTGTTAATTCACGGCGCCGAAAACCAATGTGGTCGACGAACTGCTGCACCCAGATAAGAATACCTCTCATTGTTATGTCCTAGATCTAATCGCCAAATTTACTCAAACAGGATCTGTTGCAAATTTAAAACATGATCAGCCAAGAGTTTTGAATGAAGCCACTCAAATTGAAGTGATAGGTTATTTTGGTATGAATCCTAATACTTCGTTACGTACCATTTCTGCTGCAACTGGAATTTACTTAGGCTCTGTCCACAAAATTACAAAAATTAATAAATTCCATCCCTATAAAATGAAAGTATGTCAAGAGTTAAGTGAAGAAGATTTTGACAGAAGAATTGAGTTTAGTGAACAAATGACTACAATTATTAATAACAATAACGAATTTTTAAAAAATATCTGCTTCACTTTTTATTTGAATGGTTTTGTCAACAAACATAATTGCAGAAATTGGAGCAATGGAAATGGCCATGTATTTGTCGAAGGGCATACCCAGAATCCCCAAAAAATTAATGTATGGGCCGGTATACTAGGAAATCAAGTAATTGGTCCATTGTTTATAAATGGAAATCTAAATGGTGAGATGTACTTGAATATGCTAGAAAATACGATCAATCCGTTAATTACCGAAGCAATTGAAAATCAACTGGATAGAGATGGCAACAACTTTCTTGACGAAAATGAGTTATATTTTCAGCAAGATGGAGCTCCCCCCCATTATGTGCTTCCGGTCCGTCAATGGTTAAACAATGTATTTCCCGGTAAATGGATAGGGCGAATAGGACCTATAGAGTGGCCAGCTAGGTCCCCAGATCTAGCACCATGTGATTTTTTTCTATGGGGACATTTAAAATCAGTTGTTTATACACCCCCGCCACAAAATATAGGAGACCTTCGACAAAGGATTACTGCAGAATGTCGAGCAATTCGAACAGAAGTGTTTGAAAATGTGCGTCACGAATTTGAACAGTGGTTATACCATTGTTTGGCCAACAATGGGCAACATTTTGAGCAATTATTAAATTGAAAATCTGTGTACAATATTGTAATTTAGTTTTGATAAAAGTAATGAGAATAAACAGTTGCCGTTTTTATTTTAATGGTACGATGCAGCAAATAGATTTTCCTAAATATCTCGACAACGAATCGATCAATTTAAGAAAAACAAAAACCGACGTGTAGAGATTAAAAAGACCTTTAGAATGAGGTATAACTCGATACCCTTTCCTATTTAAGATTTTGAACTTGGCAACTCCCCCTGGCGGGGGGTGAAAGGGGGCGCGTTGCCTTTATGATAAAAATTTGTCCCCTTCGATATATTTGTTGACGTGTCTCAGGATTTTTTTTAAAATACACACATTTCGAGAAAATTAGGGTGGGAAGTCCTGAAATGAACACCCTGTATATATATATATATATATACAATGCTATTCAAAAGTCCCCTCCCCCCCTCGTATCTTTTGAACGGCTACGCTTACATTAATAAAATCTGGAGGGTGAAAATAAAGTGTTGTAAACTTCTCTACGGATGGTAACAGGTGACGTAATAGTAATAGATGACGTCACAGTGCCACTCTGGCCAATAATTTTAAATAGGACCTTATGGCTAGTGATATCTCGTTTGAAAGGCATTGACATTGGCTACATAGCCATATTAATTTTGTTTGGGTTTCTATTAATTTTGACGGATAAATTAAATAAATACCAAAATTAATGAAATTATTTTTTTAAATTTAATTAATCAAATATCAACAATGGATTCTTATAGCAAGTGTTCGAAATGTGCTCCGTCTAATTCCTGACAGTAATACATCGGCCGGAGAGGTCCTATAGAATGGCCAACTCGGTCACCAAATCTGAGACCATTAGATTTTTTTCTATGGGGGTACTTGAAATCCAAGGTTTATACTACGGCACCAGATAGCATTGGCGTTTTGAAAGAAAGAATTACTGAAGAATGCAATGCTATTTCAGCTGACACATTCGAACGAGTACGACAAGAGTTTACTAATAGGATGTATTACTGTCAGGAAGTAGACGGAGCACATTTCGAACACTTGCTGTAAGAATCCATTGTTGATATTTGATTAATTAAATTTAAAAAAATAATTTCATTAATTTTGGTATTTATTTAATTTATCCGTCAAAATTAATAGAAACCCAAACAAAATTAATATGGCTATGTAGCCAATGTCAATGCATTTCAAACGAGATATCACTTGCCATAAGGTCCTATTTAAAATTATTGGCCAGAGTGGCACTGTGACGTTATCTATTACTATTACGTCACCTGTTACCATTCGTAGAGAAGTTTACAACACTTTATTTTCACCCTCCAAATTTTATCAATGTAAGTGTAGCCGCTCAAAAGATACGAGGGGGAGGGGAAAAACTCAAAAAACAATATCGTTTTTTGAGTTTTTCATTGAATTATGTTTAAAAGAGTTTATTATAAAAATTTACAACTATTCCAAAATTCGCTATAGATTTTATGTAAGTATTCATTATTTCATTTAATTATTATTAATGATAACATTGACCAATTATTTATAGCCCTTGATAATGAATGAAAATCATTCGAAAGCTCGGGAATAAATATCTAAAAGAATTTACTCTGGAGTCTTATTGCCACATCCCCACAAAAATATCCATTACAAATAAGTTGGCAAATATCTTTTTTCAAATTAAATTATATATATATATATATATATATATATATATATATATATATATATATATATATATATATATATATATATATATTTGGAAATCAGTTCTCGATTGGTAGCGCGCAAACTTTAGAAATGGTTCTCTTCAAAATATTACCAATTGCCATTGGAACCGAGACTACGCACACCACATTGTAAGTACCATAATGTAATTCCACGACACGAGTAAGAGGCCATTTTAAAGAAGATAAGTTATCTTCGATTCGAACGACCATGGATCCAACTTTTAAAACGGGTTCAACATCAAGCTTACATTTGGAGCGAGTTTGCAGCGGGCTTAAATAGTTTTTGACCATCGGTCCCAAAATTGTTGCTTGAGTTGTTGTAGTCGATCCGCTCTGGAAATTTTAGCTTTTTTGAGGTTTTCTTCTGGTAAACTTGCTAGTGAGTCGCCAATAAGGAAATGAGAAGGAGTCAAGGGTAGGAAATCGGTAGGTTCATCGGATAAAGGGCTCAAAGGACGTGAGTTCAAGCAAGACTCAATCTCCACCAGTAGCGTGTACATTTCCTCGTAAGTTAAATGTGATTCACCGAGTTTAAGATGGAATTTTGTGGACTTAACCGCAGCTTCCCACAAACCACCCATATGAGCTGATCTGGCTGGATCAAAATGCCAATTTATTCTGTCACGTGCCAAAAAATTTAAAACTGAATCGCTACGATTTTTGACATTAAGAATATCATAAAGCTCATTAAAATAATGGTTAGCTCCTACGAAATTCAAACCATTATCGGAGTAAATATCACTAGGCTTTCCACGTCGAGAAGAAAATCGTTTCAAAGCATTTAAAAAAATATGTGTTGGTAAATATTTAACTCTATGTGAATTGCGCGAGTAGCGAAACAAATAAATATATACATATAATTTTCAACTAATTTGCTTCTTCTTAACGTGCCTGCTTTAACTAAAATAGGACTGGCGTAATTAATACCGTAATTTGAAAATTAGGGACTTGGATTTATTCTTGAACTAGACAAGTCAGCCATAATAAATTTACAAGATTTTGGATTGGCTCTATAACATCTAATACAAGAATTTACTATACGTTTTACTGCATTTTTCCCATTAAGTGGCCAGAAATTCAATCGGATAGATAATAAATTTTGAGTTCCTGCGTGAAGATACTTTAAATGTTGATCTAAAATTATTAAATCAGTGAATTTATGTTTATAGGGTAAAATAATTGGGTGCTGTTGATCAAATGTAATTAAAGATTTCGATAATCGACCACCCACTCTTAAAATATTTTGACTGTCTAAAAACGGTCGTAAGTTTAAAAGTTTACTTTGTTTATTTACGTTTTTTGAATTTGTAAGATCTGCAATTTCTTGTTTAAATATTTCATTTTGAACTAATTTGATTAATTTGTTTTATGCTTCACTCAACTCTTGGGTAGTTGACACCTGAGACTTAACGTTATTGTTGAGTTTTTCTATATAACAACGATTTTTAAAACGTAAAATATAAGCTGTTACGCTTAATAATTTAAAAAAACTTGAATATTTTTGAAAAATGTCAAATTCGGGATTTTGTTCTTGAATAATTAATGAAATTGGTTGATTTTTTAATTCGAGTAAATTTTGAATATCATTATAATTAGATTCACGATCACGTTTATAAATTGAGTTGCTATTTAAAAACTCGGGTCCCTTTATCCAAGACTTATGTTCGAGCAATTCTTTAGGACTTATTCCTCCAGAAATTATATCTGCGGCGTTATCCTTTGTGTTTACGCGTTTCCAATTATTCACGTTTGAAATTTCAATAATTTTTGTTCCGCGGTTTGCAACAAACGTTTTTAACTTACAAGATTCAATCTTTAACCATGCTAATACAATCGTCGAATCTGTAAAATACGTTATTTTGTCAATATGTAGTCTAAGGTATTTTTTATTTTAAAAATTAACTCAGCTAATAAAAGAGCACCTAATAGCTCTAAACGTGGTAATGTTTGTTTTTTAAGTGGAGCAGCTCGAGACTATTTCTTATTTGCCATTCACTGTAGATAATAAATATACGCATGCGCCATAAGCTTTCTCAGAACTGTCACAGAAACCGTATATTTTAATTATTTTTGCGGTTGTTAACAAGACGTGCCTATTGAATTTTATTTCATTTAAATAACCAATTTGTGTGATAAATTCGAGCCCTATATTTTTTAGTTCTGCAGATACATTTTCATCCTAGTCTAATTTTAGATGCCAAAGTCGTTGCAAAATTAATTTCGCTTTAATTATCGCTGGACTGATCAAACCTAGCGGATCAAAAAATTGGGCAATTAACGACAAAATCGAGCGTTTGGTAATCCTTTTTTCATTTACATCTAGCTTTAATGAATATCTTAATACATCATCATTAGCATCCCAAATCATTCATAATGTTTTCAATTGTTTTTCATCATGAAATAATACAAAGTTTTCATCTTGACTGCTGACTGAATTCTTTATATAAGTTAAAACTGATTTGTTGTTTGATGACCATTTCCTTAATTCAAAATTTGCGCCCGTTAATATTTTTGATAACTCATGGTAAATTTCTATAGCTTCTTGTTTAGAATCTACACTGGTTAATAAATCGTCCATGTATAAACATTTTTCGATAATTTGAGATGTTCGTGGATATTTTAATTAAAAGATCAAACGAACTTACCTTAAGTGAAGTTCGATCTTAATTATATGTAGGCCTCGTCGAATAAATATTTAGTAGTACCTCCCTGTGGTACCGAACGCACACATCTTTAGCCTCGGTGCGGTCGTTTCCTTTCATTTCTTTGAAGTATCCATTTGCTGCATCTTTGGGGAATGAAGGGACAGCAAGGCAATGGGTGGGACCTATTTATTCGACGAGGCCTACATATAATTAAGATCGAACTTCACTAAAGGTAAGTTCGTTTGATCTTTTAATTACATTCCGGCCTCGTCGAATAAATATTTAGTAGATTTTTAAAGTTAGATGCGAAAAATTCCAGATTTAATTCTGTTTTTTACTGTTATGTTTATTAACTAAAAAATATAAAGTGAAAAATTAACTGAACCTTATACAACGATAGCTTAAAGTAGCATTACAATTTATCAAATACCGCTCTGGTAAAGTTTGTTTTATCTAGTATCGGCCTCTGGTAGAATCTGGCAAATGTATTAGAGTCGGTTGACCATCCAGCACAGGTTCTAATTTGATCCATATATATTCCTCTTCTGGCTGCAGCTAAAGTGGAAGCATGTCTTGTTGAGTGGCTCGTAAAAATTGAAGTGTCAACTCTACTTTGTTTTAGCATGTTTCTAATCCACCTGCTAATCGTCTGGAAACTGGCATTACGATGCGGCTTCTTGTAGGTTAAAAACATGTTCTGATTATTATTATTTCGTAACAGTTTTGTTCTATCTAAATATTTGAGCAGAGTACCAGCAACACATATATTTGGATCTTTGTGGAAAAAGGGCAAGTATAGAATAGGTTGATCTTTCTTTGGACCTGACGTCTTTATTCGTTTCGGTATTTTGATTATAATGTTTTGTTCATTTGTGATTATATTTTGTAGCTCTATGCTTGCTAGTGTTTGCATTCTCTGACCAGTAGCTAGGGCTAACAAAGTGGCTAATTTTTCTGACAGTACATCTAATTGATCATCACTTAGGGATCTTATAAAGTTAAGCACAACGGTTGGATCCCAAGTTACGTCATAACGTGCTCTACTGGGTCTTAGACTATATACACCTTCGAAAAACCTCTTGATTCTGGGATCTGAGCCTATATCGTTCATTGATATTTGAGAGATAGCGGATCTTGTTGAATTTGAGGTGCCATATGAGGCCCCTTTATTGAACTCTAGGGATAAAGATTCTAAGATCTGAGGAATAGATGCTACGAAGGGATCCACATCTTTGTCTATGCAATAATTCCACCAAACTTTTAACCCACAGTTATACTGTTTTAATGTGGATTCCGTTATAGATGCAAGACATACAGTAATGGACATTTCTGGGATTTTCTTATACCTTAGGGCTTGTCCGATAAGACTCCTGCCACCAGGGTAAGCTTTTTGTTCAGAGGGTGAGGGGATCTGTCAGGAGAACATAATAACAATTTGTTAGGACTTAGAAAGACTGGGTTGCTAACTAGAAGAGATTTAAATATCGGATACCATAGCTGAGAGGTCCAAAACGGTACTACCAGTATTCCTTGTGCTTTGTCAGTGATAATTTTTTGTAGTACTTGAAGTTTAAACAAAAAGGCGGGAATGCATAAAAAAAATTCACTCCATTTTATCGTGAACGCATCAACAGCAAAGGCGTCTGGATCTCTCATCCATGAAACAAATTTTTTAAATTTAGTATTTAATCTGTTAGCAAATAAATCAATAGACGGTTCTCCTAAATTACTAATGATTTGTTGAAATGCACTATTTGCTAATTGCCACTCTGTTTCAATATCTATAGTTCGTGATTGTAAATCCGCCTCTTTATTATCTTTTGATGTAATATATGACGCGTATATGAATATGTTTCTTTTTTCACACCACTGCCATATCTTACGGGTAATTTTATTAAATCGATCATATTTGACACTACCCATACGATTAATATACGATATAGCAGTGGTGTTGTCAATGCGGCAGAGAATGTTTATATTCCGAAGATTCCCTGCAAAGCATTTCAACCCAAATAACGCTGCGTATAATTCAAGACAGTTAATATGAAGCCTTGCTTCGTAAATTGACCATGCGCCCCTGGACTTTTGTCGATTACAATAAATGCCCCAACCCTTTTGAGAAGCATCTGAAAATATTTCCAATTCAAACTGTGTACTATTTATGTGATTATTTCTAACCATGATATTTTCTAACCACCACTGGAAATCGCTTATTATTCGTTCTGGAATAATCATACTGGCATTATAGTTTCCTCTTGCTCCTTTCAATGCAAACATCTTTTCTTTTTCAAATTGTTTTGAGTACAGCCATCCATACTTAATGGCTGGGCAAGCTGAAACTATAGTGCCAATCAGTTGAGCGAATTCCCGGATTTTACAACTTTTCTTCGTTAACATGCGTTTTATGAGTTTTGTTATTTTTAGGCGCTTTTCTTTAGGAAGGGAAATAGTCATATCCAACGAATTATAGATAAAACCTAAATATTTACATTTTTGGGCAGGCGTCAATGCGCTCTTTTTATAATTAATAATAAAACCTAGGTCTTCTAAAAGGTTAGTTTTGTTGCTAAAGTATTTTTTAAGCATTCTGAATAACTATTGCCTAATAATAAAAAATCATCTAGATACAAAACTGAAGTAAAACCTCTTTCTCGAAGTAATTTAACAACGGGTTTCATGATTTTCGTAAAAATTCTGGGAGCGCAACTAATTACAAAGGGAAGGCAGTTAAACTGATATAAAATTCCTTTAAATTTGAATCGTGAAAATTTCCTATGTGAATTGTTAATAGAAACCAAATAATACGCGTCCTTAAGGGCGACTGCCCAAATAGCAATTTAAACTTGTTACAAACTTACATCATATTTGACACATCAAACTTCTAAACTTGCATTAAGTTTGCTACAGCAAGTTCACAAACTTGCTGCAAGTATAAAGCAAACTTGCTAGTTACCACATATCAAAGTTGCACCAAGTCAGCCATATGAAACTTGCTTAAAGTTTATAAACTCAAACTTGTCACAAGTCACGACTGGGTGTCAAATGTCAGAATAGTATATATCCCACAGGGACTTGCTGGTATTCATTTCCTCCTTTATCATAGATGTCAACGACTTTTATTAGCATCTACGGCACATTTGTAGTTTAAATGAAGTAGACAAACAAATTTAAGAACTTTTAATAACCTATATTATTTACAACATCATTTTTTCGTTGTTGTCTCTCAGCTCTGAAACAAAGGTTGAATTGTGATAAACTAATTCAAACAATTTCATTGGTGTTTAATTGAAAGACATTTTTTTCGAAAAAGAAACAAGTTTACAATAAGAAAATGTGTATCAATTTTGTTTTTACGAAAATATTAAACAAAAAAAATATATAAGGGTAATTCAAATTCAACAATTTGTTTTAATTTTATTCAATATCTGCCTATTTGAATTTGATTTAAAAACAAAAATTTGTTGCATATTTTCCCAATTGTCATTTTGATTTGGAGCTCTGGCAGTATTCTCTGTTTGGGATAAAATGGAGTCAACCTTCTACTCCACTCTGTTTAAGCCTTCTGATAGGTCAGTCACTAATTGAATAGGGTAGCCAGCTGAACTCAAAGTTTTTTCAATTACAACCTGTAATAAAATAATAAAACTTGTATGACTATATAAACTACTTCAGAAGATTGTCAAATTCATGAAAACTGCTGTTTCCCCATCTCTCTGAATATGTTATATCACTCATCTATATTTGAGATAAATAAATTTATAGTTTTTGAAATGAGATATTACATCTTAGTATCGTTTTATTTTGATTGTAATACTTAGAAATCAAAAAATTTATAATTATCTATTATAAATAAAAGAAACCCACGTGCTCTATAACTTATTCTCCTACTTTATTTAATCAGTAATTGGAAATTGAAGTTAAATAAACACAATTCATATTAATAGACGCATATTCTTACACAAACATTATTTTTATATATAAAAATAAGATACTTACATCTATACAACGAAAATCACTATATAGAATCGTGATAGAATTTCAGGGTCTCTGGCAACTACTATAACGATATAGAATCACTAACTCTAATAACGCGCAAAAACACTCTTTTCTAGATAAAACCACCAAAACTCACCATTAAAATCTTCATCTTTAATGGCGTCTGACCCTGAACGAACAACGAACAGTTCATTGTGTAAGGTTATGTTAATCTTCTTCTTTTCGTAGTGAAACCCTGATCTTTAAATAAAATAGTATCCGGTCGCAACGATGATATGTCTAAATTTTATGAATATTTAAACATTATTCTATTACCTAATACATTTTATGTTTTTTGAGCTTATTTGCATATAAGTGATAAAATTGATTACGGTTAAATACAAAAACAATAAAATGTTTTTTTTAATTTGCAACAATTTTTCATATTACCTTTGACATGGCAATTTTGTTGCAAACTTGTTTCACGCTTAATATGACAAATTTGCTTGAGCAACTCGATATCAAAAATCAAGCAAGTTTGCAGCAAACTTGCGTGCTATCTGGGCTGTTGTCATAGAGGAAAATTGTCTTATTATTTAAGCAACCGTCTTTTGATCTTCAATTTTGAAATGTGCATTTTTTATGTATTTATTAAGACCTTTTAGATTGAGTATCAACCTACGCGTGCCATCTGGTTTTGGAGTCAAGAAAATATTTGAAATAAATTGATGTTTTATAGGGCGAACCTTGATAATAACTTGTTTAGATAAAAGTTCTTTGATAGATAGCGTAATATCTGAATCATCCCTATAAGACCACTTTGGTTCTCTCGGAATTTTATTTTGTTTTGGGTGTTCTAAGAATGGAATTTTAACACCCGAAACCCATGATAGAATAATTTTATTTTCAGTAATTGACTCCCAAACTGAAACAAAGTCTTGCAATCTACCAGCACAACTACTCACCTCTAGTTGTTGCGGTACTGGTATCGTCTTTCGACTTTCTCTTGTCCGGCTTTGTTCTGTCGTTGACGAGGGCCCCGGTTGAATTTTTCGGATATTGCCGTCCACCCTGGCGGCCCAGCTTGAAGTGGTTCCGAGGTGGACTTTTATTGTTTAAATTCTTTTTTGGTGTTTGTTTGGCTAACTTAAGTTCTAATGAAGCACGTGCCAAATCCCAAGAAGTTTTCTGTTTTTCTTCTAATTGTGTTCCAAATAGCCACTCATCGGCGCTAGCTTTCTGAAAGACTTGTTGTGAGTCTTCATTTAGATTGATAGTTATGAGTTCTTGACGAGCTTTAGTTTTTTGGTAAAAAAGATCTAATAAAAGACGTGCTGCATCTCCTAGAGCCTCAATAGCTATTTTCTTCTTTATTGATAACGATTGAATTTAGAGCAGTGCCTATAGCCGAAACGCCAGCTCCCAGTGGTGCTTGGAGGTTACTCAACCGAATATCTCTCCTTATCACTGAGGGTATACACGCCGAGGATACGAGTTCATTTAGCTTTGGAGGATTGAGGAAGATACTATTCTCCTGAGCGGGATGTTTTTGTATGAGAGTTTTTCTTGTTTCATCATCCATCCTCTCTTTAGTTAAACGAGACCACTTTTCTGCTATTTCCTGTTGAAGTGGAGGTCCCAGCACTTTTTTCTCCACCTTCTTTCCCCCCAGTAGATTTAATATCTCATCATCAAGCGGTTTTGATGCTTGGCTTTTATCGCTCCGTTCTTCCTCTGAAATATAGACAAAGAAAAAAAAATGGTTTCTTTTGTTCCATGAAACAAAATTCACTCTTTTGATGTCATAATCAGAAAGAGTGCATTCTAACATATTTGCATCTTGGTATGACAATGTGTACCTATAGACTGTCACATACCTATATACGGTGTAATATTATTCATTTGTTATTTAATATCATAGTTAATTAGAGTTAAGTCTGATATCATAATCAGATTGAAGTTTGATATCATAATCAAACAAGTTATTAAAATATGATCCGTAGTAATCTGATGTCATAATCAGATTGCAATTTGACATCATAATCAAATACATAGAAATAAATATAATCTGATATCATAATCAGATTACCCAGATAGCACGCAAGTTTGCTGCAATCTTGCTTGATTTTTGATATTGAGTTGCTCAAGCAAATTTGTCATATTAAGCGTGAAACAAGTTTGCAACAAAATTGCCATGTCAAAGGTGAATATGAAAAATTGTTGCAAATTTAAAAAAAAAACATTTTATTGTTTTTGTATTTAACCGTAATCAATTTTATCACTTATATGCGAATAAGCTCAAAGAACAAATAAGGTATTAGGTAATAGAATAATGTTTAAATATTCATAAAATTTAGACATATCATCGTTGCGACCGAATACTATTTTATTTAAAGATCAGAGTTTCACTACGAAAAGAAGAAGATTAACATATAACCTTACACAATGAACTGTTCGTTGTTCGTTGAGGGTCAGACGCCATTAAAGATGAAGATTTTAATGGTGAGTTTTGGTGTTTTATCTAGAAAAGAGTGTTTTCGCGCGTTATTAGTGTTAGTGATTCTATATCGTTATAATAGTTGCCAGAGACCCTGAAATTCTATCACGATTCTATATAGTGATTTTCGTTGTATAGATGTAAGTATCTTATTTTTATATATAAAAATAATGTTTGTGTAAGAATATGCGTCTATTAATATGAATTGTGTTTATTTAACTTCAATTTCCAATTACTGATTAAATAAAGTAGGAGAATAAGTTATAGAGCACGTGGGTTTCTTTTATTTATAATAGATAATTATAAATTTTTTGATTTCTGAAGTAGTTTATATAGTCATACAAGTTTTATTATTTTATTACAGGTTGTAATTGAAGTTCAGCTGGCTACCCTATTCAATTAGTGACTGACCTAACAGAAGGCTTAAACAGAGTGGAGTAGAAGGTTGACTCCATTTTATCCCAAACAGAGAATACTGCCAGAGCTCCAAATCAAAATGACAATTGGGAAAATATGTAACAAATTTTTGTTTTTAAATCAAATTCAAATAGGCATATAATGAATAAAATTAAAACAAATTGTTGAATTTGAATTACCCTTATATATTTTTTTGTTTAATATTTTCGTAAAAACAAAATTGATACACATTTTCTTATTGTAAACTTGTTTCTTTTTCGAAAAAAATGTCTTTCAATCAAACGCAAATGAAATTGTTTGAATTAGTTTATCACAATTCAACCTTTGTTTCAGAGCTGAGAGACAACAACGAAAAAATGATGTAAATAATATAGGTTAATAAAAGTTCTTAAATTTGTTTGTCTACTTCATTTGAAACTACAAGTGTGCCGTAGATGCTAATAAAAGTCGTTGACATCTATGATAAAGGAGGAAATGAATACCAGCAAGTCCCTGTGGGATATATACTATTCTGACATTTGACACCCAGTTGTGACTTGTGACAAGTTTGAGTTTATAAACTTTAAGCAAGTTTCATATGGCTGACTTGGTGCAACTTTGATATGTGGTAACTAGCAAGTTTGCTTTATACTTGCAGCAAGTTTGTGAACTTGCTGTAGCAAATATGATGTGAGTTTGTAACAAGTTTAAATTGCTATTTGGGTACAATTTGACATCATAATCAATCACATAGAAATAACTATGATCTGATATCATAATCAAATCTCCCTGTGTATAAGCATAGTTCAATTATTTCTATAATCTAATACCATAATTAAATTCTATAACTCATTTTTAAAATATCACATATAATTTTAGTAGCATTTAGTACGATTTTACATTATCTATCATACAACATAATAGACAAAAAACACTTGGAGTAAAAAAAAACATTTAACATTGGACTTTGGTCTCGTCTACCTGAATTGGATGAATATTCGTCGTCGGAATTGATATTATAACTTTGTCGCCTTGTTTTTCTTCTCGGTGATGTATGACTACTGCTATTATTATTATCATCACTATTTGAGGAATCACTTTCACTACTAGAGTCATAAATATACTTTTTAATGTTCTCTAGCTCTTATGTTAGTGCTTTCAATTTCTTTCTAACCCTATCACGTTTCATTTTTGGCATTCTTAGTGGAAATTTACTGAGTAACACAAAATTTGGATGTGATACGATGGGCGCACACAAGAAGAATGGAAGGAAACGACCGCACCGAGGCGGGTGGAGATGGGATAATTTTAAAATAGCTAAAGATGTGTGCGTTCGGTACCACAGAGAGGTACTACTAAATATTTATTCGACGAGGCCGGAATATAATTTATTCTGTAACGTTAACTCTTTTAAACAGCGTGTGGCTTGAAACGGTGCACTTGAGGTGCCATATGTAACCGTGTTAAGTGCATAAATTTTGATAGGTTTATCTGGTTTTTCTCGCCAGTTTATGTTCTGAAAACAACGTTCGCTTGCATCTATACATCATTTTTATATCAGCGCTCAAAACATAAACTCTTAAACGTAATTTGAGCAAAATGGAATATGAATCCTCCTGAATAGTTGGGCCCGCTAAAATTAAATCATTTAATGAAATATTTGTACTTTACCTTGCGCTTGCATCGAAAACAACTCTGCATTTCGTGGTAACTGCCCAGTCTCTCAAAACTGCGGTATGCGGTAAGAAAAATGTTTGTCCTTCTATCTAAGTGTCCGATTCTAATAATCCTTTGAATGTCGTGTGTCCCAAGTTTTCATAGTCTCGCATGAAATTGATAATTCCGATTTTAAACAGTCATTTTTCCAAGACGTACTTCTAAATTTTTAAAACGATTCAAAGCCATAATTTTTGTATTTCCCAATAAGGCATGGCATTCTGGATTAAAAGGAAATTTTACGATAAATTTTCCGTGTTCGTCTCGTTTTGTGGTTGCCTTAAAATATTCTTCGCGGTACTGTTCACTTTTTGACAACAAAATTTTAGCATCCAGCTCTTCAATTTGCCAAAACTTGGTTAAAGCATCATTTAATTGCTTATTCGATATTTTTGTATTAACGTTACAAACATTTTATTTGATTCCTAATTTAAATTAAGATTTCCGTTTATGATCCATCCCAACGATCTTTCTTGTATTACAGGTTTATTTTCTTCTAATTTTAATTTACCTACTTTTAATAAGTCAAAGAAAATACCTGCTCCGAGTAATAAATCTATCCTTTTTGGTACGTTAAATTGTTCATCTGCTATAGTTCGAGTCCTTTTGGAAACTTCAAAAATTGTAAGTTTAATTCAAAGTCTCCATTTATTGATTTAATGTTTGCACATGTTCTATAATTAATTTTCGTTTCGATTTGATTTATTCCAGCTAACGGTATGTGAATTTTTCCGCATTTAAGGCTTAATTTTCCAAATAAGGTTTCACTAATTAAGTTCGATTGACTACCTGAGTCAAGTATCGCAGTACATTTCATCCATTTTTTACTATCGTTTTGAATAAGAACCGTTGCAGTGGATAATAAAACTTGATTCGAATCAATAATCGTGTACGTTTGTGTTGCTTGTGTATTTTCTTCGTCGAAATTGCTATTTTGTGTAAAATTTGCACCTGATTGATTTATTTCTTGTTTGATGTGACGTATCATTTTGAGCAGGAGCGCAAAACGTGCTTGTTTGCCGATTGACCCTCGAATCGGCTGCTTCTCTTGGCTGCGCATATGCCTGACGCGACGACAATTGTTGCAAAGCAGCGTTGCCATATTGTTAACGTTGCATCGGATTTTGAATTTTTTTGTTGAAATTGTCTGTCATTGTCTACGTGTAATGCGGTGTTATGTTTTAAATCACATTTTTAACATCTCTAGATAAACAATCGTGTTTAAAATGACCAGATCTTAAACAGTTGGTGCATAATTTCTGTTTATATAATTCCTGATATGTTTCCTTAGTATTTGAATTAATAAATTTTGCACATTGATAAATAAAATGATTTTCATTTCAAGTTAAACATGTGTTTTCATTTGATGTGTTTATAGGTCATTGAACGTGTCCCACTACCCTTCTTAAGTTTGTGTTCTCAATTGTGTTTTAATACGTGAAGAAGTAAATCCATTTGAATTATTGTGTTTTAAGCTGTCCATAGATTGAACGGCTTCTAAAGTAAAGCACTTTTTTGTTAAAAATTCAGTGAGTTCTGACATTGTTGGCAAACTTTGATCATTTTGTTTGTTTAACAATTCCTTTTTTATCCGGTTATCTAATTTTTGCAAAATTATTGGAATCAATAGAGCGTCCCACTTTTTAACAAGTAATTGCAATTTTTCCAATGCAGATAAATGTTGATATAATAAATCTAACAATTTTCTCAACATCGATGAAGATTCTCGTGTAATGTTCGGTAATTCGAACAATAATTGACATACGTGCGTGCTTATAGTAGCTCTACGATTTTCATATCGTTTTCTTAAGAATTCAGAGGCAATTGTGTAATTGTCGGCCGTTAAATCCAAATTTTCTATCAGTTTCAATGCGTCATCCTGACATGATTTTAAATACATTAATTTTGACACCTCGCTAATATCCTGTCGTTTTTCTACCAAAGCTTCAAATTGATCGCGAAAGCTAACCCAGGTTTCAAATTTTCCGTAAAATTTGGGCAAATTTTAATCAGGTAGATTTTCAACAACGCTTTTATTTTGTAAATTAAGACTGAAAGTAGTTTGAAATTGAGACTGTTTTATATTGAAATCATTTAATCGATGGAATTTAGCAATAATCTTTTTTAATTTAGAAATTTCCGCGTAAAATAACGATTCGGTGTCTAACCTATTAGCCTTTTCATTGGAATCTAAAAATTCTAAATGCGTTTGGACCCTATCAAAGTCTAAAAAATCGTCTTAGACTCCTTTTAATCGACATTCGATTTGAAATTCGTCAAGGTTTTCCTCATTTTGCGATAAAAAACTTGAAAACCGATCTAATCTCTCCCTAATAACCTGTCTTACGTGCGATAATTCTGAAATTTCAACTTCATCAGAGCTAACTTCTATTTTTATTCTTTCGCGGCATTTTTCTTGGCATATGACGAGAATAATTGCTAATTTACGTTTATAAGGTATAAATATCCTAAACAAGAACGATAATTATATTTTCTTTAGAAACGAGTATTTTAGAAGCGTGTTTAATTTGCGAATGAATGTTTGACAGGAATGTCACTATTACTTGAATTAATGAATAACGATGTAATTATTACTTTTATAGTAAAATAAGACGTGCGATTGATTTAAGTTATCGATTTAAAATCAATTAATAACGAAAAAATGTACCATACGATACGAGGCTAAGCTGCTTTTACACACTTTAAAGGAAAGGATTGTTTGACAGGAATTGAAGCGGTTAAATAATTAGAACGAGCTCACCAGCATTATTGTTTCTATATATGTTCCTCCGGGTCCACCAGGTAGATGTGGTTTTAAATCTGGCTCGAAGCGTCCGTGTTTAAATTCGTGGATCGACTTTTTGTTATAACGGCTGTAATCGAAGGACCAGCTCAAAGAGAGCAATAGATAAATGGCTGTGAGGATGGAGGAACTGTTATCTGAATGATTTTATATGAATTCGTGACGAAAATCCACTACTTTCTACAAAAAATTTACCGTGACATATACATTTTTCTTGACGTTCTGTCTATGTACGACCACATAACCTTTCCTTTATTTTTTTCACAACTGGCTTGCAAGAGCATTCGACAGTCGATAAAAAAGTTTTCTTTAGCAATAAGTACAGGATGACAGCACTCGGCTGACACTGTTGTATTTTTATAATATAACAAAAAACATGGAAAAACTATAAACTGAACAGTCACCCATGCTCCACTGATATGGTGGCCAAAGATACAACAAACCTAAGCACAAGCCAAGTTGCAGAAAGTGCAACTATTAACTTGCCTAGGTATCTACGTGTCCTACTGCCGCTATAAGGGCAAAGCTGCACCTATGTGTAATGAAAGAATCAGCAATCAGTGCCTTCAGACTGAGCTAATCTGTAAAATTAAAAGCAGGAAATCTGATCGGTCACCTAAAGATTTTGGAACACATTTATCTAGAACCCATGTCTATGTTAACAGACACTATGTCAGTAAGGTACGATTCTGGAAGACAGTTTTAAGCCTTGCTATAATCATAACAAACCATCAATAAATCTAACTCAATGCGATGCGTAGCCTGAGACATAATCACATAAGAAACGAAACTCAATAAATCTAACTTAACGCAATGCGTAACTTTAGCCACGTAAAATTTTATCGGAAAGTGAAAGGAAAAACAAAGGCTAAGAGATCAACAAGCTATAATATAATATACAAACAATTTATAACGAACAAGTAAAATAGAAATTGAAAACTATTGAGATATTATGTTAATTAATACATATAATAAATAACAAACAAGAATGAAATGAATTGAGTACAAATGTAACAAAATATTATATATGTTATAAAATTTGTGAAAGTTGGATATAAGTTTGCGACCAATCAGAAGACTAATTTTGTGAAATATTTATAAAGGCAACTAAAAATAATAATAATAATAGACAATGTATTAACAATTACCAATTCAAAGTGTAAAAAACAGCGAAATACGGTATGTTTATGTCATAAATATAGTGATTTTGAACATTAAAAAAAATGACAAACAGACGCTATAAATATAGAAAATTCTAGAGATTTACGAATTTCCGTTTATCAACGACAAAGCTTGAGAACGCTAAGAAAACGAGGAGAGTGAAGCCGAAGATTGATTGAGTGAACAGCTCCATGTGAATATGTATTAAATTTTTTTTACTAAAAGTGATTAAATCAAAAATAATTAATTATTTCAGTACATTAAATTCAATAATAATAGTCCCAGTAAATAAGTATAGATAATGTGACAAGTTTTTATCAAGATATCAATAAGTTAAAAGTTCATGGACAGTGTATAGTGACGCGTTAGTGTCGACATTTTCTAGAGAAAGAATTGTGTTAAACAGGTCAGTGATATTTCTTTTAAAATCTTTTGGAACCAAAGATGAACGTATAACTAAAAATAATCATTTCTTCAAAAACATAAATATAATAAAAGGCCATACCTATTTGTAACGTAAAATATAAATAACCATATGGAATATTACATAACTGTATTATAATCATAAAACGACTTATCTGTATATATTTTGTATGTATTTAGTTTGTACGAATATTTAACACTATCATCTCTCACAAATTTCATTTTATCAGACATATAGTTTATCCATTTGATTAGTATCATTATTAAAAAATATGTTCATGCAAATTTAAAGAAATCACTGCATGAAATAGATTATAAACGTATTATTTTCAATAGTTTTCTCTTAAATATGATATTGTCTTCTGTATAAAAAGTATAACGGAAATCTATGTTGCGCAGGTTTCGTAAAATCTTCAAGGTTAAAATGTTGAAATATTTTATGTAAATTAGCTTCCATAGGCGTCTTATAAATAAGTTATGATATATTTTATTTTATCAACTCAGTTCTTAAAAATTTATATGAATAATTAAACGTAAGTTGTCATATATTTATTTAAACAGTTATCCATTTTTTTAACAAAATAAATTTCATTATAATAATAGCAATGTTGATGTCTTAAATTATTTCCCATGATCTCTACTGATATTAGGAGTCATCATCACACTCTAAAACAAACAAGAGCAGCCCAGAAAAAATTAAATAAAGAACATGTTAATAAATAGCAAGGTAAGACTAAGGTAAAAAAAAGATTGTGATAAAATATTTAACAAAGGTAAAGATAAAAGATTAAGGTAAATTTTTTTAAATAAATAATTAAATAAAACAATACTGTTCATAATATAATTAAAATTTAAAAATAATAATTAAATATATATTATTTAATTCATATATCAATATATATATAGAAATAACAGTTGCAATCTGTATAATACCTGAAATAAATTAATATATCTTCATACAGTATAAACCATTAAAACTTGTTAAATTAAAAAAACTGAAAGAAAACATAACATCCATTAAGTTGATACTAGATCATTTATTTTATATACAAATTTTAAAATAATTTTTAAAATGTTTTGAGTTGTATAAAGTCGCCGATTTTATGTAAGTATTTTATCACCTGTTAAATAATGTAAAGATTGTAAATATTTGTGTATTTGTTCAGAAGATGATGTCGAAACGTCAATAAAAATTATAAGCATTTAAATCTCTGAAGTCATACACTTGCGAGTCTAAGCTGACTTTGGACTGCACACAATCCCTAAGACAACTAGCAACAACCAACCAGGTCACTCTGATGTGGGTGCTAGGTCACAGGGAGGTTAGAGGCAATGAGAAAACATAGAGCATTGCCAAAGAATGAGCAAACTCCGAATTCCTTGGCCCGGAACCATTCTGTGGACTGTCTAAACCCCATTTGAAAGAAGAGTTTCGATGTTGAGAAAACGATCTAATAAGATCTCACTGGAATAAAGTGCCGGGACAAAGACAAGAGGAAAGGCTAGCGTGTCTTTCACTAATGAAAGCTAAACAGCTTCTCGAGTTAGACAAAAAAGACTTGATATTGGTAACGGGACTCCTCACTGGACACTGTCCTCTGAGGTATCATCTAAAAAAAATGGGCAAATTAGAGAGTGAATGTTGATACTGCAAGAACATCGCTGAAACTGCAGAACATTTGCTTTGCAGCACTTTTCTGCAAACGGCTGAAGTTCGTAGGAACGCCTCCTGATTTCAGGAAACTGATATACTGCGTACGAAGTCTCTGAATTCCGGGCCTCGAATATATTTAGAGTTATGCACAAAAGATCTTATATGTCCAAGTGTTTGATTTACTGCAGGGCCTTTACGACCCCCTTACAATCTACAGTCTAAATGGTTTTTTTCCTGTGTGACTTGGCAAATGTGTATTTAGATTACATTTATATGAAAACATTTTGAAATGGCTCTTCTTCTGTGACCACAGATGTGATTTAAATTGAATTTGCTGTGAAAAAATTGTCACATTTAAATGTCCTTCCTCCTGTGTGACCAAGAAAATGTGTTCAAATTATTTTTATGTGAAAAAGTTTTCAAGCAAATATCACATTTGAATTGCTTTTCTTCTCTATGACTAAGGAAATTTCTATTTAAACTACTTTTCAGTGGTAAAGTTTTCAAACAAATGTCACATTCAATGGTTTTTCTCATGTGTCACTAAACAAATGTTCATTTAAAATGGTTTTCAGTGAAAAAGTTTTGGAACAAATGGCACATTTGAATTGTTTTTCTTCCGTGTGACCAAATAATTGTCACATTTGAATTGCTTTTCTCCTGTATGGCTAAGCAAATGTCTATCTAAACTACTTTTGAGTGGACAAGTTTTCAAACAAATTTCCCATCTGTTGGCTTTTCTCCAATGTGACTAAGCAAATGCGTATTCAAATTACTTTTCTACGAAAAAACGTTCAAACAAATGTCACATTTGATTGCCTTTTCTTCGTGTGACCTCGCAAATGTATATCCAATTGATTTTTTCGTGAAAACTTTTTCACACAAATGTTACATTTGAATGGTTTTCTCCTTATGTGGATACGCAAATGGTCATTTAAATGAGATTTTTGTGAAAAACTTCTCGAACATTTGTTACATTTGAATGGCTTTTCTCCTGTGTGACTAAGTAAATGTCTCTTCAAATTACTTTTGAGTGAAAAAGTTTTGGAACAAATGTCACACTGGAATGGCTTTTCTCCTGTGTGACTACGCAAATGTGTATTAAAAATACTTTTCTGCGAAAAAGTTTTCAAACAAATATCACATTTTAATGGTTTTTCGCCAGTGCGGTAACGCAAATGTGTATATAAATGACATTTATGTGAAAAAGTTTTAAAACAAATGTTACACTTGGTTGGTTTTTCTCCTGTTTGTCCAAGCAAATGTACTTTTAAACTTCTTTTCTGTGAAAAAGTTTTTAAACAGTTGTCACATTGGAATGGTTTTTCTCCTGAATGTCCAAGCAAATGTACATTTAAACTTCTTTTCTGTGAAAAAGTTTTCAAACAGTTGTCACATTTGAATGGTTTTTCTCCCGTGTGTCCAAGAAAATGTGTATTTAAATGACCTTTCCGAGAAAAAGTTTTCGAACAAATGTCACATTTGAATGGCCTTTCTCCTGTGTGACTACGTTTGTGTGTATTCAAATTAGTTTTATGTGAAAAAGTTTTCAAACAAATGTCACACTTGAATGGCTTTTCTCCCGTGTGACTGCGCGTATGTGTATTCAACCTAGTTCTATCTGAAAAAGTTTTCAAACAAATGTCACATTTGAATGGCTTTTCTCCCGTGTGACTAAAAAAATGTGCATTTAATAGGTTTTTCTGTGAAAAAGTTTTCAAACAAATGTCACATTTAAATGGCTTTTCACCTGTGTGACTACGCATATGTGAATTCAAATTAGTTCTTATTGAAAAAGTTTTCACACAAATGTCACATTTGAATGGTTTTATCCCCATGTGAATACGCAAATGGACATTTAAATGAGATTTTTGTGAGTAACTTTTCGAACATGTGTTACATTTGAATGGCCTTTCTCCTGTGTGACTAAGCAAATGTGTATTTAAACGACTTTTCCGTGAAAAAGTTTTCAAACAAATGTTACATTTTAATGGCTTTTCTCCTGTGTGACTAAGCAAATGCGTATTCAAATTATTTTTCCGTGAAAAAGTTTTCAAACAAACGTCACATTTGAATGGCTTTTCACCTGTATGACTACGCATATGTGTCTTCAAATCAATTCCTATTGAAAAAGTTTTCAAGCAAATGTCACATTTTAATGGTTTTTTCCCTGTGTGGTTACGCAAATGGGCATTCAAATGACATTTCTGTGAAAAAAATTTCGAACATGTGTTACATTTAAACGACTTTTTTCCTGCGCGAACACACAAATGTCTGTTTAAATCACTTGTCTTCAATTTCTGACCTTCATCTAAACTCAACTTGAAAATATCAGTGAATTCAATATCCCGCAACTCTGCTTTCAAATCATGTTCAACTATTTCAATTTCATTTTTAACATCTTCATCAGAATTTCTGATAATGGTGATGTCCGTTACTTGACTTTTTCTGCAACTAATATTTTTGGGGTGAAATTTCGTTTTATATAGTAACTTCTTCTGTTCCATACAATGATTTGTAGATAAGTGGCAGAGGAGTTCTATTTGTTTTGTGTATAAATTTCCACAAAACCCACAGATCATTATACCAGCAATAGTATTTGGGTTTAGGTGGTTTCCTTGTCTTAGCAGTTCTGCAAAGAAAATTAGAACTGGTTTATTAAGATTTCAAATTTGTGTAAGGATAAAAAAATATGAAAATTCTATCAACATATTAAACATGTTCTAAATGGGTGATAACAATAGGTGTTAATGTGAGAAAGGATTTTTAAAGTAGGTACATTAAATACAACTAGAATACAAAATCTGTGGTTACAAGGCAGAAAAGACAAGCTGTCAGTTTTTCTCCATAATTGAAATTTCCATACTTATATGTCTGTAAAGAAGTAGTGCTTGCCGTTGCTGAAGCCGATACACCTAATTTTTATTTACAATCTACAAAACCATTAAAAAATAAGCTCAATTTGTCATCTCACATTTTATTTGAACGAAACAATTCAATAAATCTTGCTTATGAGATAGCAAAAGGCACTGTTATTATATTCTACGGTTGCACCGTAAATATTATGGTAGCGGGGGTAGCGGCCATGTTGCGCGGCACCTTGTATACTTTTGCTCTAGTGCTACGTTCTTATTGTCACAGACAATAGTGTAGCTAGGCGTGGATGAAGTGGGCCCTCGCGCCAGCTATAAGTGCGAGGTTTAAATTTCGCGTACCTAACTATTACTAAAAATCACAAGGTTTTCTAAATCAGTGTATACTTAATCAAGTTATTCATTATTTACATTTTATATTTCATTAATATTAATCTGAAAATATCACAAATAATTGCAATAGTCAAACCGGGATAAGAACTCTCAGAAGCAAACTCCTATCGACCAATAAGCCTCCTATCAGTATTTTCCAAATTTTATGAAAACCTTATACTACGCAGAATGGATCCCACAATATCAATTTGGATTCCGCTAATGGCACTCAACAATTCAACAGATACATCGAATAACAGATATCATTATCAAAGCCTATGAAGACAGAAGCTAGTGCTCAGCGGTATTCTTGGACGTGAGCCAGGTATTTGACCGTGTCTGGCATAAGGGCCTACTTACTTTAGTGATCGTCAACTTGAAATAAAAATGAGACATTGAAGAATAAAACTACATCCAATAAAAGCAGGAGTCCCGTAAAGTAGTGTACTTGCGCCATTGCTATATGTTTTATTCAAATCCGACTTGCCAACCTCCAGACACACCTAACTTGGAACATTTTCTGATGATATAGCTGTATATCAGTGAATAATAATCCTAATAGAATAGTACTAAACTTGTAAAAACACCTCAACATTCTACAAAACTGGTTTGAAAAATGCAGAATCAAGATAAATGAAAGCAAACCCAGCCACATCACTTTCACAAAATGTAAAACCCCAACGCCTAAAGTTCATATCAACAACATTCTAATTCCCAAAAAAGAAGTAGCATTTCTAGGTATGACCTTAGACAGTAAATTAGCATGGATAAAATTTATAATAAAGAAAAGAAAACAAATCGATTTAACTAGTCAAATCAACTGGTTAATAGGGAGAAGTTCGAATCTAGCTGTGGAAAACTAAATGTTGATTTACAAAACAATAATCATACCTATTTGGATTTATGTCATTGTGATATGGGTATTAGCTAGCAAACCTAACATAAATATAATACAAAGGCGTCAATCCAAACTTTTAAGAACAATATTAGATGTCCTATGGTTCGTCTCCAATGAAACAATTCATAACGATCTCAAAATAAAAATTGCAAAAATGTCATACAACAAAGAAGGTATACCCCCCACGCAAAAATTGAAAACCGCGAAACGAATCCTAGAACCACTACTGATAAGAGAAGATAGCAGAAGCCTCAAATGAAAATGGACAGTTGACTTGATACGAGGTACCTGAGGTTTCGTTAATTGACGAATCCTCATCATTCCAAATTTTTTAATCATAATATTAGCTTATAGAATGAATGTTTAAAATAAAAAAATCATATTATTAATTAGCAAAATTATTGATTATCGAATCAATATCGATATGACAGAATTATTTTGGATTTTTGTATGGAATAAATACTTCAACAAGCTTGAAATATAACGAACTTTTGAAACACTAAAATGACTTAAGTATAGTACAGCAACATGGAGAACGCAAATATGAACTATACGAAGAACTGCTACGTCTAGCGTATAACACACTAGACTCGTTTAAAGATCCAAAAACATAATTAAAAATATCGTTAAAAATTAGTTGCAAGGTATTTCTTTCAGAATTATGCTGATTACGCACGAAAGTACAGCATCCGCTGAAAGAGGTTTTCGTGTCAAAAGTTATTAAACATAATTTGAAAAATAGTATGAAACGGAACCGATTATTTGCTTTAGGGATTCTATAAATTGAAGTAGAGTTAGCTTCGATAACAAGCTACAAATCATTACTAGAAGAATATAGAGGAAAGGGACCTAATATGAGACACCTTTTTATTTTTTTGAATAATTTTGCACAAATTTAACTTTTAGAAGTGGCTTTATTTCTAAAGGATAGATCGTTGTGTATACTTCACACCCTAACAAATCAAATTTATTAAAAATGTTGACTATTTTTGTTAAGTGGTAATAAATAAAAAAAATCACTTTTGTCATTTTCAAGATTGGTCTCCTAATATGAGATAGCTAGGGTTCCTAATAAAAGACTGTCTCATAATAGGATACCAAAAAATAAAAACAAGTACTGAAAGAATATAATATATTGTTTTATTTCAGAAGTAATCAAAATGAGAATCAAAAGTAACAACACTAAAATTTAATCGAACAAAAGTAATTTTTTTCCTAGTTATTTTTCGCATATAGGGCAAACAAATGTTGTGCCATCAACTTCGCCGCAATCTTCGTGGCACCAATGAAAATAAACTATACATCTAGCCCACTTTTCTCCACGGGTGTCTTCGGAAAATCTTCCCTGACAAAAACGACACTCTGCATCATTGTAATCTTCTTCATCAGTCGAGTCATCATAATGCACAGAAGTTTCTGATCTGAGCTGCTCGATGTAATTTTAGCCTTTTCGGTACTTTTAGTCTTGGATTTCTTATCTGTTGTTCCCAAAGAGTTTGGTTTCACATCTTTCTTTTTTTTAGTTTCTTGGCAATGGATTCTTCCAAGTTTTTTTATATGGAGTAGATGTTATTAAACTTGCTTTGCATTTTCTTTTATTAGAGTTTTCACCATGATTTGAAGAATTTGATGGCACTGGACAAACGTCTTTTGGAGAAACTAGCAAAAGTTTATCACTTTTGTCAGAGCATTTGTTGTGGGCAGAGCCTGATGATATTGATGGATTTGCCATAGTTTTTCTGGACTCTGCAGGAACATCCACAACTAAATCTGATGACACATTTGAAATATTGTTGTCATTTAATGAAATATCTGCACCTTCATTTTCAATATCAGTTCTTTCTTGTGTAGGTAGATTTTGCTCTTCTTCCAAAAAGTCAGTTTCTCTAAAAACATGTCTGTTACAAGGAAACAGACCTGGTTTTGTAAATGAATTGATCGATCCCTCCATTGTTGCAGCCCGATTATAAGCTTTTCCAAATAGCGAGTAGATGTTGGTGTGTGTCACAACTTTTCCTGAGTTGTTTTTGAGAAATGTCTCTATTTCTTGAGCATAATATGTTTTTAGTGGTGCCATGAAACCCACATCAAGTGGCTGCATTTTATGAGTGGCATATGGTGGTAAGCACACAATTGAAACATAATTCTCTCTAGCCATGTCTATGATTTCTATGTTTCTCGTGTGTGAATAGTGACCGTCTAAAACTAACACGATCGGATCATCTTTTGTTGGTTTAGTAAACTTAACAAAATGTGAAAGCCACTGCGTAAAAATATTTGTCTCAATCCATTCAGATGGATGGCAGGCCCATATTGATCCAGGAGGTGCGCCATGCATCAGATATTCCGACATATTTTTACGAGGAAACACTATCAAGTGCGGAACAAAAGTACCAGAAGCGTTCATGGATGTCACAACGGTGAGGAGTTTTCCCCTCTCTTGTGATGTTATGGCACAAACCTGTTTTTTTCCTTTCAAGCCGATGATTTTGCTTTGTTTATGCTGCACAACCGTAATGCCTGTTTCGTCGACATTAAATAATCTATGTGGAGAAAAATTAATTTTTTCCATCTCCTTCTCAAATATGTCAAAAAACTGCGCAACGTTTTCGGCGTTAAACCCTTTAACTCGCGCAGCAGATATTGCCTGTGGTGTACGTACAAACAACTGCGGGTGCCTTCTTATAATCCCCCTGAGCCATTTTTTACCTGCAGATTCCTTTCCTGTGCTAAAAGGATGCTTTAAGCCATTTCTGATTGCTAAATGAAACGCCATATATTTGACATCTCTCCTCCGAAGACCGTAATACTTTTTTTCCATTTCAATGCAGTAGTCTGCTAACTGCTTCTCCAAAACATAAGGTAAAGATTGTTTCCTACCCAAAGCTATTTTTACGAGGTCCTCTGCACGTCTGTTATCTTTTACATATCGTTCAATGGTTCCTGAAAAATAAACAAATTTAATAAAAAATTAAACAATAACTAAAAAAGCTGGCTTACCTTTCGGAACATTGAATGTTTTAGAGGCCATCAGGTACCCCATCTCCTTGTTCCTTACCGCTTTAACAGCCCTTATCATGGCATTTTTATCCCACTGCTTCCTTTTTTTCTTGTCTCTAGGTATCTGCAAACAGCTTTCGTTGAAATTATTTAAAAAAGAAAGTTCTCCTAATATGAGATACCTCATATTAGGAGCACCAAGGTATCTCATATTAGGAATCTCTTGTGAAAATTCTAAACATATTTTTTCTCAAAAATTAATTGAGTTGCCACGCGTTTTATATGTTTAAACAATAAAGCAACTCCAATACAACAAAGCAAATATAACAAACTTAATTGTTTCCTCACCTTTACAACAAAAAAATCACGTCAAACTGAACACTAATAAAATTTCGGTATTGCACTAATGCGTAAAAACCCGTACACGTGGCGGGTCGTGAGAGCAACTGAAAATAAATCTAGCTGATCTAACATTTGATGTTCCGATGAGTTAGTTTTAGCGGTTGTCGCTAGATGGAGACTCTTACTAGGTGAGAAAATACAGTATCTCATAATAGGCTGCTATCTCATATTAGGCCTCCTTCCTCTATCCTGGGCCCTCTTTTGTATTCACAAAAATATGTTACGATCTCTGTACTGATCTTGTGAAAAAGTATTGAAAGAAAAAGGCCACTTGAAGTCGTTTGCGCTTATTTAGTTTGGACGTTTCTATCTACCTTCCATCGTTCTAAGGTAGTTCTAAAATTTCAGTTGTTATAATCCTATTTAAAAAAAGGATGGCAGTGAAACATACACGCCAAATACAGCAAGTACACCTCCAAAGGAAAATAAACGGTTTTAAGGATTAAAACTAACTTTTCCGCATCTGTGGCCCTGAACAATAATCTATCATAAAATTGTTACTTGTATACACTTCGGGGGATGTATCGTGCTAACAAACCGAAACTTCTCCAAAAATAACCAAAAATTCAGTATATCTGGATTTATAGGACCCGCTGTACTCGCTCTATACTCGATAGTCGAAATTGTGTAAAGTGAGTCAGAGCTATCTAATCAACACTTTGGTTAAAGCGCAGTTGCCATATGTATTCTAGAGAGAAATGCTGTATTTTATAAATACACTTCAAATCCATTGTGTCAATATTTCAGGTACAAAAGATGCAATGTAATTAAGTCAATACCAATTTAATATATTTATTTCAAATTTCAAGCAGACTAATAATAATTAGTTTACTTGAAATGTGAAATAAAGTGTTTATGTATATTTCTTGAACGCAAAGTTTGTTGTGAAAAACTCGCCGATTTGACAATGTTGGAGAGTCGCTTCAATGTTCCGGCTTTGAGAACGAGATAGATAGATCGAGCTACGCGAATGAGACAGTGATAGTAAACAGTTATGTGAGGTGTTTATTCTCTTCATGAGCGTAACATCAGTATTTGTGTTGTGGTTTTGTGTGATAAATCGGTTATTATTGGTATTTATTGTAATATTTATATCGGTATATTTAGTGACAATAATGGCGGAGTGTAGCGGTGTTGGCGATAAAAAACGGCGTCGTAACAATTTAATTCGGGAAGAAAAAGTCCTCATATTAAATGTGTACGAAGGACTGCGTGCCATGGACAAACAGTTGGGTGTTAGTGACGCTGTGATTAAGTGCAGTTATTTAACCAAAGTTTCTGAGAGTACTATATACAATATTCTAAAGAAATCGCGGGACGGATCTTTGACAAGAGAACGAGGTGAAAACTGTAAACCGGAAAGTAGGTGAAGAAAGAAAATTGTTTTGGACGACCAAACACGGAATGCTATACGTAGGGAAATACATTCTTTTTATTTTAGGACTGAAATCCCCTCGGTAGCTTAATTGAGCAAGGTAATAGAAGCTGATGATACTTTACCAAACATCAGTGATAAAGTTTTGAGACGAACTTTAAAATTAATGAATTTTCGTTACCAAACAAGAAGTAGAAACAGTGCCTTAATTGAACGAAATGACATTGTGGAATGGAGGAGAAATTATTTAAAACAGATACGACAGTTTCGTAACGAAGGACGGCACATATATTATCTTGACGAAACATGGTTAAATGAAGGCCACACTGTGTCAAAAGTGTGGCAAGACATGAATATACGAAGCAATCGACAAGCCTTTATGGAGGGTTTCTCTTCCGGTTTAAAAGCTCCCTCTGGGAAAGGACGTCGACTGATTATCACTCACATTGGCAGCGAGGAAGGATTTGTAGAAGGTGGATTACTAAGTTTTCAGTCCAAAAAAACTGTCGATTACCATGAAGAGATGGATGGTAACCGGTTTGAAACATGGTTTAGATCAATTTTAACAAAGGTAACTCCTGGTTCAGTGATAGTTATGGATAATGCTTCATACCACTCTCGTCGACTGGAGCAAATACCTACTTCAGCTAGCCGCAAGAGGGTTATAATTGATTGGTTAGAGAGTAAAAGCATTCCGCACAACGAGGCAATGCTAAAAGTTGAATTATTATCTCTCGTACGGAAACATAAAAGCAGTTATATTAAGTACGTTGTCGATGAAATGGCGAAAGATTTCAACGTCTCAGTTGTTAGACTTCCTCCCTACCACTGTGAGTTAAACCCCATCGAGCTGGTTTGGGCCCAAGTGAAAAATTATGTTGCGAGAAAAAACAGTACATTCAAAATGGCTGACGTTGAGAAACTGTTTGACGAGGCGCTGCATACCGTTACTGCTGAGAGTTGGCGTAAATGTATTCAACACGTATTAAAAGAAGAAATAAAGTTTTGGGATTTAGACATACGTGTAGAAGTAATGACGGAACCACTCATTATCGATATAGGAGGAGAAAGCGATGATTCTGAGGAGTCGTCAGGGAGTGATACCGCTTCCAGTTAGTCAGACATTTTACAAGTGACCTCGCAACATACCTATACTTATTGGTAATTTATTTTGGTCTTGACAAACAACTTTTTTTTAGTTTTAGTAGTAGTAAGTTGGAATTGACTTTTAAACATTTTTTTATTTTGTTTTAACTTACTTATGAACAACTTGTGATAAGTTATTATTTCAAATGTTAAAAATTGAAATTCCAGATATTTCAGTATTCGCACCCTTAAACTATGATACGCTCATGGAGTTCACTTTAAATCGGTAGATAACCGATGACGTCACTTTACACAATTTCGACTATCGAGTATAGTCAACTGAAAATCAATAGGGTACATCTATGAGACACCTTGTACAATACTCAATCATAAAATTGATCAATCGTATACTCTCTGGATGCTGTATCGTGCTAACAATCTAAAAATTCTCCAAAAATGACGAAAATTTGGTACTTCAAGTACCATAGCACCCGTTGTACTGGCTTTAATGAGTTGAATATCAATAGGGTTCATCTTTGAGACGCTCTGATTAATATCCAATCATAAAATTGGTCACTTGTATATACTCCGGTGGCTGTATCGTGCTAACAAACTGAATTTTCTCCAAAAATGACGAAAATATCGTACTTAAAGTACTGTAGCACCTGTTGTATTGGCTCCGGTGAGCCGAAAATCAATAGGGTTCATCAGTGAGATGCCCTGAATAATATTCAATCATAAAATTGGTGACTTATTGAACTCCGGAGGCTGTATCGTGCTAACAAACTGAAATCTCTCAAAAAATTACAAAATGTCGTACTTCAAGTACCATAGCACCCGTTGTACTGGCTCTGGTGAACTGAAAATCAATAGGGATTATCTGTGACATATCCTTAACAATATTCAATCATAAAATTGCTGACTTATTGCACCCCGGAGGCTGTATCGTGCTAACAAGACATGCAAGGAAAAGTGGCCGATGACAACGACGACGACGACATAAACACAGGATTTTTTTTCTAAAAACCGTTTTTTCGTCTTGTTGTTTTCAAAATTTCAAAATTCCAACTTTTTTTGGGGTAAACCAATACTTTTCTCGCATATAGAAAGGTTGGGCGGAAAAGTAATAAGCTACATATTCTCACGGGCTTTCTTGCAGGACACTGCCGCCTTGGAAGCACCTAATGAGAATAAGTCTAGCAGAAATTGAGGAGTGTAGATTCTGTGGGGAGGAGGATGAAACTCCTGATCACCTAGTTCTGGAATGCCTCCCCATTGCAAGCCAACGCAAGAAATGCTTTGGACTAGAAGCTTGTAAGGGTGAGGATCTAACCTCGTTGAAGCCGTCCCAAATACTAGTGTTCATTCGAACCCTGGAACTGGAAGGCGATCTGTAGTAGTAGCGAGAACAGCTCTGATAGGGGGGTGGCACAATAAACCTTAGGTTTCAGTGCATTGTAACCCCGTTAAAATCTAATCTAATCTAATGTGAGGAAACTGTTGATACTTTTATAGAATAGTCACGCTTTATTCTTGATTATGGTTATATACAATGAATTTAAAAGTGGAAATGAAAAAAGAATGTAGACAGAATCAATTTTATTAAGAAAAATGTTCACATTTTCTTTACATTTTTTTTTATTTCCACACATCAAGTGTTTGGACGTTGATGGTAAACTCGAGACACTAGATGACACAAGCAATAAACAACTATTGTTTTGTTTCTTAACAACTCTTTTTTGTCTCTATTGATCTTTTAATATCATGGAAAACGTAAAAATAACTGAAAAAAAATTTTCAAAATTCCAACTTTTTTGGGGTAAACCAATACTTTTCTCGCATATAGAAAGGTTGGGCGGAAAAGTAAAAAATCGGATAAGAAACTGTCAATTTAACAAAAACTGGCTTAACGATCCCAATTACCAGAAGTGGCTAGCAAGTGATAAAGACGTTAATATGGCCAGTTGTACTTTGTGTAATAATATACTCAACGTTAAATACGACGGCCTTGAAGATGCAAAATCTCACAGTTGTACAGCAAAACATGTAAATATAGAAAAAGCTGGCAAGATATGTGTTGTTATGACAACATTTTTTGCTCCAAAGGATTCGAACGAATCCCATTTAGTCACTATGGCTGAACTGTTAGAAATGTTTTAATGCGTAAAACATGGCCTTATCTACCTTTCAATCGACTGTGGTAAGTGAAAAATTATTTTTCTATAACCACTTGAAAATCAACAACTTTAGTCACGTTTTACTTCAACCGAAAACGCCAGTTTCGACACTAGTGATTGAATATATCATAACGTTAACTTTCATCTCCAGTAACGAAAGTAAGTGGTTACAATTTCAGAGATTAAATGTATTCTTCCACATCCAATTGTAATTTAATTTTATGGATCACAGAATAAAAACATGATTTAGCACAAAAACATGTAAATTTTGTATTAAATAACGTAATAAATGAAAAATTCAGTTATAACAATTATTGCGAAATTGGTACCACGTTGCATCAAGTAGCTGTGCTCTCGGGCGGTGGAGTTTTAGTTGCTAAGCAACACTCTTAACCGGCCATATTAGTGTGATACAAACAATAATAGGCGTACATTCGCAATACATTTTTTTAGTATTGAGATATTCAAAATTTGTAAATTAATAATAAAATAAAATTATTGTTGCAATCTTAGATTTAATTTTTAGGATTTTATACCCTATGTAAATGGAAACATTGTGAATAGTTCAATTATAATATAAAGGTAGATGCCAAAACAAACATGGTAAAACGGGATTCACCCCTAAATTGCAGATTTCGTCGAGATCATTTTCAATATAATTCAACTCTTTCAAACTTCTTGTACATCCTATGTAGTAAGCCATGGTTATAGAAAAACTATAATGTTTTACTTGTAAAAAACAATTTTTTGCAACTTGAGTACATTATCGAACTCGCAGAAAATGCTACTTTCGTCACTTGTTAAGCAATATATTATTATGACACCAACATAATTCGATTTGTTTGTTTAATTGAAAGTAAATATGACTTATTTATATACAATAGAAATTTATAACTATTTTTACTTTTTAGGTAACAAGCTTGACAGATTTATCGAGAATCGGCTATAGTTACCAACATTCAGCTAGAAAGAACCAAAATGGAAGCCGTCACCCAAACGTACTGGCGCCCTATTCATTACAATTATTAACTATTAAGTTGAAAGAAGAAAACATTCCTTTTTCAATAGCTACGGACGCCAAAGGTAGTAGACATTTTTTTCCTCTTGTTTGTCGTTTTTTTAATCCCAATGAAGGTATTCCGGGCTGTCTACTTGATTTTTACGAAGAAGCTGATGAAAGCTCTGTATGAATAAAAAATATATGTAGTATTGAATGCGCCTAAAAACCTGCAACTTAAGCTTTTGGAGCTGATAATGCACCTGTAAATTACGGAAAAAATTGATATGTTTACCAAAAACACAAAGATAATCAAAGGTAATTGTAACTGCCACATAATTCAGCTAAATATTCTCTCAAGTTATTAAGTTTTGATCTAGAGTATTTAACTCTTTTAGGTGTAGTGCAAAGAACGTGACATACCTTGCTTTGCTTTGAGATTGTCCAGCAAGATTATCATCAGTATTAAGACACATACTAGTGCGATGGATAAACCTTTTTCAAGCTCTTGGTCGTTTGCTATTAAATTCATATGCTGTAAAAACTTATTTCTTGCAACATGGGGAAAAATTGTGATCCTAGCATATGGAAATTCATAGGAATGCGGAATGCTACATTTATTTTGTCCAATACGTTCTATTTATTATGCAGTCTTTAACCAAAATCAATAGAGCAATCTAATTTTGTCATCACTGAAATATGATGTCTGATTTAAGAAGCAATAATACAGCCGCTAGTTATAGTTCTGTATTCGATGAAAGGTCCCCACAATGTAACAATTTATAATATTTTTTTAGTCAATTTTAAACTCCTTTTGGTTTGTTACCACACAAGATTTAGACCAGTTATTTTTTATTGAAAACTTCTTTAGTATTGTTGAGCGTTTTTGATGGAAAAGCTTGTAGGTTCGCGTTACCGATGACCTCGACATGCTCGTGACTTATACTCTTGCAATGTTATATGTGCATAGATACGTAAGTGAAGAAATGTTGACCACATGATAAGTTTATTTTGTGTATACTGTACGAATTCAAATTAACATTCAAGTATCAAATGCCTTTGAGAGGTCTATAAATATGCAAAGAGCAGGTGTTTTTTTATCAAGTGCGTCGTATATTTCTGAAGTTAAGTTGAAAATTGCGTCTTCTGTTGACTTTCCTTTTATAAAGCCGTACTGTCTATCACTGATTGTGTTATTTACTTTTAAAAAACTCCTTAGTCGGAAATTTAAAAAATTTTCGATAATTTTCGATATGTCAGAAATTAATGTTACAGGTCTGTAGTTTGAGATTTCACTTTTTTCTCCGGTTTTATACAGTGGTTTGATTAATCCTGTTTTTAGCACTTGTGGGAAAATTCCTGTTTCGAATATTTTATTTACAATATATGTTAGCGGATCCTTTATTTCATGTGATATTTCTTTAAGTGTTTCAGCTCTAATACCATCAGCACCAGGTGATTTTTTATTTTTTAATGTATGAATCGTATTAAATACTTCCGTTTCATTAGTTGGAAATAAGTACATTGTATTTTGCGCAAGTTCAATGTCTTCAGAAAAATTACGAGGTGGTTCAATGGCATTTGCTAAATTTTCTCCAATTTCACTAAAATAGGTACTAAAAGCATTTGAAATATCTAGTTTGTCGGTAACTATTTCATTTTTGTATAAAATTTTGTCAATTTTTGTTTTATTTTGTTTTTTATGGCACATTTTATTTACACAATTCCAAATATTTTGCGATGAACTTGAGTTTTTTATGGTTTTCTTGGTGTATTCTGTTTTACTCTTTTCAATTGTTTTTATTAATTTATGTTTATAGATTATGTATTTGTGTTTTAAATCTTGATCGTTGGGATTACTTGTTACTTTTAAATATAATTCATTTTTTTATGTATTGAGTTAAGGAGACCTCTAGTTATCCATGGCTTTTTGTTAATAGTTTTGTTTTATTCTTGTTGTAACTTTTGTGATATACTGTTTTATTATATGAATAAACTTTTCTAGCATCAAATAAATATTTCATTCATTGTACACATTACGCCATGTTTCCTGCATCAGACTATTTTTTAATTTTTGGTAATTTATAAATTCTTTAAAACTTGTTTTGTTATTTTTATCAATATTAATTTTAAGTGAATCGTGATTTACTAATAATGCAATGGGCGAGTGATCGGTCAGATCATATCTAAAGATAAATTATTTAATTGAAGGTATTGGTTGAATATTGTTTTTGACGAAAAAATGGTCTAGGCAAGTACGACTCTCTGGTCGTGTATATTCATTAATGTAGGACACATAACCCTCTGAATATAAAATATTTTTATATTCTTCCACATCCACGTTATGTTCATCTAATAAATTAATATTAATGTTGCCAGTTATAATATTAATATCATTTGATTCCTTGGTACTTAAGTATTCATATAGATCTCTATTGAAAGAAAATGAGCAAGTAGAGGGAGAACGGTATACTGCTGTAACATCAATTACAATTCTTAAAGCCTTTGATAATCCTAAATTAAAAGTGTCTGATACACATGTCAAATTGTCCTTTATAAAAATTACAGTTGCATCATTTTGGTTGAGCATGACCTCATTGTACAAAGTAGTATAGCCTTCTAAATGGAATAGATCAATGTCTTGAATCTGCCTTGTTTCTGATAGGACAATTAAATCAAAATCAACCGATAGCAGATTTCAAAAATAGTAAATTCACCAAAGTTTTTAGTTAAACTCCTGATGTTCATATGAATAATTTTAAATTCCTTATTTAAATAGTGTTGATAAACAGATGGATTATAAATTTGTGTAGCATAAAAAGGTTCATTTTCATATTCCTGTAGATAAGGAATTTTAACTTTTTGTATAATTGAATTACCAAATATAAGACACAATAATACTAGGTATAAAATATAATTTAAAAATAAAGACAACCAATTTCTATTTCAAATTAAAATGCATTTGACTAAACTGAACTTGTTTAGGAGATTAAAACTAAAATTTAATTTATTTATTGGATACTGAGTCAGAGTGCGTCTTAGGACTGTTCGTCGAGCTGAGTGATGCTATTTCTCCAAATATTGTAAAGTGAGTAGTCCTATTTTGGCCCTTTCCAATCACCATCATTGTTTTTAAATTCCAATAATTTTTCATGGCGAATTTCACTCTCCAGGTAAAGTAGAACCGTTTTGATGTCATTTTGTTTTTTCTGCATGATAGGTATTGGAGTTGGATTAGTTATTGGAATTCTAACAGTATCAGGATTCCAGGGTAGTAACCCACATTTTTTAAAGCCATTTGAGATTATCAAAGGTTCAATCTTTTGGACCGTGTTTTGAAGAAGTCGGGGAAACTATTTTTTTAGTTCTTTTCCCATATGAGACATTCTCTAATTTTGCACCTGAATTTTCCATTCGGATTCAACACTATGGAAAACTGCCACATCCATAGGCTGTATGAAAAGAGTCGCATTGGGGTACAATGCTATCAACTCAATTCCATTTGCAAGACAAAAATTTGATAAGTGAAGGGAAATATGTGATTCATGACCATCGAGAAAGTATACTACAGGTAGCTGAATCTTTTGTTTTTGAACCCATATTAGAAAAATGTTTACAATGTATTCGTAGAAAAGTTCTTGGGGCATTCACTGGCCTATTGCCCAATCCTCTGGCACAGCTTCAGCAATTTGTTGTGTAATTCTTTTATAACGATAAACAATCATAGGAGGTGCAATCTGTCCAACAGCGTTAGCTGTCATTAATACTGTCACATTTTCTTTCTAATCATTTGCTCCTGCAAGGTCGACAGGTTTCCGACCTTTTTCAGCCATAACTTTTCCTCCTCTGGGGTTTAGATGAAACGCAGTTTCGTCCGCATTAAACACCCTTGTTGGGTCATTCATAACATCAACAATCCCCTTTTCTTCTACATAGGTCCAAACTTCATTAAACCAACGAGTTAATTTTTATTTCGTTACATTGGCTCTAGATCAGGATAATGTTTGGTAAAGCCGATCTGCAATTCTGTTATTCCTTGCTCAAAATAATGTATACCATTTTTCCCCTGGAACATTTTCCAATCCCAACTCTTGAGCTAACTTTGAGACGGTTATTATAAAAGTGTTTGTGGTAACTGGAGAACCAACCTTTGCCATTGCTAAAACCCATTCTACCAAAACTGCCTCTTGTTCGGAGGGAAAAAGACTCTTGGGACCCATTCTCTTTTCCACTGGTAATTTTCCACTCACAATATATACTAAAGTTGTTCTGGGAATTTTATATTTTTTAGATGAGGTTTTAACTGATTTTCCAGACACTTCATTTATGGCATCAAGCATCTCTTGTGGGGTGTATTTCAAATTTTTTTTATCGTGCCGTTGAATCTAAAACAAAAAATTCATTAGCTCCACAAGTCCAATCCAATAGCTGCCACTCATAAAATCCAATAAATGACACCCTATATCATCTATTGGTTGCCACTATTTTACAGTGTTAAAATAAATATCTAAAGAAACCATTTTGAAAATTAAGTTATCAACAATTTCAGTGTAAAAAAATTTTGAAATCTAATAAATGACAGCCTTTGGATTAAGCCAATGGCTGAAACTATGCTAACAAATTTCTAACCTGTAATTACCATAAAATTAACAATAAAACATGGACTATTAACCTACACTGTACTCCTACATTACAAGAATCTTATTTTTAAAAACATATAGATGTTGTAAAAAATATTTTGTTACTTACCTTTATACTGACTAGATTAAAATTTGTTAAGAAATTACTTAGGATGAACGGTGCATGAAAAATGGAGGTCTACACTGTACCATAACCTAGAATCAACTGAATAACATAGATGACAGGATCACATATTGACCAAACAACGTTGCCATATTGCACTAGATATTAAAAAGTGTTTGTAGATGTTAATAATTTTGATTGAATGTGGGGTGTCACCTATTGGTAAGGGTAAAATGGGGTGTCATCTATTGGTGATTTTACCTTAATTGATTCCATCTATGCCAGGAGTAGATTTTTTAGAAGAGTTAAAGTTGGCTACCATTTCCATGACCATGATGGGGGACAATAAGAAGAAAGGCTCATTATCTATTGAAAATTGACTAATTTCAAGAGTTACGTAATTAGACGCTATTTTATTGCACAAACCTTCAAGCAGCCTTTCATCATATCTTTGTTTTGTTGAATTTTATTGATTCTATTCCAAATGATTGTAGGATTTGTCTGGTCTGCCTATTTAAGTTTAAACAAAATGCTGCCCATTTTTCTTTGCGTTTGTTTTAAGTGTTTATTCATGACATTTGTTCTTTGATATTCAATTGGTTGGGGAGGAATTAGGAATAATTATCTAAACTCGATCAATACCGTTCAGAAACTCATTCTGAAAATTATTCTAAAAAAACCTCGCATATTCTCCTCCAATCAAGTATATATTAATTCAAAGGTATTGGACATTCGGCAACTTTTTTGCTTCAAAACCCTTTGTTTCTTGTACTCAAACAGGCATTATACATATAATGTACCACATACATACGGAACGAGACAGAATACACAATCCCCTATATATGCCCCTGTTACACATAAAGCACTTGACCTAAAATTATCTACTCTAAATCAGACATTCATTTTTTCCATCTTGATTTAGTTTATATATAAGATACACTAAGATACTTAAATTATTAAACCCAAATTTCGAATATGTTGATAAATCATTTTATAAATTTCCATTTTGTGAAGTTATTAATTTATATAAATTTATTGGTCGTTCTAAAGATTTATATTTACAGTTAATTTCATTATTCTTAAACTGATCAATAATTCACCGATTCAGTTCACATCCTAATATTTTGTGTTCTACTACGCCATGTTTTCACCACATTCGCAACTTTGGGAATCTATGGTATGAATCTTGTATAAATGAAATGCAACCAAAGTGTGGTTAAGTCTAATTCTAGATACAGTTATCAATTCTTTCGACAAGTTTAGCTCACTAATCCATGGTGCTGAAGTTAAAGTTGTTTTTATTTCCTTATAAAATAAACCTTTGTTTGAATTGTATTTCTCCATCCGTTTAGCTATACTTTTATTTTGTAATATCATCATCTGATTACTTTGTAATGATTCTTTGGCTAGTATGTCCACTTTTTCATTATGAATTACTCCGCAGTGAGCTTTTACCCAAACAAATTTAACTTGTTCATCTTCCTGTTCTAGATCAATAACGATATTTATTATGTCTTTAAGTATATAATTCAATTTATCTTTACTAGAGAGATGTTTAAGTCTTTGTACTACACTTTTACAATCTGAGATTATTAGAATATGTTTTTTGTTGGTCAATTTGGTTTTTACATGGGTTATTAGGGCTTTTCGTATTGCTAATTGTTCTGCAGAGTATATTGAAAATTTTTGTGGTCATTTCATTGATTCGGAATAATTTTGGATTGTATCCCAGAAAGCACAGGAAGCATTATTTCCTATTTTTGATGCATCGGTAAATATTAAGTGATAATTAGCATATTAGTATTTTATATCGGATGTAAAAAGTAGGTTTCTTAAGGGGGTATAGAGAATAATCTCTCAAATAATCTACCTTGATGTAAGTTGTTATCGTTAAAGTTGTTTGGTATAAAGGAATCACATCATTTTTATACATATGTTCTGTGAGTTCTAGACATTCTGCATATGATTCACAAATTAATAAGGATTTTTTCCCTCCAATATTCGCAGGTTAAATCGTATACATATAGTTTGTGTATTTTATTAACTAGACTACTGTTTTTGGACATTATTTTCATTAGGAACTTACTACATAAAAATTCTCTCCTAAGGTTAAGTGGCATATCTCACAGCAGATTTTACCTTAATTGATTCCATCTATGCCAGGAGTAGATTTTTTAGAAGAGTTAAAGTTGGCTACCATTTCCATGACCATGATGGGGGACAATAAGAAGAAAGGCTAATTATCTATTGAAAATTGACTAATTTCAAGAGTTACATAATTAGACGCTATTGTTATTGCACAAACCTTCAAGCAGCCTTTCATCATATCTTTGCTTTGTTGAATTTTATTGATTCTATTCCAAATGATTGTAGGATTTGTCTGGTCTGCCTATTTAAGTTTAAACAAAATGCTGCCCATTTTTCTTTGCTTTTGTTTTAAGTGTTTATTCACAGATGACATTTGTTCTTTGATATTCAATTGGTTGGGGAGGAATTAGGAATAATTATCTAAACTCGATCAATACCGTTCAGAAACTCATTCTGAAAATTATTCTAAAAAAACCTCGCATATTCTCCTCCAATCAAGTATATATTAATTCAAAGGTATTGGACATTCGGCAACTTTTTTGCTTCAAAACCCTTTGTTTCTTGTACTCAAACAGGCATAATACATATAATGTACCACATACATACGGAACGAGACAGAATACACAATCCCCTATATATGCCCCTGTTACACATAAAGCACTTGGCCAGAGAAGCTTCTGCGTTATTGGGTCAAAATTATGGAACAATTTACCCCACACTTTGAAGAAATATAATTCAGTTTGTCTTTTCAAAAACAAATTAAAGGAATGGATATTTTCAAAGGGCAGAAAGTATTTCGCTAATGTAATTGATCCGATTTTAGTTATATAAATGTTGTTTGTTGTTTTGCACATTGTGTTTATGTGTGTGTATATGAGTGTATATTCTTAGTTTATAAAAATGTTAATTGTCCTAAATATATGTCTTTCACCTGTAAAAGTTATTAGTTGTTAGTGTCATAATTAATAATAAATGATAAATGTAAATACTGGTTATTACTATTTGTGTTTTTTTTTAAGTTTCAACATTTGTCAGACTCATTCAAGATATATGTTCTATAAAGAATCAATACCCGAAGACAAGTTCTTTGATGAACTTAGTCGGGTACCCTACTACTCTTGTTTATTTAATGTACATCACATCTGTTCATTAACACTATACCTCAGATTTTTTTTATAGTTATTATGTTAGGTTAAATTTTTATTCGATTATATGTATTTTATTTTTTTGTATGTAAACATGTATGTATTTATAAATAAACATTCATTCATTCATTCATTCATTCATTCAATAAAATTGGAAAGCGTCATATTGTTTCTATAATTTTGACAAGCATCTCTTCTGGAATTAGATATTGAAAGGCATATGTCATACAATCAAGAGGGGGGTTTGAAGGTTTTTGGTAGCAAGGTTTTATAAGCTTTGTCAGCTGCAAAGGAAATTTGTGCATTTAAAAAATTGCACATCGAGTTTGTATCGCTAAAATCTAGTGAAGTGGAAAAGGGCTTTTCAATTTCCAGTTTAAATAGGGGCCAATTGACCTTTTTTATGGACCATTTGCGTAGTGTAATGAGGGTGTCACTTATTTGAAAATGGTTCAATCTAATGCTTATTAAATAGTGATCAGAACCATATGTATCTGGAGAAACTACCCAGCTAAATTCAGAACATAGTTTAGAAGACAAAATTGTGAGATCCACAGCAGACTTAGATTGAATGGGGTGGGTAACTCTGATAGCTGAATCATGGTTTACAACCTCTATTAAGCTGGAACCCCCCCCCATCGCAAATCAAGTTCGCAACCAGTCAAAAATTTAGTGCTATTTAGGTGCTAATTTAGTACCCTAGTCCGAATTTTAGTGCTCAAACCGTTTAGCAGGAAATTGCGTGAAAAATGGGGGGGTCCAGCTTGCCATTAAGCTGGACCCCCCCATATCAGAAAAAAATATATAGTGATCCAGTATAGACGACAATTACAATATAATTTAGTGCTAATTAAGTGCTCTAAGATAACGTTAACAATTTGACAAAATATAACAGTCTTTAAATAGTTTAATTGGGGAACGTGGGAGCCGCGCTCTAAAATTTGTTAAACAATCTAAAATTCGTTAGACGATCGTTAAAGAATTTGGTGCTCGCAAGATTATGGTACTAAAATGTTCCTTAAGCATCCTACTTTCGAAAAAATACAATGACAGAATTTAGTGCTACCTGTATCATGTGGAATTAAGTAGTTTATACGGGAAAGAGAACATCGCGCTCTAAAATTCGTTAGACGATCGTAAAAAAATTTGGTGCACGCAAGAATATGGTACTACAATGTTCCTTAAGCATCATACTGTCGAAAAAATACAATAACAGAATTTAGTGTTAACTGTATGACGTGGAATTAAGTAGTTTATACGGGAAAGAGAGAAGGCCCCGCTTTCAAATTCGTTAGACGATCGTTAAAAAATTTGGTGCTTGCAAGTTTATGGTACTAAAATATTACTTAAGCATCGTACTTTCAAACAAATACAATGTCAGAATTTAGTGCTACCTGTATCACGTGGAATAAGTATTTCATACGGGAAAGAGAAAACGCCACGCTCTAAAATTCGTGAGACGATCGTTAAAAAATTTGGTGCTCGCAATATTATGGTACTAAATTGTTCCTTAAGCATCGCACTTTCAAAAAAATACAATATCAGAATTTAGTGCTACCTGTCATACGTGGAATTAAGTATTTTTTTACGGGAATGAGAGAACGCCGCGCTCTAAAATTCGTTAGACGATCGTTAAAAAATTTGGTGCTCGCAAGTTTATGGTACTAAAATATTCCTGAAGTATCGTACTTTCAAACAAATACAATGTCAGAATTTAGTGCTACCTGTATCACGTGGAATAAGTAGTTCATACGGGAAAGAGAAAACGCCACGCTCTAAAATTCGTAAGACGATCGTTAAAAAATTTGGTGCTCGCAAGATTATGGTACTAAATTGTTCCTTGAGCATCGTACTTTCAAAAAAATACAATATCAGAATTTAGTGCTACCTGTCATACGTGGAATTGAGTATTTTATACGGGAATGAGAGAACGCCGCGCTCTAAAATTCGTTAGACGATCGTTAAAAAATTTGGTGCTCGGTAGATTATGGTACTAAAATGTTCCTTAAGCTTCGTACTTTCAAAAAAATATAATAGCAGAATTTAGTGCTACCTGTCATACGTGGAATTAAGTATTTTATACGGGAAAGAGAGAACGGCGCGCTCTAAAATTCGTTAGACGATCGTTAAAAAATTTGGTGCTCGCAAGATTATGGTACTAAAATGTTCCTTAAGCTTCGTACTTTCAAAAAAATACAATAGCAGAATTTAGTGCTACCTGTCATACGTGGAATTAAGTATTTTATACGGGAAAGAGAGAACGGCGCGCTCTAAAATTCGTTAGACCATCGTTAAAAAATTTGGTGCTTGCAAGATTATGGTACTAAAATGTTCCTTAAGCTTCGTACTTTCAAAAAAATACAATAGCAGAATTTAGTGCTACCTGTCATATGCGGAATTCAGTATTTTATACGGGATAGAGAGAACGCCGCGCTCTAAAATTCTTAGATGATCGTTAAAAAATTTGGTGCTCGCAAGTTTACGGTACTAAAATATTCCTTAAGCATCGTACTTTCAAAAAAATACAATGTCAGAATTTAGTGCTATCTGTCATACGTGGAATTAAGTATTTTATACGGGAATGAGAGAACGCCGCGATCTAAAATTCGTTAAACGATCGTTAAAAAATTTGGTGCTCGCTAGATTATGGTACTAAAATGTTCCTTAAGCTTCGTACTTTCAAAAAAATACAACAGCAGAATTTAGTGCTACCTGTCATACGTGGAATTAAGTATTTTATACGGGAAAGAGAGAACGGCGCGCTCTAAAATTCGTTAGACGCTCGTTAAAAAATTTGGTGCTCGCAAGTTTATGGTACTAAAATATTCCTTAAGCATCGTACTTTCAAAAAAATACAATATCAGATTTTAGTGCTACCTTTATCACGTGGAATTAAATAGTATATACGGGAAAGAGAGAGCCCCGCGCTCTAAAATTCGTTAAACGATCGTTAAAAAATTTGGTGCTCTCAAGAGTATGGTACTAAAATGTCCCTTAAGCATCATACTTTCGAAAAAGTACAATGACAGTACATTTTTGTAATATCGATATTACACATTATCCATATTTCATGACCGATATTTGCTGTACGATATTAATATCGATATTCCATCACTAAACGAAATAAATATGAACGGTAACAGTAAAGCTAGCTCCCCCACTTTTTCAAATTAAATAAAACATGTGTAATTTAGAACTAATTTAGGACTAATTTGTACCCAAAAAATTAGAATTTTTCTGAAAAATCACTATTTAAAGTGGGGGTGCTAGCTTGAGGTCAAGCTAACACCCCCACATTGACAAAATCAAATTTTATTGGCATAAATGTAAACTTTGAATTAAGGACTAATTTGTACCCAAAAGATAATAATTTGTACCCAGTCAGTTTTTCTGAAAAACCGCTATTTAAAGTGGAGCTCAAGCTAGCACCCCCACTTTTACAAAATCAAATTTTAACAGCATACCTTTAAACTTTTAATGTAGGACTAATTTTTACCCAAAAGCGTTTTTCATTATCATATCATTTTGTTTATTACAGATGATAGTAAATTAGACCACGTGTTTTATTAATTTCCAAGTAAATAGTTAAAAAATGTGAAATTACCAAAAGTAACTAAATATTATCAATTTTCGAAATTAGGCCAATTTATATACACACTGCTTTCCCTAAAAAAGGCTTTTTAATGTGCTTCACCTCACAGCTGTCATCCTGATTAAAGTTCAAAATGGAGGAAAACTAGACACACTCTTAGATGAAGTGTTTTATGAAACACGGCACCTACATAGCCAGGTAGGTACTTCCCAGAAATTTTTGTTTTCATATATTATATATTGTTTTGTCTCTAATAAAATACTATATTAATATAATTCCATAACTCTTATTTTTTTTAGTGAGATCTTTTGTGATAACTGAGGCGATCCTTTGACAAGACAAAAAAATTCCCTAGTGCACCTGTAATAATGCGTAAATAGTTCAAAGCGGTTAAAAGAATAATCATATTCTGGTGTTGTCAATTTTTTTAACTGCCTGGCGGCTTAGTAAAGATGTGCAATGATGTCACGTCAGACTTTCGTTTCTGATGGACAAATAATTTAAAAACATTTTTTTGTTACCCTCGCAAATACCGAAAGGTGATATTTTTTGTTTTTTAGATGATTGCGTCTTTGATCTACCGCTCCTATTTCTCATTCATAATCATTCTCTATTGGTTGAAACAACTAACCACTATTTTTAAATTTGTTTAAGCATTCTGAATTATATCCAAATATTAAGAGATACATTACAATTTATTAGAAATACAGCAAAAGTTTATTATTGATATATAAATTATTTTAGTCATAAATGCATTTCTTTTTGTCAATAGGGCCAATAATACTGCTAGATGTGTCGCAGGGTAGTTACAATATTAGCAAAATAAAATTGAAGGATTTAACAACAATAATCCGAATGGCAACAGATACTAATAACTTATATGAATTAGCCGGAGTCGTGCATTATGAACCTCCGAGATATGCACATCATATGTCCGAATCTGATGTCGGCCATTACAAGTGTTCAGCAGAATGGCAAATATGTACTGCATGGTATGAATCCGACGATCTAAAGAAAAAGGTGGAGCGAGTCCGTAATGACACATTTACAATTCCTTCCATTATAATGTATAAAGAGACATCGCATAATTATATTGAGTGAAAAAATAATACTATGTTTTTATACAATATACCTTTTCTGTTCAATATACTTTTTAGTACTGTACTTCTATGTCTAAAATTAGAGGGCATCCCTCTAGGAAGGCGCGGTTTAAGAGATAAACTACGATTTTGAAATAATTTCAATTATGACATAGTACAAACTTATAAGTATTGAGAATACCTATAATTTAATTAAAATATATTATTTATATCACTCAAATTATAATTCATTAACCTCGAATTAATTTGGGTTTTATTTAGAATTTACAATAATTTAGAAGGTGTATTCAGCTGTGGTGTTTAAATTCATATTAGTCACAGTTTAACATTTCTGTTTGAACACCTCTAAAAAGTAGTTTGGCTGGGTAAAATATGAGTATACAAATTAGTCCCATATTCGAAAATTAATATTTAGTTACTTTTGATAATTTCAAATCTTCTAATGATTCACTTAGAAAACTATAAAACAGGTGGTCTAATTTACTATCATCTTTTATAAACAAAATGTACTTAATAATGAAAAAACGATTTTGGGTACAAATTAGTCCTTAATTCAAAGTTTAAAGGTAAGGTGTTGAAATTTGATTTTGTAAAGACGGAGGTGTTCAAGCCAGCACTCCCACATTAAAACTTCTTTTACAGGGATAACTGTGTGGGTACAAAGTTTAAGTTTTTGGGTAGAAATTAGTCCTGTATTCGAAAATTAATAATATTTAGTATTATATTTCTTGGAAATTAATAAAATACGTTGTCTAATTTACTATCATATTTTATAAACAAAATGATATGATAATGAAAAAACGCTTTTGGTTACAAATTAGTTCTAAATGCAAAGTTTAAAGGTATGCTATTGAAATTGGATTTTATAAAGGTGGACGTATTCGAGCCAGCACTTCCTTTTACAGGGAAAACTGTGTAGGTACTAATTTTAATTTTTTCGGTACAAATTAGTACTATATTCGAAAATTAATAATATTCCGTTGTCTTTGATAATTTTAAATCTTTTAACGATTCACTTGGAAATTAATAAAACAGGTGGTCTAATTTTCTATCATCTTTTATAAACAAAATGATATAATAATGAAAAATTGCTTTTGGGTACATATTAGTCCTAAATTCAAAGTTTAAAGGTATGCTGTTAAAATTTGATTTTGTAAAAGTGGGGGTGCTAGCTTGAGCTTAAACTAGCACCCTCACTTTAAATAACGGGTTCTCAGAAAATCTGAGTGGGTACAAATTATTATCTTTTGGGTACAAATTAGTCCTTAATTCAAAGTTTACATTTATGAAAATAAAATTTAATTTTGTCAATGTGGGGGTGTTAGCTTGAACTCAAGCTAGCACCCCCACTTTAAATTGTGATTTTTCAGAAAAACTAAATGGGTACAAATTCTAATTTTTTGGGTACAAGTTTATTTTAAATTTGAAAAAGTGGGTGTGCTAACATTACTGACGTCCGATTGCCGATACTTAAAGTGTGCTTAAAGGGAAACAAAATATCCATAATAATTATTACTTTTTCCTATTACACTATCTAATAAAACTTTGCAATGCAATATGATTTTTACTCTGCCCGTTTATTTTTTTTCAATCTTAAATATAGAATTATAAAGATTTAATTTATGAGAAAATACTATTTGGGCACTCCTAAATTTTGCCGCCTTTGTGCCTGCACAACGTGCACACCCATAAGAACGGGCAAGGGTGTTTGCAAATGGTGACTCAACGTAAATACATACTTAAATTTATTTTTAAATAGATTAATTAATGATTACTTGTTTAAAATAGTGCATATTAACATATTCGATGAAAGTATAGAATTTTAGTTGGAATTTAAAATTTCATAGCAATATTTTGAAGAGCATCATATTTGTGACAAACAGGAGCGAATTGTGTAAAGGGTTTAGAAAGATAAGAAATCTTGATGAAAATGCCTTTTCTTTTTCAGGATCAGCTCAAATAATCAATGTTAATAGCCTTGCCGTTAATCCAGAAGAACTCTATGAACTTTTAGATGATATTGATTTTAATTTGGAGTATTATTGTGGGAATGACTATAAACTACTTATTCCACGTGATACAGGTAGCACTAAATTCTGATATTGTATTTTTTTGAAAGTACGATGCTTAAGGAATATTTTAGTACCATAAACATGCGAGCACCAAATTTTTGAACGATCGTCTAACGAATTTTAGAGCGCGGCGTTCTCTCTTTCCCGTATAAACTACTTAATTCCACGTGTTACAGGTAGCACTAAATTCGGATATTGTATTTTTTTGAAAGTGCAATGCTTAAGGAACAATTTAGTACCATAATCTTGCGAGCACCAAATTTTTTAACGATCGTCTAACGAATTCTAGAGCGCGGCGTTCTCTCTTTCCCGTATAAACTACGTATTCCACCTGATACAGGTAGCACTAAATTCTGACATTGTATTTTTTTGAAAGTACGATGCTTAAGGAATATTTTAGTACCATAAACATGCGAGCACCAAATTTTTGAACGATCGTCTAACGAATTTTAGAGCGCGGCGTTCTCTCTTTCCCATATAAACTACTTAATTTCACGTGATACAGGTAGCACTAAATTCTGGCATTGTATTTTTTTGAAAGTACGATGCTTAAGGAATATTTTAGTACCGTAATCTTGCGGGCACCAAATTTTTTAACGATCGTCTAACGAATTTTAGAGCGAGGTGTTCTCTCTTTCCCATATAAACTAATTAATTCCACGTGATGCTGGTAGCACTAAATTATGTCATTGTACTTTTTCGAAAGTACAATGCTTAAGAAACATTTTAGTACCATAATCTTGCGAGCACCAAATTTTTTAACGAGTGTCTAACGAATTTTAGATCGCGGCGTTCTGTCTTTCCCGTATAAACTACTTAATTCCACGTATTACAGGTAGCACTAAATTCTGGTATTGTATTTTTGTGAAAGTACGGTGCTTAAGCAACATTTTAGTAGCATAATCTTGCGAGCACCAAATTTTTTAACGATCGTCTAACGAATTTTAGAGCGCGGTGTTTTCTCTTTCCCATATAAACTAGTTAATTCCACGTGATGCAGGTAGCACTAAATTCTGCCATTGTACTTTTTCAAAAGTACGATGCTTAAGAAACAATTTAGTACCATAATCTTGCGAGCACCAAATTTTTGAACGATCGTCTAACGAATTTTAGAGCGCGGCGTTTTCTCTTTCCCGTATAAACTACTTAATTTCACGTGATACAGGTAGCACTAAATTCTGTCATTGTATTTTTTTGAAAGTACGATGCTTAAGGAATATTTTAGTACCGTAATCTTGCGAGAACCAAATTTTTTAACGATCGTCTAACGAATTTTAGAGCGCGACGTTCTCTCTTTCCCGTATAAACTACTTATTCCACCTGTTACAGGTAGCACTAAATTCTGACATTGTATTTTTTCGAAAGTATGATGCTTAAGGAACATTTTAGTGCCATAATCTTGCGAGCATCAAATTCTTTAACGATCGTCTAACGAATTTTAGATTGTTTAACAAGTTTTAGAGCGCGGCTCCCACGTTACCCAAATAAACTATTTAAAGAATGTTATATTTTGTCAAATTTTTAACGTTATCTTAGAGCACTTAATTAGCACTAAATTATAGTGTAATTGTCGTCTATACTGGATCATTATATATTTTTTTCTGATATGGGGGGGTCCAGCTTAATGGCAAGCTGGACCCCCCCATTTTTCACGTGATTTCCTGCTAAACGGTTTGAGCACTAAAATACGGACTAGGGTACTAAATTAGCACCTAAATGGCACTAAATTTTTGACTGATTGCGAACTTGATTTGCGATGGTGGGGGGTCCAGGTTAATAGGGGTTGGTTTACAATAGAGCTTATGAAAATAATCTAAGGCATCTACAACAATCAATCCATCATTTGAGCAAACAGGAGATCCCATGTACCATGATGGGCATTAAAGTCCCCACATATTATATAATCGTGTTTGATCTGGTTAAAAATATTTACATAGTCCAGATCAGTTGCCTTAATGTCTGAATGCCTATAAAGATTAACTATAGATAACTTTTTATTATTAATACTAACATTGACACCACAAACTTCAATTTTACTGTTAAAATTAATATTAAATTGTATGATTTCATATTTAATATAATATAATATAATAACCATTATTCCGACAGATAGACACAATATTAAATTTGGCAAATTTAAAAGTATTGGAGGGCTTGAACTAAGTTTCAGAGAATAGACCAATATCAAAATTTCCTTTATTAAATATTTCATGGAGAGAATGTTTTTTGGATCTTAAAGATCTTGTGTTCCATTGAATGACATTTAATTATTATTAGTTTGTCTGTTTTTCTACCCCTTGGTTGAAAAAAATTTTTCTACAATATTTTTACATTTATTTTACAATTTGATTTCCTTAAAATTGGCAACGTTTAACCTGCCGGCAGTTTCATTTAGATATTGTTGGACTAGTTTTTTAAGGCAATATTAAGTTGATTTATAAATATTTCTCTCGACCCTTATATAGTAATAATTTAGAAGTTAATAGAATGGCTAGTCCTTGCGACAGTGAAATGGATTTATATTCTTAATACTTATACATGTATTATTTATTGAGTTTTAGCTTGTAGAAAAAGTACTGTATGTAACTTGTACATAATGGTTATAATGCACTGGTTTGAATTGCTACACTCCCCTTCAGCTTATGTGGTAAACTATATACGCATGCAGACCATCATTATGTACTTATTGCTTAATGTAAATTATTATGTGCTAGTCATTACACATCAGTAGCTGTTCAGTTTCGTGATATTTTTTATTTTTGAAAAATAAAGTCTATATGTAGTACCATTGGACGGTCTACTAGTCTTTATAAAATCCAGCCAGAGTGTGGCATTTTTTATTGCCATGGAAGCAAAAAAGAATTGTATGCGACATTTCATGTCAAGAGTAATAAAAATTAATTAAATGAGTGTCTTTCCTAAAAATTCATATATTTTCTAGTCAAGTTCTTGTACGTTCAGAACCATAAGGAAATGACAGCAAGGGAACACAAATAGTAGGTAATATGCAATTTACTAGTAAGAGAGTAGAAAAAATGGTTGGAATAGGTCCGAAAAAATACTATCATTAGACATTATAAAAATGTTCAATGATGTTTGATTATGACAAGCACAGAAGATAAGTACTTAGCATATGAAAATTAAAGTACGGCCACAGAGTATGTTACACCTAAATAGCTATCAATGAGTCTAACTCACCTATTAATTTAGTTCGCCTGCCAGGTTTCCCTTTTAAAGATTTATTTCTAATTTTCTGTGCATTAACCTTATCAGAGCTGTCTCTCTCTGTTTTAGCTGCAATAGAAGATTCTTCAACTACGTTTATGACGTTATTAATTTCTTTTTTAATAGGATGCATACTAATATTTATGTTTTTAACAGATGCCCTAGGAACTTCATCGCTGAATTCTTGTTTCACGTCCATACTCCAAACAAAATCATCATGGATATCAATTTCTTCCTTAACAACTTTTTGCTCTTTTATATCCATTCTCACTTGATTAAATCAAAATGTTAAACTGCCAAGCCAACAAAAAAATAAATGTGAACGTGGCAACGAGAAAACAAATTCTTCTTCTATTTCCACAACATAAATAACCTGGTTAAGCAAGTCACATCTGGCCAAATTTCATAGAGTCTTTTCTTTAACTACGTTAACCAAGGGCAACGACTATACACTATACAGGATAGCTTAGTTCGTCCATTTTGTCTGGCAAGGCCAAACTCAATGTAGCGTCACCATTGGTACTGTACAGAATGCGGGCTTATGAGTGATATAGAATTTTTAAGAATTTTCTTATATAAAACAAAATTTAGGCCTATTATATTTAAAGATATTATTTTTACATCGAAAAGAAGTATAATAAATATTTTTATATTTTTTAATAAATTAAATTTAGAGCTTGAAATGAAAAAATATACACATAATACCTAGTTTAATTATTCCAACTACTCTAAATCTTGAGTGCCTGCGGTGATATTGACTGCGGATCCTAATGGTTCCATTAACCTAACCAATTATTTGATTTGCCATAATTTCACCAAACATTAATGGTTTTTACATTTAATTTATACAATAAATCGAAATATTTTTAAATAATTTATTTTATAATACAAACAAAACCATAAGTCACTTTAATCCTCTTTTTTTGTTTTTTTCTTATGGGATTATACGGGGATACTTTTTACGATAAAGATGCCTTTCATAGCGACTTTAGAACACACAAAACGGGCAACGGATAGAAGATAAAATATATAACATGAGGATAGACACGAGGAACCAAGCTAAAATTATCTACTCTAAATCAGACATTCATTTTTTCTATCTTGATTTAGTTTATATATAAGATACACTAAGATACTTAAATTATTAAACCCAAATTTCGAATATGTTGATAAATCATTTTATAAATTTCCATTTTGAGAAGTTATTAATTTATATAAATTTATTGGTCGTTCTAAAGATTTATATTTACAGTTAATTTCATTATTCTTAAACTGATCAATAATTCACCGATTCAGTTCACATCCTAATATTTTGTGTTCTACTGAGCCATGTTTTCACCACATTCGCAACTTTGGGAGTCTATGGTATGAATCTTGTATAAATGAAATGCAACCAAAGTGTGGTTAAGTCTAATTCTAGATACAGTTATCAATTCTTTCGACAAGTTTAGCTCACTAATCCATGGTGCTGAAGTTAAAGTTGTTTTTATTTCCTTATAAAATAAACCTTTGTTTGAATTGTATTTCTCCATCCGTTTAGCTATACTTTTATTTTGTAATATCATCATCTGATTACTTTGTAATGATTCTATGGCTAGTATGTCCACTTTTTCATTATGAATTACTCCGCAGTGAGCTTTTACCCAAACAAATTTAACTTGTTCATCTTCCTGTTCTAGATCTATAACGATATTTATTATGTCTTTAAGTATATAATTCAATTTATCTTTACTAGAGAGATGTTTAAGTTTTTGTACTACACTTTTACAATCTGAGATTATTAGAATATGTTTTTTGTTGGTCAATTTGGTTTTTACATGGGTCATTAGGGCTTTTCGTATTGCTAATTGTTCTGCAGAGTATATTGAAAATTTTTTTGGTCATTTTATTGATTCGGAATAATTTTGGATTGTATCCCAGAAAGCACAGGAAGCATTATTTCCTATTTTTGATGCATCGGTAAATATTAAGTGATAATTAGCATATTAGTATTTTATATCGGATGTAAAAAGTAGGTTTCTTAAGGGGGTATGGAGAATAATCTCTCAAATAATCTACCTTGATGTAAGTTGTTATCGTTAAAGTTGTTTGGTATAAAGGAATCACATCATTTTTATACATATGTTCTGTGAGTTCTAGACATTCTGCATATGATTCACAAATTAATAAGGATTTTTTCCCTCCAATATTCGCAGGTTAAATCGTATACATATAGTTTGTGTATTTTATTAACTAGACTACTGTTTTTGGACATTATTTTCATTAGGAACTTACTACATAAAAATTCTCTCCTAAGGTTAAGTGGCATATCTCACAGCATTCGACATGTAAGTTAGAGATAGGCGTACTCTTTAAGGCCCCTATTGCTAGTCTTAAACATTTATTTGTTAGAATGTCTAACTTCTTTAGATGGTTAACTAGAACAAGAATATTTAGTTTAGTTTTTCCTAACGAGGATGCAATAAAAATACAGGAAACCATTTAATTAGACCGGCGCCGGCGATGACTTATAAAGCAATTGACCCTACTTACATAAACAATGTAAACAGTTAACCGATGTACCTAAACATAAAGTTGAATGAAAAAACATCATACTAAATAAACAATAATTCTTAGTAATAATATAAGTTTTTACTTCTTTGATATCAATATCGGAAATAATAGCGGCTCAAGTTTCGTTCAGCCGAAATCAGTTACATAAAATATCGGTTTATAGCAGTGATCCGCAACCTTTCCTCATCTGAGGCACACCAAACTGCTCCCTAGAATTTCGTGGCACACCAAAATCTAAAATATATTTATAGCAGTGGCGTAGCTAGGTCGGGGGTCAGTTCACTCCATGTATACTAATTATTTATGGATGTCCAAACTACCTTAGTTTTTTTTATTGTTTTAAAATGTGAAGAAGCCCCTTCCAGATTTGGGGCATCAAAATTTTCACTCAGGACATAATACATATTTTTTTTTTTTGATTATTCAGATAGAATGAAAAATACAAATAGGTACATACATGAGAACTATACTAAATACTAGGTAGGACAGGTAGGTATATTAAATTTACTTCTGTTGACACGTCAATAGTAATAAATATTTTGACATGATGATGACTGATTAATGTCATACCTGCGCTTGCTTCGTTGAACACAAAAGTTTTATATTCGGCTCAATTTTAGACAGCGCAACTCTTATTTCTTGGTCAAGATCTTTTAAGCATGACCGTTTATCATTTTTAATTAATACAAGCGTTGAAAAACTTTGCTCACATAAATATGTTGTGGAAAACGGAAGTAGTGTGAAGATGGCCTTGTCGGAGATGCGTGGATATTCTGTCTTGATGGAAATCCAGAAAACATCTAACGGAACTTCGTCGAATTTAAGTTTTAGGGTCATATCATTACTTAATTCTGTGAACTCCTCTCGAGTTTGCAATGGCAGTGCTTCCGTGGAACTTATTGCATTGGTTGCGAAAGGATTTCGAATCCAATTGTATTGTTCCGTGTTGATAGAATGGAAATAGTATTCAAATTTTTGTTGAAGCATACTTAAATGTTGTTGGGCCAAATCCACAATCAACTGCTTGTTTTCGATCGTACTGTGGTTGGTCCTGTGATACATTTCTAGACATCCTTTTTGCAACTGTTCCTGCCAAAGTTCAAGTTTCTTTTTGAACCCTTGTAATTTATCGGAGCACGTCAATATATTTTCATTCCGTCCTTGCATTTTTTTATTAAGTTCATTCAGATGTTCGAATATATCAGCCATGTATGCAAGTTTGGCTATCCAGTATTCATCATGAAGGTGCTGGCATAGATCGTACATATCTTGACTTGAAAGAAACTCACGCACTTCGTAGCGAAGTTCAAACAGTCGAGCTAAAAATTTTCCCCGGGATAACCAACGAACTTCTGTATAAAACAGTAAGGATTCATGTTCGCTTCCCATTTCTTCACAGAGTATTCCAAAGATTCGCGAATTTAAGGCTCTCGATTTAATTATGTTTATGATCTTAATACATTCATTCATTGTGATCGAAAGCTGTTCGGGCAAATTTTTGACCATCAATGCTTCTCGATGTATGCAGCAATGTGTAATTTGTATTGACGGATTTTTTTGTTTTATACAAGATACAAAACCTTTCTTACTGCCCATCATTGCAGCAGCACCATCTGTACAAAAAGCAACGCAATTGGTCCACTGAATATTATGTATTTTAAAAAAATTATCAGTTACTTGGAAAATTTGTTCACCGGTAGTTCTCTCTGGAACCTCCTTACAAAATAAATAATGTTCTTTAATAGAGTCCTCGTCAACGAAACGTACAATAGCCATCAGTTGTGCTTTATTTTTAATATCGGTTGATTCGTCGATTTGAAGCGCAAAAATTCCAGCCGAAATGATTTTTTTAATTAGTGTTCCAAAAATATCACTTGACATATCTTGGATACGACTTTTAACAGTATCGGCCGACAAAGAAACTTTACTCACGTCCTTAACTTCGTTTGGCCCAAGCATAAGTCTAACAATTTCCATGCATGCTGGTTTAATAAGCGTTTCACCGATAGTGTGCGGTTTTTTTTTGTTGTGCAATTAATTTTGCAACAAGGTAGCTTGCTTCTAATGCCTTTTCAGGAACCGTAACCGCCGATTTCATAAACTGCTTTTGTTTCTTATTTTGATCCAAGCGCCGTTGGAAAAATTGAATGTCTTTTTTGACGCAACTGGGATGATTTGTGATCAAATGACGGTTTAGTTTGCTGGGTACCATTGCTTCATTTGACAACTGTTCACCGCAAATGACGCATTCAGGCTTTGGAGCCGCTTCGTCGCCACACCAAGTGAAACCATATCGAAGGTAGTCTTGATTGTACTTCCTTTTCAGCACCTTTTTTGCTCTTTTTGCAGCACTTATGCTGGAGCTTGTGCTAGGTTCTTCGTCATCTGCTCGTGATTTCAGCAAAAATTTATCCATATTTGAAGCACCATAGTTATTTATAAAAGTAGATACTGCAACAAAACTTAGTCCAGTTTAATTTAATTTATTTAGACACAATATGGCCAACAACGTAAAAAAGAAAACAGGAACTCTAAAAATAACACTTAACTAATTATAACTAATTTATATTCACTTATTTATAAGGCACAAGAATTTATTTATATAGCAATTCACTATTTATTTCACTCTACGATTTATTTGTTTGCCCGTGTATTTATCTGATTCACTTGACTATTCGACTCTCTCTGAGTCTCTGAGCGACGACAGGCGCGCTTATATAGGCAGCGGCGATGTTCAGGAAAACATCGAGTCGCGCCTCGAACGGCACGGATCTTTCTAGTTTAGTCGCCTTCGAGAATCAAGCCGCCGCGCCGCGCCGCGCCGATAGACGGATAGACGTTTACCATCGGCGCTGTTGTCAGATTGCTTTATTTTTCGCGGGTCTCGCTACAATACGAATCTAATTCGTATTGTCTGAAAGAGCGGCACACCTCAAGTCGGCTTACGGCACACCAGTGTGCCGCGGCACACCGGTTGCGGAGCACTGGTTTATAGGATGATTCTATACAAGAAAGCTAGCACCACATAATTTGATTTTTGCCGCGGAAATTCTTCGTTTCTGAGGAAACTCGAATTTTTAATTTTTCTACTATTAACTAAAATTCGAAACTTTACGGTGTTTTTAATAGTTTTTTTTTCGTTATAGAATGACGTAAAAACATTCAATATAACGATGTGAATTAATTTTTATTCGAAAATGTGTTTTTATCACAATAATTTTTATTGATTTTTCCGGGTTTAGTAGTGCCGAAATGTGATAGGAAGATAAAAACTACATATTTTTGTTTGATTAATAATTTGCAATAACTTTTCTATATAACTTTTTCCGCGGAAATTTATCATAAGGGCGGTGTAATAGAAAGTATTCAATATTTCGAAGTTTTCTATAGTAATCTCAACTTTTTTACAAACTTTCGGGATCGTGGAGTGAAGTGAGAGCTGGGTGGGGAATATGTGCGATTTTTTTGCATTTATTGGAGATTTTGACCTTCTTTACTGCGCCTTATAATTCACAGAAAAACAGATTTCGTTAGAACGACTCGTTGTGTGCAAAACTCTAAAATATTTAATACTATTGTTATAAAGTTTTTTAAAGAAGAAAAAAATGTACCTTATTTCGATTTCGGGAGACAAATGGATCTGTTCAAACCACGTGTTTTTGTGACAGTTTCATCTGGACGACACTTTGCTGATTTTGAACAACGGTATATGCCCAAATCTATTTCCCCATGGTAATAATGGGAAAAAATATCAGGTTTGTTTCCATGCCCTTTACATTTGGTTTTACATAAGGGGCGTTTATGCAACAAACCATGTAAAAGTCCGAATTCATAACTTGTTGCGAACGAGGAAGAGCCATTTCTACAAATTGAGTCGACATTTTTGTAAATAACATGAACGAAATGATTCAACTCAACTGAATATAGAATATTAAATTCACATATATGTACAATGTATACATACCTACCTTTTATGCTTTATTAGGATTGTCGTTTTTATGCTTTATTGACAATGTTTTTCAAATTTTCGCATTTATTGACCACAGCGATATTAAGTTGATAAGAATAGATATTATTCATTGATCTGTGTTATAGGTCGGGAAGAGGATCACTGTATAGTGGTGAAACAACGCATTTCCGCGGATTTTCATTTTCGTATCGGTGCTCAAAAATTAGTCTACAATATGAAATAACATTAATATTTCATGTATCTCATTTCGTTACTTCTTAAACCGTATTCAAAAAATGGCAACAGCGCATTTTCCGCGGCAAAATTTGTTCAGTAATATACTCCCTGAGGTATCTAAATAACAAAAATAGTTTCTTTTGTAACAGATTTCGGCTAAACGAAACTTGCCCCATAATAGCGAATTAAATAAATTAAGCTTTTGACCACCTTGTATAAAATAATTTTTTATATCACCGCATAGAACATAAAAAGTTGGGATAGTGATACGTAAATTAACTGCTTTAACCACTAAGTACTATTTTTAAAAACTTTATTTTCAAATTATAACTTTCTTCTTTTACAATTATTACGTTTACTTTCAATTTATACATTAACAACAACAACAAAAACTAATTTACAACTGTTTTTATGTCCTCGGCTCCGCACTCTTCTGATTTGGCGTTTACACTGCGTTGTCATCAGGATGCGTTGAGGTAATTCCTTCCCCCAAAGATCCAACTCATGAGGGTAGACGAGGGGGAGTTGGGACTACTGGAACTTGAGTACTTGAACTGGAATCTGAATTATTACTTGGGCGGAATTTCTTGTAGACTATGGTGGCTATTACTCCAATTATCAGGGTATACAATAATATTGTCCAAAAGCTAGGAGTATAGGAGATTTCGTTGGCGAGCTGAGCTTGTTCTAGTGACAGATGACGTATAGCTTCTGGGTAGTGTTCAAGGCTTTTATCTACTAAGTTTATTTCTGATGTTAATATCGGTAACATAGCATTCTCAAAACTTATTTCTGGGAATAATATTTTGGTTGTCCTTGAATAACACTTTCTTTGTTTATGATGGTTTCTATATCAGTTTTGATTTTGCATCCTAAGGAAACTTCCATGATATAAGTACCCTTGAGTTGTTTTACTCCATGTTGATCTTGACAGTCAAACGTAATGCTCTTTTTTTCTGGGATTATAGCTAACCAATTATTGTGTCCCCTAGATGGTGGAACCTTGATTCTGTGAGGGTGATGAGGAATTATTTGCATTCTGACGCGTCCGCTGCGTTAAAAATCTTCACTTCACAAGGTGGATGCGATTCTATTTCCTTGGGCGTCTGATTCTCGCAAAAGTAGTATTGAGGCAAAACTTCGGTGCATGGGTCATTACGAAGGATGTAGTGCAATGTATTTTTATTAAGTAATTATTTTCGGTAATTATAACCTTGAACTGACTCTTGTATGGAATCGGAGTCGAATACAAACGGTATATTTCAAAACTAACTATGTACATTATTGGTAAATGAAGGATATAAACTATTTTATTATTATAAATGTAACACTGAATTTTCGTGATACTTTCATACCGTGAAAAGTTTTCCAAAGACACATCAAATGGTAGCTGTGAACTTGGTATTTGTTTTCCTATCGCTTTTAGTTCTGTATACAAATCTGTAGATTTAATTATACTGGGATGCATTACTTTTATTTTTGCAAATGTTAAAGAGGTCTCAATATCTTGAAGTGTGGAATGAATAATTTCGAACATATTTATAATTTGATTAATAATATCTTTAATGGAAATCAAGTTCTCTTTATCATCTACGGAGCTAACCATTTTGATAACTTCACATGTTTTTGATTCCAATAGTTTCTCATTATGTTTGATTTTCTCAATTGTCTGGTTAAAATTTGTGATAGTGTTGATTGAAAGTGAAATTAGAGATTTTAATGCCGAGGCAACTCTCTCTTGAATGTTTTGTAAATTATTAATCAAATTTTCATAACTTTCACCCATTTCTGCATCTAGATTACCTGATATTGATTTGAAGATTGAATCTTAGCCATTAATTAGACTCGTTTTGGATGTGGTAGTATATTTAAAATTTTATATTCCACCTTTTCTTCAATATATTCTAATAAGTTCATATCGTTTAAAACGTTCCACGAATAGTTTTGTTTGTGCATACTACTTTTATTATATACCGTGATTTTCGCTGTAGTTTTTCTATTTCCGAAATAATTGAGCTTAAACCGTAATAATGTATCATCTTATAGGAATATTCTTCTATTCTAGCGGTTCCTAACCTAAGTGGTATTAATCCTAAATTATTGTCCAATGGGTTAATAATTATTTGTTCCCGAAGCTCGAGCATAATAAGAAACATATAAAATTTTTCAAAATGAGTATGTTTTCTTTCGCGGTCTCTTGAGATTGTCCATATGGACCTTCTCACAACGGTCTGTACTAACTGTTTTTCTTTGTTCATTTATATCAATTATTTCTGCTGATTTCGAAAATTTATTCGCAGTTTTAGGTCGCCGATTATCTTTTATATAAGTTTTATCACCGATTTTAAAAGTATCTGGTGTGTCTCTATTCTCATTAATTTTTTGAATTACGTTTTGTTTTTATCTGGCCAAATCTTCATTAATTTTAGAATACAATTCGCGGGTTATTTCTTTACGTTCGTTTATAAAATTACTTGTTAAAATCATATCCATATTTAAATCAAATCGATTTTCGGCATTTAAATGGCCGTTAATTATGTCTATGGGTTTGAATTTGGTTGATGAGTGTATGCTATGATTATATGCTAACATAACATAGTTCATTATAACTTGTATAGGTGTTTTCAAAAAACCTCTGGCATTAAGTAATCTGATATGTTCGTTAAATGTGGAATGAACTCTTTCTACAGGCGAATTAGATTGGGGGTGATTTGGGGAGCAAAAATGGATTTTTATCTAATGTAGAGCTAACAATTCAGAGATTACCGAATTTTTGAATTCTGTACCGTTATCCGTAATTATCTGTTTAGGGACACCATGATGAGATAAGAAGGTCACCAGGTGATTTGTTATATCTGTTGAACTTAGATGATAAGCTTGAGCATACTTAGAAAATGTGTCGATTATAGTGAGAAATTTAATTTTTTCTATTGTATATGTATCCATATGAATTATTTCGAATGGTTTATTCGCTGTGGATGTAATATTCATTTGCATTTTAATAGGGTTCCTTTCATATTTGCATTGTTGGCAAATTTCACAATTATTTATATACGCTTGAACAGATTGATTTAAATTCAGCCAATAATAAGTCTTTTTGATTCTATCAAGTGTTTCGTCGATTTCCCTATGGTTGCTTTTTGATTCGTGATAATTTTGTATTATTTCGGCTATTTCGGCTTCACTAGTTACATCTATTAACCTTTCCGTACATCTACGAAATTTTAATGACGGTCACTTAAAATTTTTCCTTACAACTTCGCAGAACGGTTCAACCATTTCAGTTTTTACAAAATACATGTAATATTATACCCGGGAGCAATATATTCTTTTATGAAATTAATTATATCGCTTTCGAAATTATTGTCGGCTCAGATTGTCGGCATGAGCTATTTAATGATCCCTTCCGATGAATTATTGTGTTGTATTCTTCAAGTTTAATTCTCCACCTTAGGAGTTTTGAATTGGGGTCTTTTAATGAAAACAATCATTGTAATGGTTTGTGGTTAGTTATTATGAAAAATTTCCGTCCATATAAATATGGCCTGAAATATTTAGTACTCCAAACAATACACAAGAATTCTCTTTCAATCGTAGAGTAATTCCTTTCAGAATCATTTAGCGTTCTCGATGCATGCGACCGGTGTGTTTACAGGTTTGCCCCTGCGATATGACAGCTCCCAATGCTACATTACTGGCGTTGGTTGTTAAATTGAACGGTTTTGAGAAGTCGGGGTATTGTAATATGGACTCGTTCGTCAGTATCTGTTTACAGGTTTCAAAACTATTCAAGAATTCTGCATCATGCTCAATTTTTGCACCCTTTTTTAGACACTGAGTCAATGGTTTACTTATTTTTGCGAAATTATTGATAAATCGTCTGTAATAACCCACTAAACCAAGAAATCCTTTTATTTGTTTTGTAGTTTTTGGTAACGGATATTCTTTTATTGCCTTAATTTTGTCCGGATTAGATCGAACACTTTCCAGAGTTACGACGTGTCCAAGATAAGCCACTTCCTTACTAAAAAATTCAGAATTGTTTAGCTGTATTTCAAAGTTGGTCTCTCTTAATCTTTCAAATACGGCCTTAAGTCTTTCTAGATGTTCTTGAAGTGACGTAGAAAAAATTATAATGTCATCAAAGTAAACTAAACATTTCTTATTTTGGATGCCCCTTAGTATGTTATCCATGACACGTTGAAACGTTGATGGACCGTTTTTTAGACCGAAGGGAAGTCTCAGGAATTCCCAATAGCTATGTTCTGTACTAAACGCCGTCTTTTCTATGTCATCTTCATTCATTTCAATTTGGTGATACCCGCTGGCCAAATCGAGAGTAGTAAAATACTGGCATTTGTTGAGTTTATCCAATAAATCAGTTATATTTGGGAGATGATATTTATCGTCTATCGTCTTTTCGTTTAACTTACGATAGTCGATCACTACGCGGAATTTTTGTTTGCCTGATGCATCCTTTCGTTTCGGTACTTCCAAATATTACTCGACCATGGGCTATTGCTCGGTTTGATTATATTTTGATTGAGCATACTCTGATTTTGATTTTTCACTTCTTGTCTGTAAATAAATGGGGAACGATATGATTTCGAATAAATTGGCAACTCGTCTGTAGTTTTAATGCAATGTTTAATTTTACTTGTTAAACTTAAGGGCTCATTTTCTCTATAAAAATATCTGAATATTCCCTACATAAATTTAAAATTGCATACTTTTCTTCTTTATTCAGATGGTCGGTCCGAATCTGAGATAAATCCAATTCGCATTTATCCGAATCATCAAAATTATGCATGTTGAACTATGGTTTGTTGTCGGCATCAAATTTTCCTACTGTCAACGGTTCCGAGAAATCAAGTGTTAAGAAGCTTGTAGTGTTGTTTATTATTGTTGTAATAGCAAGACCATTACGAGCAACCGCCAGACATTCTGGAATTTCGCTGTCTTTTTATCTTCTGATAAGGAATTACGATCTCGCCGTGTTTTATTGTAGTTTTTACTTGAACTATTTTCTCTGTACGAGGTTTTATATTAATTACATATAGATTGTTTGTGTTACTAATTTTTTGAAAATTAAGCTTTATTTTTGCACGAGGTGTAATTTATCGAAATATATTGAAACTTTCAGTAATTTGAGATTATCTAGTCCTATCAAACCATCAAAAATATTATGAAACTCAAATAAATAAAATTTTAATACCTGTTTATTAGTCAATAGAAAAATTTTTGACGCTGGTATTTCTACACTGTTTTTATGAGATGATGTTTGGAAAATAGTGGATACAATAAATGGGTCATATTTAATTAACTTTTGTCGACTCAGAAACGACAAGAAGTTTAATGTTATATTCCGGAAAAGTTATATATGCTAATTCACTACAATCTACGTTATTTACCGAAATGGTAAGAGGCGTCAAATCTCCGGCATTGGATCGGAGGTGATATGAAAATTTTCAATTGTACCAAGATTTTCTTCATGTTCTTTCATTAATTTCACTTTCCTCACAAAAGTGTGTATTAGTATTTTCTATTTCAGTATTATATAATTCTTCGGCTATATAGTTTTGTTGCGGTCTATAATTAGAATGGTTAGGCTGTGCAAAATGATTACTTCTATATTGATTATTAAAAGATTGATTATTATTGCTATAATTATTATTTATTCTTCCAGTATACCTTGTTTATGATGACATTGGTGTCGGTTTTGGCAATGTTCTATTTGGATGTGGCTTGAAATCATTTTCTACTGATGTATTTCGGAAAGTTCGTGCATTAGAGGAAACATTTTGGTTCGCAACATTTTGTCTAAATTGAATTGGACCTGTTGGGAATTGATTATTGTTTCTATTAAAATTTTGATTTGAAAAAAAAATTCTATTTTGTGATACATACTGAGGGTTATTGAAATTACAATTTGGAACATTTTTCTGAAATGATCTGTTTGTTGAGTTATTTGATTTAAATTGATTTTTATTTGTTGAATTTTGGAAATAGTGAGTGTTTTCTTCCTCAGTCACAAATTGTAATGCTACAGTCAAATTTTCTGGCCGCATCTCTTGAAGCTTGTATATTATCGTGAGTTTCTTAAGCCAGATTTCAACTGATCCCAAGTGTCGACATTTTGAATATTAACTACAGTTCTTGCACTTCCTACTAATTTACCTATAATAGACTGCAACAAGTATACATTATGAAAATTATTTGGGTTTACCATATCATAAAAATTGATAAGACTATCACAAACTGATAAAAATTGATTTAAGTGATTCGGATTTCCATCGAATTTTGGAATACATTTCAAATATTCAAATTTTAAATTTTCTGCCAATATATTATTACTTTGGTTGTTGTCAATATTAATAGTATTTGAGCTTGTATTCGCCACCGAAGAGTTATCAATAGGGCAAATTTTGTGAACTATTTGTTAAAATTTCGAGTATATCAGAAATAAACTACATTTACAGTAAATAAATGACTCTCGGAATTCCAATTATGAGGTAGAGGTCTGGTTCACCAATTTTGTCTTCTCCGAAACACTGGTCCCTCGCAGAAATGGACGATATGATTCCAATTCCCAAACTTCTTAACTTTAGGTTTACTTTTTAACGTATCCGTCGGCGTCACCACTACTGACAGTTTATACGGTTCGATATCGGGACGAAATTGGTTTGTTCGATACAAATCAATCTCACGATATCCTACTGACTGCGCCAATTAACTGCTTTAAGTACTAAGTACTATTTTTAAAAAGTTTATTTTCAAATTAAGTATAACCTTCTTCTTTTACAATTATTCCTTTTACTTTGAATTTACAATAACAACAACAAAAAAAACTAATTTACAACTGTTTTTATGTCCTCGGATCCGCACTCTGCTGACTTGGCGTTTACACTGCGATGTCATGAGGATGCGTTGAGGTAATTCGTATGCCGTTTTTCGCAATTTTGAACCTTTTTCAACTCGACAGTCACCTGAAGTCAGAAACCCCGAATTTCAAGTGGCCGTAGATCCCTGATTATATCGATACTAATTAGCAAGTGTGACATATATCGTTTTGATTATTCTAAAAATGTAAAAATTTACGTTCCATTTGAAATAACAAAGTTACGATCAACTTCCGGTATAACAGGAAATAGCACGACTGTTAAAATATTTTGTATAAATTCAGCATAGTCAATAACCCCTACGCGCAAATTATCGGAAGTAATTTCACAAGTGCATAAAAATTACCGATAATTTTTCATGAAAGCATGTTGTCTAAAAGCTGCATGAGTTTATTTTCATGTTTTGGCGAAAGAGCCCGACTCAACTGTACTCAAATACAAGCCGCAGAGCGAATACAAGACGCAGCCCAATTTTCAAGATATAATTTTACAAAAAAAGGTGCGTTTTATATTCGGGCGTATACGATAGAACCGTTTCTATAATTTTTACGGAACAAGTGATTGGATTTTTATGCCCCAGCAGCTAGCAGCTTCAAGGCAGTTTAAGTTTGAAGACGTGCGCACAGATTCACGATTTGAAACTCGAAACTAGATATATTAAAATCCGATTTTATTCACTGTTGACATATTTACTAATCTTTTCAAGCAACAAATTGTGCTCTTCTTTAATGTGATTAAAGAACAAAAACTCTATTAAATGGAGCCATATGTGAGTTGCTTAACCAGGCCATTTATGCTATAGGAATAGAAGAATTGATGTCGTCAATGCATTGTTAATTATTAACAGGCGAATTTACTCGAGACTAACTAGCTTAACCAGGTTAACAAAACTGTGACGTCAGTGGTTAACGTAGTTTGGATCTGTAGTATGTCATTATCATTTTGATGGGGGATGTCAAATGTCAATATCGTCATTCTATATTATTTTTATTATTTATATTACTAATATAATATAAAATGTTCATCAGTTATAGGTAGAGAAAAGAATATCTATTCACAATTTGGAATTCTTTACCTTTTTGTAGATTAATAATTTCTACTGTATCATTGATACTGTATAACTCTTCGTTTACAAATACTTTGTATACATTTATTATTCTGACTTACTTTTTTAACGAAAGTCCCGTTGTTATTAACATTTAACCTCAATAACAACGATAAACCACAGACAAACTGACAGATCATTGCTTCAAACCACATGTTAACTACCTAACCTAACCACCTGTTTGAGATGTTGGTTAAATGTGACGTCATTGTTTGGAATATGTATCGAGGAAATTAGAATAGTTAACTTTTTTCTAACCAGGTTAGCGTGGTTAGTCTCGAGGAAATATCCCTTATATCTATTTGCATGGCAGTTTTTGTTCAATAAGGGAATCCAAACCACGTGACTTTTCAACTGTCAAGATGGCGCCTGGTTGGCAAACAAAGCTTTTAAGCCATAATCAGGTAGCTATATACAGGTAGTTTTAGTGGTGTTTATTTTGCCCTTTGATTATTATCGAAGTAATCGTCAGTTGTTTCAAGGAGTTTCAAGTGTTACGTTAAATTAGTTACGGTGCTCAATATCCAAAGTTCATATTTGAAGAAGTTATTGCAGGAAAATCCAGACGTTGTTCAGAGGTAAATATGAAGATTTCTGATGCTATTTTGGCATTTTTATCAGTTAAAATTTATTTTCGCTAGTGAAATGTTATGCTTGAAACTATGATGAAATTATAATTTGTTTCTAGGTACCTCTAATGAAGCTGACTGATTGAGAATTTGGATCCTATTACATTTGCAACTGCTGATTTAGACTACAGTGTCAATGGCATTCCCCCAGTCACATACCCTGATATATTTTCTTACACTGTGTTGACTCACAGTTTCTACAGTCACGAGCAGATGAAAGCCTACGAAAACCTTGATGCTCACAAGTATTTTTCAGCGGCTTTTGTCTTGAAAGTAGGATCGAAGATTGTAATTGATTTTTATGTCATAATTGGAAAGGTAATTTTTTGTTTTTATACTCTTTGATAACTAACTAGCTTATATTTTGTAACTAATGTATTATTTGTGTTGTGATGTTTTGATGTTAATAATTTGTAATAAATATTTAACTCAAAGGAAGCTTAATTATCAATGATAAGATAAAATTTATAATGGTGATGTTATTCACGTTTTTCATATATTGTATACCTACGTCATATTCATTTTGGTCTAATGTAGTCTTTTGTTTCAGGTAAAACATTCACAAAGGGCCAATGCTAAACCACTTGAGGCTTGGTGTATAATTATCAAAGATGATTCAATTTCAAGCTGTCACTGTACATGTATGGCTGGTAATAGTGAAGTTTGTAGCCACATTGGTGCTTTGCTTTTTGTAGCTGAATATGCAAACCGTAATAAAGGAACATTTTCGTGTACAGATGTAGCTGCTTTGTGGCCCATGTCATCACTCTCCACAATTGTGCCTATTGTCCCAATAGCAGTGATGGACTTTAGTACAGTGACTGGTACAATACAACATAATGTTAGTATACCCCCATATTCAAAGAAGGTGCTGTAAGTTTATTTGAAAGGATTGAAGGTTTGGGTCGATAGTGGATCCATTTGCAAGCAAACTACAGGAAGCCTCAGCTGTCACATTACCAATGATATTCAATGTTTTTGAAGAAAGATATATTTCCTAAGAGTTACGTAGAACTGATGGAAATATCAAGAACAATTAATATTTCCTTGACTGCAGAGTAAGTATCATTAATTGAGCAGAGTACCCGAGGACAACATCTTTCAAATAATTGGTATTTACAAAGAGCAGGAAGAATAACGGCTTCAAAACTGAAACGTTTGCAGAACAAATGAAGAATCACCTTCTCTGTCGCTTATTAAAAACATATGCTATCCAGCAAACACTTATGTCCGTACAAAAGCCACAGATTGGGGATCTGTTGCTCTTGAAGAGTACCAAAGAATTATGGAAGAAAATCATGAAAATACAAATAGACAAATTTGATAGGATATTTCTTTGGGCAAAAAAATTTTCTGTGAATAATATCAAATTTCATAATGATACACTATATTTAACAATTAATAATAACTTTATTCTCCTCAAAGACATTACATAATGTATAGGAGTTGTCAGTACATATATACACAATACATACATTTTTAACACAATATATGATCAACATGGTCATTGTAAGCTTTGTTTGTGTAGCACAGACTTCTTCTCTGCCTTGGCCTGCTTGTCCTTCATCTCCTTAAATATTTTCTTCATTTCTCTATAAAATAAAGGAGAAATTTTACATTTAATAATTTGTTACAATGGCATATAAATTACATGGCATGAGTATACCGTCATGTTACTGCAAAAACAAGATAACTTACATTTTACAAGGTTTCAGAAGAAGCAGTTTGAAAGTTTAAATTCGATTGAAAATGTGAAAACGTATAACAAATATTTATTACACAATAATCCCATCAGGAAAATGCACTAAAAACAAAGTAGTCTTCACAAACCAACAAATGTGCTGGAGTCGAAAGTGCACTTGACTCAAAAATGCCAAAAGGTGGAGTTCCCAACAAACACAGACTGGCTGGTCCGATAATGGGACGAAAGTGGTTTGCCGAACTGCCGCATTCGGCCCGCTTACAGCTCCCGGCTCGGCGTGTAGGTAGGGCATGTCCGCCAGGCCGTAAGGTGGCTAAGAGTAGGCTAGCCAACCATTCAACCTCGGCAACGCCTTTGAATAACCGACGACGGGCCGATAGTAGATAGCCGGTAAGTGCACGGCAGTCCATCGGTGGCTCGCAAATGGGCAATCCTCTTGTAAGCCACTATTTATCGTCCAGACGAATATGCGCAGACGCCCAAAATATTTGTATTTGATTGAGAAATGTTTTTTCTTATGATAAACTTTATATCGGCTGTTCAATAAAATATGGTTTGTAATCCATAGGCGACTGTGACCATGTGATAATTATTGAATACCCTTTATTAAGCGAAAGAAATGATAATTGTATTTTATTATGTATAAAATTGATATTTCTAGCTTAAATATGTTCATATTGGAAATCAGCAAAATATCTCATCTGAAAAACAACACGTGAAAGATTATAATAATGGTTTTTGTATATAGATGCATCAAATAAAAATTGGAATTTTATATTAACAGAGAAATTATTTTAGCAATTGTGAAAAAAAACATTTAAAAATGCATGACAGAGATTCAGGGAAATATCCCCTGCTATGGTATTGATAAAAAAAGATGTCTAAAAGTTTTTCATAATAAAATCTAAACTTGTAGTTTGTATAATAAAACACTTTTTAAAAGAACATTGAACCATTTATTAGTTACACAACAAAAAAAGTAATGTCAATATATCAACATTCTTTTACAACAAATGCAAAAAATAAGTTTTCCCAATATATAAGTAATAAGGAACGGAAAATGTGTACATATTATACATAAAATACGCAGTTACAAGGAACTTAACGAAAAAACCATCTTATTTATATTAAAATCAGCAACAAATTATTATAGAATAATCGGCTAGGAAATTATATACATTAAAATAACAACAAAAAATAGTTATACATATTTTTCATAGTTCCCATATCATATGACAGAATGTAGATATATAAAACAAACAAGATTTTAATAGTGAGAATTAAACGGCGCAGTTTTGAACAACTAAAACAAAATACCCTAATTTATAATTAAGTAAAGTAACAAATTAAAATAGACTCTTATTTTTTACTTTTTCGATTGGCTCTTCCTCTTGCTCTATCTGGAGCATTTTTGAGCCAATTGGGTCAGTTTTATTCTTATTATCTGTTTTGCCATGCTCATTGTTAGATTTCTCGATATCAGAGTTAGAATCTGAGCTAAATATGTAATCAAACTCTGTCTCTGATAACACACTTTGTGTTGAAGGCCCTGCCTGTGCTTCAATACAGTCACTGGATTTCGCTAATCGGTGACTATCAATGAAACTGGAGTTAGAAATGTTAGAAGTGATGCTGGAAGTTTTAGATTGTGTCTCCAAATTAGGATCATATTGGGAATTACTTGGGGAGTTATAGATAACATCTTGTTCGAAATGAGATGCACAGATTGAAGATTCTGTCTAGAGCTCTGAACATTCAGATCTCAAAGCCTCGTTTATAGAAATAAAATCACTTAATATTGATTGCATTTGCGTGGCAATCAAACGCCGCTCTTGTCTCTTACTTATTTTATGTACAGACGCCATAATTTTATAGGTTAAAATAGAATTCAGCAAACTAACATCTTTTAAAATTTAAGCTAAATAACATTTGCTTGAGATTGTTACATTAATCACTTGTACCATAAGATCCTTCACACTTGTACTTACAAATTATTTTGCCCATCATGTAAATGCGACTGAGACATTACTTATTTTTACACTTGTCTTCTGTCTACACTTTCTTGAAATAACAATAAATTAACTGGCAGCGGAGAAAAACAAAAATGATCAAATAATATAATTGATAATCTACGAGTATTATCACGGCAGCACGATTCACGATACTATATCCAAATCAGCACCAAATATAAAAACAACATAAAACAAGACACTTTTTTCCTAGTTTAAGAGTAAGAGTTGAGTAACACAACACAACAATAAACAATAACGCAATAACCTCACAAAAATACAAAATATTAGCAAAATGGCCGTCAAATGATGCGGCGCGAAATTTAAACACGATGATTTAGTACCACTTTACGGCTTGCTAACCGAACGCGGCCCGGAGTCGGATATAGCGAGCAAAACATCCTGCGGATCAGTTTTGGCACGAAATATGGTCTCCCGGTAGCGAGTGTCCGAGGAGTAGCCAGTTCCGGCCCGAAAACATAACAGCCGCTCTCGGTTTGCCGTTAAGTTGCCGAGTAAAAGCCGATTATTTGTACATTAGGAGCGGTATATCCGAAATGGGCCGACGGAGGTCCAGATAATGGCTACTTCAGCCACCAGAATACCGTGCGTGCCGACTGGCGGCCGTATGTTTTCCGATGGCGTTTGGTTTGTTGGGTTATCTTGTTTTTGCAGTTATCAGACTACCTACATAAAGTCAAAGTAGTTTAAATTTTTTATAAACTTACCAATTTTCTTAGTACAAATGCTTCATTACTTAATTTAGCCCTTTTATCTGCTCTCAATTTTCTATCTACATCAGAATTGCGCTTTGAATGGGCTCGAGATTTATGACCCATATTGTGGGATGGAACTCAATCTGGATGATCTTCGTCACTCAAGTCACTAGGTTTTCCTACAAGTTAGAAGTTAAATAAAGTATGTTTGTTTCAAATATAGGATGTTTTCAAATAATGTCGCAATTTGTTTTTTCATCAAAATCAAAAAATTACTGGAGTGATTATTAAGCCCAAGTGATTCCTCTTGAACTAAAATGATGTACTACATACATATTACATATGTATATATTTCTTATATTCTTTTTCTTCGGGATTGGCGGAGTATGTAGTCAATCAAATAAATGTTTGGACAATTGCTTTGGTTCAAAGCTAATGTATACCCCTACTCCCAAAAAAAACATTATTACATTTGCTACTTCATACATCACTAGCTATATACTTTTCCCTGTAAAAGTTATATACTTATTAGAAATGGTATATTCACTTCACTTCACTTGGTACCTATCTGTTATGAAATGTCTGCTACATATCCTTTGGTTTGTTATAATTTATTCAGTTAGAACTTCCCTCTTGATGGCTGCCAACCACAAATCGTTTATATGAGTGGGCGATTTGTGTTTATATGTGGGTAATGCACAGATTTTTTCAATGTGGGAACTAAAAGCAATTGGTCCCGATCTGCACGGCTTCCACAACCAACAACAATACACGTTACTGTCATTTTTTTCAAAACTGAACTTAGGTCTCACTATTTTCTATAAATCTGATAAAAACTAAAGGTAATTATACCCAAATACTTCAAAAAAGCTTCCACAATTAACAAAATTGAACAAGTAAACAAACGTATTACTCAATTGTTTGCCAACCAGGCGCCATATTGAATTTATTTGACAGGTCGTTGAATTGCCTAATACCATTTTTATTTATCTAATTCACTCAGAATGGATATAGAACAAAAAGTCGTTAAAAAATATCATTGATATCCATGATGATTTTGTTTGGAATTTGGAAGTGAAACAAGAATTCAGCAATGAAGTGCCTAGGACAACTTTTGATAATATAAATAATTTTAGTATGAATTATATCACCCTTACCCGCAGATCAGTTATAATAATATGATATTGTAATTTGCTCACGTTGTATTTTTAGATTTATATATAAATTCATTTTCTTTCAAGAATTAGGCAGTCAGCAGTTAGAACCGAACGAATATTGTCGGTATAGTTAGTTAGTTTTTAAAAAGTAGTTTTACGGAATAAAGTACATTTTTGGCGCAGTCAGTAGGATTGTTCGGGTCGTGCGTATTGAACGTCCGATATTCGTTTCAACGATTTACCGACAAATCGAACTTTGCAAGTTTAAAGTGAAAAAGAACCGGCCTGTGTTCAGTGAAGTACCAGTTTTGGCATCATTCATCAGTCTATTGGAGACCTGTTCCAGACCATTCCGTATTTCGAGAATTAGGACCCACATCGCCTGAATTCTGCAGGGATTACCTACCCCCTATAGTTAAGAAAAACATGATCAAAGTCGCATTGATTATTTTGTAAGTACAATTTATGAATTCAAATAATCTTTTGGACGAAATTCAAACTGCTTTTAGTAAATTGGGTGTTGGTTCTCTTTCTACCGATCAAATTCAAAAGATAAAACCAAATTTAAGCATAAATCTAAAAAATCAAATACTTTAAGAGTAAATAACCTAAGTAGTAGTCATTCATCGAACCTTATAACGCAACCAATGATAAATAACGATCAATTAGAATCAGAAATGGCACAAGCACAATTTAAATGGGAATATATTAACTGCATTCCAGAATTTGATGGTAACCCTAACGACTTAAACAGATTTATTTCTGTAAGTGAATCCATTATTGCTCATTTCGAAGATAGGGAAAACCACAATAACTTTCAGAATATTTATTTGTTCAATTCTATCCGGGTTAAGAGAACCCCTAGGAACCTCCATCCGATGCATGAGGCCCGCTTCTTTAACAGAGGCTATGCAATACGTTATTCAAGAAGAAAATGCCCATTATCTTCAAAATTCATCTAATAGAAATTCCCCTAGACAATTTGCCAATAATAGTAACAGATCGAATCATGGATCAATGCAAACACCCAATCAATCTTCATTTAATTCGCATACTCCGAATCACTTGTTTACCAGACAAACGAATAACTTTCCTTCTCAACCTATACCAATACAACCCCGACAAATACAACACAATTTTCCTAGGAACTCTCAAGTCTTTAGACAACCAAATTCGAATACCAATGTGTTCAGACCCAATCCAAATAATAATAGATTCCCTAAACCATCGCCCATGTCGATGTCAACTAGAAATACAAATCAGCCCAATCAGTTCAACAGACAATTCCCGACTACAAATAATAGACCTCCAAATAATCGTCCCAATTTTATATCTGAAGAACTCTATAATGTAGAATCACAAGACGATGATGACCATTCCTATCAGTTACCATACCCCGATGATAAAAATAATGGTGATACAACAGAGCCACTCGACGATGGCGTAAATTTTCAGTAAGTGCCTCGGAACATACCTCACAAAATAAACCCAGTTGTTTCAGCCCCGAAATTATTTCACTTAACAATGTTAAATCTAGCGAACTGCCCTATGTAGTTCTACCTGAACATAATCTGAAATTCTTAATCGACTCCGGTTCGAGTAGGTCTTTCATAGATCCCAAAATTGCTTTTAAATTATACTTAAATGCAATCAATAGTGATCCTTTTGTAGTCACAACGGTATTTCAGCAATCTTCCCACAAATATCGCGCTGACATAAAAGCCTCAAAAATATTCAAATTGCCAAACCCAACAAATTTGAAATTTTTCCTTTTTAAATTTCACAACGTTTTTAACGGCCTTATAGGTCTAGATAATCTTAAGTTACTTCAAGCTAGTGTTGATTTCAAAACAGGGTATCTTATTACACCTTATACTAAAATAAAATTGTGTTATCATAAAACGTCGCATGATTTAAATCTCGTTACAGTAGCTCCTAGAACACAACAAGTAATAAAAATAAAAACTAGTGTTTCTCAGGGAGATATAATTATTCCTTATACAAAATTTGACGACTGTGAAATTCCACAAAGTTCCCGTACCTTCTGCAAGGTCTTCTTCACACCCAGGT